>JAOUWY010000003.1:18423209-18439712 GCA_025728095.1 Prietella phreatophila
TGAACTATCGTCTTCAGGTCCTTCGGCTCTTCCGCCTTCCGCCATCCGGCGTTTGTCTCCGCATGTGTGTCGTAACATATCACACTTTTATATAAAATGGAGGAAATGATAGCTCATAGATTAATTATTTAGATTACGGATCATAGCTGCAGGAGATTATAGTTTTATATTTTACATATAGAGCCTCTAATTTTTGACATTAAACAGTGGTTAAACAGCTATACTTACATGCAATAAAAAAAAAGCGCCAAATGTTCATGACTAATGACTTGAGACTTGACCCAGAATTGTGAACATCTCTGATATGCACATTTATCACTTTTAAACAACATTCCTGCCTCTGCTTGTACTTTACTGTTCTGTTCTAACAGGAGATACAGACTTTTTGTGGGGACTGCTGTACTCATCCTCTCCTCCCTTTATTTCTAGTCCCTGTTATTATAATGATGCTTATGCTATGGGAATCCTGACACAGTTTGGCTTTCAGTGCCTCTGGCGAGAAGCCCTTTTAATGAAGGATCACTTGATATGTAATTAGAATAAATGTAATTCCTTTTGCTAAGCATTTAACCCTCCTATTATGTTGGGGAAAAAAAGTTTCATCCGTTATGTTATGGGTCAAAATGACTTCCACGGTTTAAATACACAAATACAGCAAAGAACAGTTTAAAACAGTTTAAATATATATATTTACATATAAGTTCATGACATTAAAAATGAGAACGAGAGAGATTAACCAATATTTCAGACTCAAATGTGGAAATGGGTCAGATTGACAAATAGCATAATAGGAGGGTTAAATGTGTGTGTGTGTGTGTGTGTGTGTGTGTGTGTGTGTGTGTGTGTGTGTGTGTTGAGTGAAAGCCACAGCAGATTATTAAAAGACTGAATGAAGCAGAATCTGTATTAGATTTGATAAGATATCAAAAACACTATAAGGGCTAGGAGTGCTTATTGAACTGCTGGTTTATTGTCTCTTTGTCTTTCTCTTTCTTACTCACTTTATCTTGCTCTCCTCTCTCTCTTTTTTTACTTTGTTTCTCTGTTTCCTTCACTTTCTCTTATCTTCTTTTTTGTTATCTCCCTATACATCCCACAACTCTTGTCTGTTTTTAATGCTCCGTATTTTCCATCCTGTCCTCCCTTGTCTTTCCACCAGTTCATGGAGGGAAGGGGATAAGGTTCACCCATAGCGAGGATGTGTACCCCGAAAAGGGTACGTCTACGAAGGGCCCATGGCCTGCACCACCTAGGACCCATCAGTGGCCCAGCCAAAAGTTTCTCTCAGATGATTATCAGATCATGTGCATCCCATTCAAATGGCCCAATCGCATGCCCTGTAATAACTCATATCCTCCCACAGAGGCCTTGCATGTACAAGGTCTTGGGACTGACTTGCTGTATGTGCACATACATTGGTTGGACATGTATACTGGCACTGCAGGATGAAGAAAACCCTGGAGAGAGAGAGAGAGAGAGAGAGTGAGAGTGTGTGCATGCTTGCTTTGAACTTGTGGAGACATTTGGATCTTTCCTATACAAGAAAAGCTGCTTTTTTTATATATGAAAACCATGTGTGAGAGAGAGAGCGAGAGAGAGAGAGAGAACCCTGCGCACATTGCTAAGGGGTAGCTCACAACTTGCCTTGGCTCAGTCACGTTCACATGTCTGTGTGTGTATGTGTGGGTGGGTGCACAAGTGGCAGTAAGCAAATTGAAGCAACAAATGACTGAGATGAGCAAATCTTTTCAGATCATTTTTTTCTGCTCCTCACTGGATTCTGTTCCTCACTGACTTGTGTGATCAGAGTCTTTGTTAGTATTTATTTGATACTTGAATTTAGTATTGAAGTAATAATAATCGATACTGACTTAGTGTGGCTAGAAGCAGGGTCAGTCCTTTTTGTACTTAAAGTCTCAGGCAGCCAATGCTTACTGATGAGGTGACAACACCCCTAAACCAATCTAAAAGGGCTTCTGATGTCAGGTGATGCTCTCTTGTAAGATGCATCAGTGTTCTGTGGTTCCTGATTGACTCTGTCTCATCACTGACATGACTCACATTGTTACAGGAGTTTATAGAGCAGGCTCAGTCAGGCCATCTATAATTTATACTACATTACAAGGCCTTGATGTCAGTAGTATTGTGGGGCTTTTAGTTTGTAGAGTTTCGTCCCAGATCAGGCTGATACTTGTATCTTTTGTGTGCGTGTGTGTGTGTGTGTGTGTGTGTGTGTGTGTGTGTGTGTGTCATCCGCCCACATCCACATTGGACGAAGGCTCAATGAATGATTTGATGAGGATGAAAATGCTGAAAAATGCTCACAATCCCAATGTGGGGTGCGGCCACATGGGTGATAGGAAGAAAGTCTTGCCACCTCTACTCTAAGCGGTCTACACATATGCAATTCATGCAGCCTAAATGAGTTGATCACTCTAGCGTTGCAACTATTTTGACAAAATCCTTAAGTATTAGGAACCGTAGAGCAACAATGACACCAGTACAGCAATGTCAATATGTGGCACAAATGTGGAGCAAATCAATCCTTCTGCAAATGCAACCTTGTCCTGTACATAATTAGGTGGTGCCATACATCACCCCACTCTCTATTTGAAAACCTGGACATACCACCACTATAGTCCTGAAACATTCTCTGTGGCATCCTTCTCACTGCAGTCAGAGTAATTTCATGAAAGAACACAGCACCCTAAATAGCTATTTTTAGCTTACTCTGCCTAGTGCAGAATGGATCAGTGAGTGCCTGCTGAACTGTGCTGCCTAACTGGGCCATGGTGCAGAGAGTGAAATTTATATTTACATGTACATTTATTCACCTAGCAGACGCTTTTATCCAAAGCGACTTAAAATGAGAAAAATACAAGCAAAGCGATATATCAAGCAGAGAACAATAGAAGTAGTGCTACCATACAAGATCCATTAATTGAGTTCCAGAGGAAGCAAAATGCACAGAGTAGCGATGTAAGTGCAAAGGTTTTTTTGTTGTTTTTTTTTTTTAATGAGTTGGTTAGGTGTTCACGGAAGAGGTGGGTCTTTAGCTGTTTTTTGAAGATGGTGAGAGATTCTGCGGTCCAGAGATTGGAAGTGTGGTATCAGCATCAGCGGAAATATGGGTATCACCATCAACCCCCAGCTGTTGAGTCTCTTTAGGCACTTTCACCATCACACACAAATGCATACACATAAACATGTGAAGTTTACAGCACATTTATCATTGCCTGCAACAGCCAATTGGTGTATAGATTTTGATGACAGCAGAAAACATTCGAGATGAAGATTTGTGTGTGTGTGTGTGTATGAGTGCGCACAAACGCGTGTGTGACAGTCGTTATTTACTTGTGCATGTGTACGTATGGATCCACTGGAGTCCATGGGTGAACAGCCTTACTGCCTCCTGCTGGACGAATGAACCAGTACCAGTTTGCATGTTGCCTCTCCCCTCCATTCCCAACATCAGTAGCATGGAGCTCAGGGGCACCCCTTACTAACACACACACATTCTGATAAAGGGGTTGCACCTGCTATATACACACTAGGGGTGTAACATATCTGTAGCAGTATCTATCTAGTGTTCCAAATATATATCTGTGTCTGTATTCAGATGTAAATCAGGAGTGGGTATGGTCTAAACCTAAGGGGGTTCTCCTGAACTTCTATAGTTCCTTGGCTACATCAGCTTTTATAATTGATCTCAACCAGATGCCCTGTGTATCTTTCTGGGAAGTTTTCTATACAATCTTACAAGAACTATCTTTCAAAACAACACTGTCTTTCCCAAATCAGTGAATTGTTGATTACAATAGTCAACAATAGCCACCTCATATTTTATCAGACTTACTTGAGCTTGTTACATTCTAAAAGATCAGAAACCTTTACTGGACAAGCTATTTGAATAGGGGGAAAAAAAACATGAGCAAGCTGCATGTAATTAAGTGATTATTTTTTGGAGACCCCAGCACAGTGCCATGTGCACAGGGTGTGGCCTGCATGGGCTATATGGAGTGGTGACATTAGTAAACCGGGGTTCAGTAAGGCACTGTTTAAGTCATCCATGTTAGGAGGAACCCATACCATTCCGAATAACGCATTCATAAATGTGACGAATACATTCATCATGAACACAAATGGTTACATTCCTAATACACATTGTTTACCTATCTGAAGAACATTTTTTAACTCGGCTAAATGACAAAGATGCCATCTACTATCTTACCTTGCTCCAATGGCTACATAGCACAGTGTGACCCCTCTATCAGAATGTCTATCACACCCACCTTACAGTGGGTGCTTCGACTGACCACTCAGAGGTGATGGTTCTGTCCCTGAAAGTCTGGAGATGATGTGGAAATTAGCACGTTTTGGCATGTCCCTGCCTGAGTTTAATCCAGTGGAAGACAGTTCTGTGCACTGCTCTTCTCTCTTCCATTGTTGGAACAGTGAAGCCACCACTCTCCTTCTGTTTAGTTACAGACCTGCACAGAGCAGGTAAACATCCACGGCATGTGTGCAGATCAGACATAGAGCTTACATAAAGTGGGCCCCTATATGGATCTTTTAATAGTCGGTTGGTTAATTTTGCATGATATTGGATATTTGAGCATAGTCCCAAGTACCTTATTTATGAATTAACATACAGCAAGTACTTTATGTCTGAATGCTATACACCTGTGAAACTGGTATGTATTTACAAGAGTGAAGAATCTGAAGTGAATTCTTTTACCCAAAAATGGGCTATTTAAGGGCTTAATGTATATATATATATATATATATATATATATTACACCCTGTGTACGTTAGAGATGACTAAGTAACTATTTCCATAGCTTATCAATGCCTCAAAATCATTCCACAAGCTTACTGTCTGTCCACCACACCTGATATGATTATCACAGACAATAATTCAAGAGTTTCCCTGTACTGCGAAATAAACAGAATCTGTTTACATAAAACTCACTCCTAGTTACTCTGAAATATAATTATTCTACTGTACTCTGTATTCATCTTAATATTTTTTGCATAGCTATCAGTTTTAGTATTGCAGCTATCATTAAACTGCTACACACTATTACAAACACTGGTTAAACAAATACATTGATTGGAATTTTACTTCAATATGGAATAAAACCAGGTTCTTTCTCACTGGCATAATTGCCTTTCAGTTGTAGCCAGTTATCTTCATTATATACACAAAACAGGGTAGCTGGTCCAGACAAGCCATAGAGCATGTGCCGAGGTGAGAGCCTGATTTGTGAGTGCTCTCATCTGCCACTTCTTCTCAGGCTCTGGGGTGGACGATGCCGTGGGAGAGGTGTCCATCCACGTTGAGATTTTCACTCATCCCAACACAGGCGAACACAAGGTCACAGTAAAAGGTCAGCAGTGCTTCTAAACCATTTTTTGCGAGGTTTCTTGAGGATGACCTCTTCTGGATGGTTGCTTCACTGTAATGAAAAGAAATGTTATGAACACAAACGCCTCTCTTTGTAGTGGTTGCAGCAAACGACCTGAGGTGGCAGACGTCTGGAATATTCCGACCCTTCGTGGAGGTCTACATCATCGGACCCCACCTGAGTGACAAGAAGAGGAAGTACGCCACTAAATCAAAGAACAACAGCTGGGCTCCCAAATACAATGAAACCTTCACATTGTGAGTATAATCGCTAAACAGTGATCACCCCTGAGCTCAGAATGAAGAAATATAAATAACATGATTCACGCCTTTTGGTTGGCTGATTTGGATTATATAGACTGGGTTAAATTTTATAACAGCAACTTTTCTTTATTAAAACAGACTTTCACAGAGCTAAAAACTGATTAGGAGTGTGGCACATACGAGCTCAGTTTATAATAAGACTGATTTGAACCTACAACATGCAAGCATCTACAACATCTTGTCCACAAAGGACCTGTGTGGCTGCAGGCTTTCATTCCAGCCAAATAGGAGGCACACTTGATACTTGATTGGAGCCCAAGAGGGACTGATTAAACATGTGGAAACGGGTGAGACTCCCGCCTGGTTGGAACGAAAGCCTTCAGCCACACCGGCCCTTTGTGGACAAGATTGAAGACCCCTGTATTAGAGGATGATGTGGTACCCAGAATCCTTTAGCCATATAACCTGTACACTAAGCTAATAAACTTCTGTTAAATAAATTACGAAAACTATAACAATGCGAATAGAGACTCATAATCGTGTATCTAGTTTACTACCTGTTAGTTAGTTAGCTAGCAACAGCTTTTATTGTCGTATTTACATGTTCAGGATACATTGGCTTTGTGATGTAACCTGAGACCTATATTTGTAACCATGACTTATAGCACGCTGAGTAACGAGGTGGGGCCGGAGTGTTATGAGCTGCAGGTGTGTGTGAAGGACTACTGCTTCGCACGGGAGGACCGCACTGTGGGCATGGCTGTGCTGCAGCTGAAGGATGTGGCACCAAGGGGTAGCGTGGCCTGCTGGCTCCCGCTCGCCAAACGCATTCACATGGATGAGACGGGACTGACTGTGTTGCGCATTCTCTCGCAGCGCAACAACGACGACGTGGCCAAGGAGTTTGTCAAGCTTAAGTCTGACCAGCGCTCAGCCGAGGAGGGCCGAGGGAGCTAAAGGTAGTAATGAAGGAATTGCGTATTTGCAAAATAACTGCCCACCACCTTTTTCTGTTGAGTGTTGCACTAAAACAGACTGCTAACACACACACACACACACACACACACACACACCTGTCATATCATGCTATGAGGCTTGTCTGACAAGCACAAGGCAGCACATGAAAAGATACAGGTACAAAACCTTGTACCTCTATAATACTTGATGTTTGTGGTGTGCTTGATTTTCAAAAGTGCATATTATATGACACAATCTCATGGTTGAAAGATATTTAAAGAACGACATATTTATCTAGGTAATCATACATAAAAATATATATATATATATTAAAAAATTGCAAATATTCTTTCACAAATATATAAAAGAGATAATATTGTCTGCCATCATATTGAAAGATGTCTGAGTGGATCCTTATTTTTTTTGGAAAAGGTGCAGAGTTGCTATATTTAGTGCCATTGATGCCTCCCAGAGCCCTAATACCGCAACTCCCTTATTTAATATATATGATATTGATGTCTGAGACTCTTGTCTGTAACTGCCTTGTTCATTTTTCAATCATTCCTGCACCTCCACATGGGTGTCTCGGTGTCAGGGTATGCCTCTTTTTGTTCTCAGTGAGATGTCCTTCTCCACTACTTCTGAAAGGCACACTTATATATTTTAATGGGGCCAACGTTTTTGTAAATTATGCAAACTTATAAATCAAGCACAAGAACATTATTATAAAGTGAAACCATAGCTTGCAGTGCAAGTATATAGGACCAAATACATCTCACAAAGCAAAGGACCAACATTTCTTTGAAAATTCTTTACATCCCACTGGGAATTACATGAATTTGGAGAAAGCAATAACTCAGCGGCTCACGTAAATTTAAAAATTTGTTCAATGTGTTGTATGGGTGTATTTGAGTTATCAATGAGGTTTAACTATGTTGTATATGTTTGATCTACAGTGGTAATGTTGGTGAACAGTAAATGAAGGCTATGGGAGCTAAAGTGAAGAAGGTTTTGCATAATGCCACAACTACTGTTACTATTGGCCCCTAATCCTTTGATTTACTGTTAGCAGTGGTGGCATGTTTGGGTGAAGTATTCCTTAAACACACTGCCAATAATCCCTTATGTCCAGTTCTTGGGGATTTATATGAGTTTCTTTGTGTGTGAGCATGTGTGCCTTGCATGTGTGGCGTACAAAGTGAGTGCATGACTGAGACTTTATAAATAAGAAGGCACAGTGGGTTGTGGGTCAGGTGCACATGTAGTGAACATCAGATTTTAAAAGGACCTTAAATAACTTTTATAAAGTAGCATCTGTTTTACATAATCTCCCTCATAGCAAAATAAAGTATCTTCAATTCAGAATAAGTCCAGTGCTGTTGCCATAGCAACCCCCCATTGTCTTGCCACCCATCGAAGTGTTAGGAAAGCACAAAGTGAATGTAGACTCTGTGCTTGTTTAACCTGATAAATACATCCTTGCATTGCTCATACCCCTTCATTTCTAGCCATTGAGCAGTCAGTGCTGTGAATGGAGCTATTCCACCCTCTAGTGTTCTGGAGTGCTTCACAGAACACAGAGGAGGTCAGAGATAAAGACTGGTTAAAACTTTGGATGAGTGTGTGGTATATCTTCAGGAGGGACGAGACCTGGTGAGTGGTGATAGAGGTTCACATTTGGCCAACCAACATGAAATATCTCACTTATTTGCATTCACTAGATTTCCGGCACAAGCGACATTAGCTATGTCTGAAATGGTGTAGTCTTTTTGTGTGTGTTCACAGTGTGAAATTCACCACATGAAATGTACTATTAATACCCAGATCATTTACTAAAACCAAACACACACACACAAAAAATTTTCACTGTTTTTCAACTTTTTGCACTAAGTGTTCGATGTAAAGGAGGGAGGAACCACAGTGCTTTAAATCAAACATTGTGGGGTTTTTGCTCCTCTGGAACGGTTCAGTGACCTGAATAACTGCACAGTAATGTGAAATTTGTGTTTCCCTTAAAAATAAGTTCTACATAGGGAGATATATGGTGCATAATATATAACATATAGTGTATAGAATGCTATCTGAGACACAGTTATTATAGAGAAAACAGTTCACTGTTCAATGGCCATCTTTGCAGTGCCTCTGGGTATTAATATCTACTTGAATGTTGATAGACATATAAACCCAAAACAGATATCCAAGCAGACATGTTTAACAACACAAACCTTTTGTATGATTTTCTATGGTAGCTGTGGTTGTCAGACCAAAGGTTAATACATGTCCCCACTACGTTCTGCACTCACCATAATGACTTCTACACCCTACAGCCTATTTAGTTCACTGTATGTGCAATAGGAAGCCATTCAGGAGGTTTGCTAGCTGTAGAGCTTGCTGGTCCCTGTGAACTTTAGGTGTTTTGGTTTTACAATGTTATTTCTATCACAGTTTACAAAGGTTTATCATGATATGACTCTAAGCTAAGGCTAATGATGTATTAGCTAATGCATTAGGAAGCATGCTGGCTTTAGATAGAATATGTTATTAAGTACAGAGTGTGTAGCTCCTCTGCAGGTAAACCACAATAAATCATGCATTGTATCATCATCATATCTATCATCTATCAAGTTAAAAGTAGTGAAGTCTGACCCGAAGTTTTGAACTGTCACAAAGTCAGCAGTATCCTAAATCGGTGCTTGCATCAGTGTAAGAATATGACAAATCTTGTGGCTTTAATAATTGATTGGGATTTCTCATAATACAACTGTGGGTTGTTTTGACCAGTGCACTGTCACCTCAGTTTATAATGTTTCTGGAGGAACTTTCTAGAAAGCATTGCCAATCAGAGAAATAGCCAATTTAGGGATTTTTGGTAATTTTATAAATTAGTTATTTTAAACCAATTCCTCAACTTGACCTTTCCAAGTGTCAAATCATGTCAAATCAACACTAGACATAGTCTATGCATCAAATTTTTAGTTAACAATTTTTTTTATTGTTGTTTTACATTGTAGATTATCTACACAAACCATCCAAGATGATGTCACTGCTCTTTTATCCTAATTAGGTTACAGTACGTGTACAATCATTTACAGCCACAAATTTATTCCTGAATGTTTTGAATCAAGACTTTAAGGTTGAAAACTTTGCAGACTGTAGGACCAGTGAATGCTACACAGATGTTATGAGAGGCTCTGAAGCTGTGTGTGAGATGCCAAAGTGACTGTCAATAAGAACTGAGTAGGATCATGCGTTCATGTGCGCACGCACACACACACACACACACACACACACACACACACACACACACACACACACAGTGCACTGATGTCTGGCCTCACCTATACCATGACTCCAGATCTGTAGATAGGAATCAGTGCATGTTGGAAAAGATCTCTCTTGTGCCAGCATGTGTCTTTGATGTGATTTTCAAAACGTTGTCTTTTTTTTTCTTTCTATTTTTTGAAAGGCTTGTGAATATATAAATATGTATTACTGATGTGTAGTGATACAGAGTACTAGCATGAGGGACTTTTTTTATACAAAGATGTTTATAATTTCTGTTTTTCTAACTATTATTGTTCTTATTGAGGATGAAAGTGAAATAGCATTTTTGCTGTGTTTCTACTTAATAAATGGTCATAAATATATTAAATAAATAGCTATAAATAAAATTATTTGCTTCATTATTATTATTATTATTGGTTGTGGTGGTGCTTATTATTATTATTATTATTATTATATTCCATGATTAGTGACAATCAGCACACATAATAATACACAAAATCAATTGAGATATATAACAAAATAAATCCTTTAAAAATAGATCAATTACCCCATATAATTCTGAAATGTAAACATAGGATGAGCTATACATAAATAAGTAAGTCATGTGGTTTTGGAGGTTTCAGTGAAGTGCACTTGATGTGTTGCCAGTTCTTAGATATCCTCAGACTCTGCGCAGGAAGTTGATTTTGAGTGCTTCCGGGATGTGCAGCTGCTCAGTGCTGATTGGTGAAGGCGGTGTGTGTGGGAAGGTAACGGGGAAAACCCTCCGAATGTCCAGCAACAATCCAGCAACAGTAATGTTTCCATCCACACGCCCCTTCAGCAGCCCCTGGAGAACCCCGTAGACATTGTTAACAGTGTTGGTGTTTACATGGTAGTTTCTTAATCAAAGTATGGTCTTAATTAGATTAAGAGTGGATTATGGTTGTCCATGTAAACGCAGCAACTGTTAGACTCTCATGAGCACGCACTCTTCATTCACGTTTTTTCCCCTTCTTCTTTCAAAAATGCTTACTTTTTAAAAAAAATAATTTAATTGATTGTATTAATTCTGGCCACTCTTTGACTGTCAGCAAGCTTACAAGGGTTACATGTGATGTGATTTGGTGTGTTTTGCATAATTTTCTTAAAAACATATTTGAGCTTGTTTCCTGATTAAAACGTTTTTAGGTTTTTTTTGTACCTGAACAGTGCGAATGAAACAGAGCGTGACTCTCTCTTCAGCATCACCCTGTGGAGTGTATTGTGATAAAATCTTCACAACCTGCAAAATAAGATATTACTATTAACATAGAACTCATTTACACTGCCGTCATTACAGTAGCCCTATATTTAATCCTGGTGCACCACCTGCTGGCTGGACAGGGCATTGCAGGCGTGAACTATGGCCTGTCCGTCAGCCTCTGACTTCTTGCTCATTTGGAGGAGCTGTGTTGCCTGGATGAGGGGCTCCAGTGTGGCTGCAGCGCCCCCTGTCTGCAGGCCATGACTCCTCAGCCACTCCTCCAGCAAACTCACATTATACCTGGAGAGGAATAAAATAAGCAGTGAATTGGGAAAGAAAAAGCATTAGAAATTGACGCAGCTTGGTGAACTGCTTGAAAAAGCTGCAGTAAGTATAGCACTAAAACTGTTATATGAAGATATCTGACGCACTTGAACTTCTTATGCAGTAACACGTCAATACTTTTACAATTTTCAGGGGGTTTTTTTTGAGGTGACACAAATATTCTGTTTACAGTGTTTGTGTCCAAAGTGGAGGTTGAATTTCCACAATAACATAGAATTTAATTTAATATGTTCTCATACTCTAAACTCACATGATTTGTTTTTCTTTTCTATAGTTTTAGCACTAGTCTACTTATTATGTATGGATTGTCAGCATTAACGTTTGCTGACCGGATCAGCATGCCACGGTTCCAGCAGCACATCTCTTTGCGCAGTATTAGGCTGTTGAATGCGCATGAAGCGAGCAGGTGTGTGAGCTGGCGGAAGGCCTGTTCGAGCAGGGCGGCGGGAAGCTCCTGCCGCACCAGTGCAGTGTGCAGAGCTCCTAGCTCCCTCAGTATAGTCGCCATGCTGGTCCCATCCGGAGAGCCTGCAGGCCGAGGGTCTGAACTCGCACGCTTACGAGAGGTGCCCAGCTTCACCACAGCTCCAGACAGGCCTGGGATGGTCTCGCTCTCCAACATGGCTGGAACTGAAGCGTAGCAATGCAGAATGGAAACCAAATGAGAAATTTAATGCCTTAAAATAACATCAGAGTTATAGCATCGCTTATCATTCATTATGACATACATTATACCAAAGTGATGTTGAATACTTGAATCTGACTTGTCACACAAATGTTTGCACAAAGTGTCAAATCACTGGTTTAAATGAATGCACTCGTTCTAATAGGTTATTATTTATATAGTGACAACTTACACAGTGACTTAAATAAGATCTAAGACTAATATTAAATAGGGTTTTTTAAAAGCATACTATTTAACAAAGAAAAACATAAAGGTTTATATGGTGAAGTTTTCTGTGAGGAAACATTTTGGAAAGAGTCTCCAGTGTCATCCATCATAGGAAAGTCTTCATGACAGAATTTTTCAGTTTCTCTGTAACATGAAAAGCTGTGTATTGTCATCTTATTAATGTCAAGACAGGGAAAAAAATGTCTGGTGAGAGAATGACTGCCATAATGTAAGTGATAACAGGAACTAACTTGTTTCACAGCTGTTCTAAAATATGATGTCGTTCATTAATAAGTTTAAAAATGTCATCATATTGCTGTGGTATATGAGGAACAAAACACGTTAGGGTGTGCTGTTATTGAAAAATAATCAACTTTGGGGTGCTACCAGTAACGCATTTGGCCGCCCCACACCACCCTGTCATTACTTTCCTGTAAGAGCACACCTCATCGTGTTTTATTCCTTACACATTCCTATATGATGGGACAACTAAAATTCTATATGCAACAATGATGACCACAGAAGCTATGATGAGAGAACCGTACCAATGATGGGCTGCAGGCAGCTCTCAGCAATGGAGAGGAGCTGCTGGTAAGCCTGAATACACACATCACCGAGCATTCGTACCTGCTCCTTCAGCTCCACCTGCAGCGGGACCACATCCTCACCTCTCCCTACCTCCTACTCAACCACAGACAAACATGTTTAAAACTTCAAGATTAATGTTTAAGATCATTCAATAATTATGAATGATCAGTTTTGGGGTTAGATATGCATATGTATTTTTGTAGAACACTACAGGTGTGAACGATCGGAATTAAGCTGTGCACATGTCTAATCTTAATAAGGTAAGTCTTCTGCAGAAAGTGTGCTACATAGACGTGTGTCGCCAGCGGTTTCTGCATATTGGTGTATGGATAGCACCAAAACACCTGTAACTGGAATTTGTTTTGACTGCTCCAGTGTTGGAAAATTGGATAGAACTACATAAGAACAGTTTTGGTAAATGTTCTCAATGTCCAGCTAGGATGTCCTATTAAAAGGATGTCCAACTCATCTTAAGACCTGTATTATTACTATTGTGTGACTATGTATTTGCATTATATATTCTTGTCCTTAAGATTCAATTATAAGTATGTTTTCGAGTAAAAAAAGAGGTTTCCCTCTCAGCCCTAGGACACATGCCAGACGTCTTGTTTTTGGTCTATACAGTGGATAGAGATTAGGTTGCAAGAATGCTGGAGTATTAGCTGAAAAGTTTTGCTTTGTCATGCACTATATTACAGATATTATTGCTGACGACGAAATAGCTTAGAGTGAAATAGTCTGCACATGGATAAAGCGAGCAGCTGGGACCTGTGTAGATGAATGCTGGGTGAGCAGGTCTTTGAGCAGGTAAGCGTTCTTCAGCCACAGAGTCGTCATCTCCAAATCACCACTGTGCTTCTAAAGCAGGAAACAAATATAAAGTCTACTTAAGTCTGCATATAATACTGCTCCTTCATCATCTCAATGACCTCAATTTTGAATCCTCATAAACATTGATTGACATCCCCCATAAGAAGTCACCCAAAAATCGTCCAACGGACTTAAAAAGTTAGCACTTTGATCCTAGATGAACTAATAAATATGACAAATAAGATTAAGACCAAGCTAAAGGAATCCAGCATAACAAACAAGCTTCACAGAAATCAGTTTAGCATATTTATTGTGTTTCCAGGCTAATATCAGTCCCACAATGACTTTCTGATACTTGGGGGAATGCTTAACCCAGCTTATAATTAGCACAGTGTGTTTGTGGGTTTTACTTTTAAGGCTGCTTTGATGGCAGTCAGTACAGTGATACAGAGGCCTCGGGCCCGAGCCTCATCCCTGCTGCAGTCCGCCTGGCGCACACACAGGAACAGGATCTGTGCTGGCAGTCCTGGTGCCAGAGAAAGAGCCACATCCACTCGTACATCTGCAGAACAAAACAGAGCACATCACTGACACGTTCAGTAATGATATAAAGGTAGTATTGTATTCAGTGTGTGTGTGTGTGTGTGTGTGTGTGTGTGTGTGTGTGTGCCCAAGCAACATATTATTTAACCGATATTAAGGCTGTACAAACTCAGGTGGAAATCATTTTACCTGGTCTTTTTAAATGTTCTATAAGAAAACCGAATCCATAAACGCGATACGACAGTTTGAAAAGCACCAGACACAGCACAGCACTAACAGGCTCAAATCACTAGTCACTGGGTGTTTGAAGACAGGTATACTGTCTGACACCTATAACTGCAACTTACAATTTTTAGATGATAGAGCATAACCTTAAACAGCTGTGCCATTCGGACACATGAGTTTTAACACGGTCCGGGTTTTGGATATGTGAAAGGAATTCAGGCATGTACAGTATGCAATGAGGGAACTGCACTGCAGGCACACTGTTTGTTGACTCGTGTGTGTGTGTGTGTGTGTGTGTGTGTGTGTCTGTGTGTTCCTACCTGTAATGAGGTTTTTTATCAGTCTGTTCTCATCTCTCTTCCTACACTCCAGTAGTGGACTAGCCAGGCTCAAATGTTGTGGTGTATTCACAGTATTCTGAGATGCAGACATGGCCAGACCTGAACAGAACCAAGTTATACTGTTACATTTAAGCTGTGTGTCTTGTGTGTGTATGTGTGAGTAGGTGTTTTTTTGGTATCTGACAGACCTGCATAAGAAATCATTTTTCTGAGTGTCACTGTGTGTTTCAGCTCCTTTAGTTCCCTCCTCAACCTGCAGCATTCGTGTTCCCGAACCTCCAGCTGCTCCATTAGCTCCTAAACACACACATCATTGCATCATCAACCCAAAACAGTGCTATATGGCAGAGCAATAGGAATAGGCTTTAGTGCAGAGGAGCCAGCTTCATTGAAGAGAGATGCCGGAGAAGCGAAGCTGTGAGTGAAGTTGATGCAGATGATCACCTTCATATCTGTGCTAACTGGAGCATCTCTGTTGTGGGCTTCATGGAGCTGCTGAGTAAGAACATATTTCTCCTGCTCCCACTCAGCTCTTTTAGCCAGCAGCTGCCTCTCCAGAAACCTGCAGTAACATGTAACATTGCTATCACACACACCACACACAATACAATATGTTTGCAGTGTTGCAAAATACATGTATAAGTCACGTGTATATATTATTCACACATAAGACACAACATTTCAGATTATATAAACAGAATTTATGTAAATAATTGTAGAGGAGAAGGGAATGTGCAGTAAGCCTTATATCTGAAATTCCCCATCCAATAATTCAAAAGAAGCCAAATCACCATCAGCAAATACAAGGGGCTCAAAATAGGCCATAATGATTTTTTAATAACTAATAGCAGCTTAACTACAAATTCATTTTATTGACAACAAAAAAAATCATTTCAATATTCGTATGTATTTGCTGCACAGTAATTAAAAATAATAGTATTAACGACATCAACAGATAATGATAAATATTCATTATTCAATAAGAGAAAGAAATATTAGGTGTAAGAGAAGAAACTGACTTGTTGGCCACCCTGACAGCATCGTAAGCATGGCAAAGGTCCTCTCCTTGCATCTTTCCTACTGTGTCCTTTGACACACCCAGATTCTCCATTAATGCATTCTACATCAGTGCAAAACAGTACAATGTTCAAAGCATGCTGGGTCAAAATGAGTCTGAACATTTACCATTTTCTCAGGTAAACCAACCATAGAGGTGCACTTCATAGGAACAGTTACTGAGTGTAGCAACTCATACGCAGTTTGTCAGCCCCCCTATACCCCGTCAAAAGAAAGGGACCATCATAGGGTCACTGCTGGTCAGATGCTGTTTGGTTCTACTGCCTTTTTGCTCTGAACCTTGAGGGCATTTTCCTTTGGAAATAGTGGAGTCTTTCATGCGATCATTCAAAGCCCAAGACTGCCCACTGTTGGGCCTTTGGGTTTGTTATTTAACTCTCACAGTTTGGATTGTTCTCAATTTTAACTCACTTTGAATACAAGTGTTTACTAAATGAATAAATGTAAATAGAGTCCCGCCGGGGCCATGCGTGTGCGGAGTTTGCATGTTCTCCCTGTGCTGCGGGGGTTTCCTCCGGGTACTCCGGTTTCCTCCCCCAGTCCA
>JAOUWY010000003.1:18439812-18452960 GCA_025728095.1 Prietella phreatophila
TTCCTCCCCCAGTCCAAAGACATGCATGGTAGGTTGATTGGCGTGTCTAAAGTGTCCGTAGTGTATGAATGGGTGTGCGAGTGTGTATATGATTGTGCCCTGTGATGGACTGGCACCCTGTCCAGGGTGTACCCCGCCTTGTGCCCAATGCTTCTTGGGATTGGCTCCAGGTTCCCCGCGACCCTGAAGAAGGAATAAGCGGTAGAAGATGGATGGATATATGTAAATATGAATACCCAGTTAACATCCAGTGTTACCCAGAAGAGGACGGGTTCCCTTTTGAGCCTGGTTCCTCTCAGGGTTTTTTCCTCATGTCATCTCAGGGAGTTTTTCCTTCCCACCTCTGGCTTGCTTATTAGGGACACATTTAAATTTAGATTTCTGTAAAGCTGCTTATGCTCAAAGTGCTATATAAATAAACTGAATTGAAAAAAAAGATCAGTGATGTGGTGGTCAGAAACTGACACTAATGAAGAACAGAGGATGATCAACACAATTTGTACACAGAAAAAAGGTGGACCAACAAGGTAGGTGTATCTAATAACACGGCCAGTAATTAAAAAACCCAGCTACTGTTATATCTGTCATCAGCGCCACACACTCGACTAAGTGTCACTGTACCGCTGAGAATGGTCTACTACCCCAGTGCTGCACAGAGAATGGCTGAAAAATTGCGTATAACTAATGTGCAAATATACAACATATATAGTAGGTATACCTGATAATGTGACAACTGAGCAAATTAAATTTCAACCATAATCTAACACACCTAATGTAGTTAATAAATTTCTGAACAAATGCTCTCATATCCAGCATCATGGTTGGACATGTGATGTGAAAGAGCAAATATAGTCAAATAAAAACATGAAGCTGAGAGTAGTGGCTCGTCTCACCAAAGGTGCCTCTGTGCTGCCGGGCCTCCTGTCAAAAGGTGAGGTGACGCTGATCCTCCTGCTCTCCTCAGAAGAGGAAAAGTCAGGGAAGCTGCCAAAGGATGGAGAGATGGGAGAAACAGGGTCCAAAGAAACACTCTGAATTGAATCAGTTCTTCTGTGTCCAGGCCAACGCTGCAGCAGTACAAAGACACAAGTGTAAATCAGCTTCCTTACAAAGAATAATAGAGAGTCTGAAGCTCATGTAGAACAAAGTACGATTTTCACCAAGACAAGCAAAATAGACACCTAGAGACTTCATTTTTTTCTTGGAACAGAAACATCACTGCAACAAAATTTGTCTTATTTAGAATGTATTTTCTCTTTTGACAATATCATAATTTTCTCTCTCTTCCTGTCTCACTGCAGCAGCAGTACCTCAGAAGTAGTGAGCATGCTCATCTCCCTCAGGTTGTCGTATCTCTGCTCTAAGCGGGTAAACTCCCTCAGCAAGCCCTGATATCTCCTCCTCTCCTCCTCCAGCTCGGCCTGTACTGCTGATCCTGCCTGCAGCACCAATTGCTGCCTGCTCTCTAACACACACACACACACACACACACACACACGCACGCACGCACACACACACACACACACACACACAGAGCAACAACAAAGTCACAACATAAAGGATGTTGGCTTTCATTCTCAGCATAGGAAACATGGCCTGTGTGCTTGTCAGTCCCAGTGAAGGAGGCGTGGCCTGACACTTTTTAAATATATGTGTGGCAGTCTACGCAAACCAATTGGATGCATCTGACAAATTCTGGCAAACAGTAAGTAACTGTAAGAAATCATAAATACATTTTCAATGTTTTTATTTACCTTTTCATTTTGCCTAAGCTATCTACCTGCAAAGATCATTTTACGGTCAAGAACAAGGTAAGGAGCCAGTTTAACAAACTGTGATTTTCTCATACACTGAATGTAAGGCTTTGATCAAGTTGTTAGGTAGTTTTATGCTGTAATAAAATGGACAAAAGCCTAATCAATTCAGTTTGTAAGCTTCCAAAGTATCTGCTGCAGTCAGAATGCAACCTTTAAATGCAATGTTCACCCGTTTCACTTTTGGTTATAGCCACATTTTAAAAGGCTAAGCGTTACTTATGGTTGAGAAATGTGCAAAAGGAAAGAAAAGAAATATTCCATATATATTTTCAGGAAAGAAATATTCCAGGAAATCTGGAGTTTTCAGAAATAAGGTGGAGACTGTTTTTACTAAAGGTACCCAAGGTACCCAAGTGCACATTTACCCAACTATCTCAGTTCAATTGGTAGATGACTTGGCATTTGCTTTGTGGTACTTCAAATGCCAAAAAATGTTACATTGTTGCTTTCGCATCTGATATGCTTGAACCACAGGTTCTACGTGTTGCAGCCCGTTTGTTGTTACAAATGACACAATCTTTGTAGGCAAAGGCTACTGTCAAAGGGCCTGTTGTCAGGAAATGTGTCATTATTATTATTATTATTATTATTATTATTATTGTAGCTTATATTATGTATGTAGCTTTCAGATGAAACCAGTAGAACAGAAACATGTGCAATGAAATATTGTTTTAATTTTATTTTTAACAGTGTTAAAATGTGTATGTAAAAGAAGTAGAGCTTAAATATTACTTTAACCCCTGAGACATGAATAAAATCTTTTGAAATAAAAACATACTGGATTATGAGAGAATATACATTTTGCATACTTTCAAGTTAACCTTTTTTAAAAATATGCATATTTGAAATTTTGTCATAAATAATTAAAATTTATTGTGCATACATGGATTTTAAGTATGCATACTTTAAATTCTTCTATGCATACATAAAATTATAGTATGGATACTTGTTTACAATTTTTTAAGTACCTATGCTTATTTTGTGTAAGACTTATTTTTTTAATATGCATACTTATTTAGAACACTTATTGTGTATTATTTGTATCTATATTTAGTGATTTATACATTCTTGTTTCTATGCTTAAAATTTTGCCACATTCTTGGCTGCCATGAAAGTAGTACTTCTTTCATGTTTGAAACAAAAACATACTGGACTTTGAGTATATTATTGAGTATATGTATTTTGCATTCTTTCAGGTAAACTTGTATTTAAGTATGTATATTTAAAATTTTAGTATGCATACTTGATTTTTGAGTTTTATTTAGCATAGTTATTGTTTAATATTTTTACATATCTTTATTGATTTGTACTTTCATATTTTTATGCTTAAACACATCACATTTATGGCATTTGGCAGATGCCCTTATCCAGAGCGACTTACATTTATCTAATTTAAACAACTGAGCAATTGAGGGTAAAGGGCCTTGCCCAAGGGCCCAACAGTGGTAGCTTGAACTCCTGATCAGTACATCAGAGCCTTTAACCTCTGAGCCTCCACTATCCTGAAATACTTCTGAACTGTATGAATACATGAAATACTTCTATGTATTAGTAAATCAGTTAAACATTGCTTAGTTAATTGATCCATTGGGTAAGTTAGTTCAACTTTAGTTAACTCCTGCTGTAATGGTAAGTTGGCCTAATGGCTAGTGCTATTGCTTCATGTTCCAAGGGATGCTGAGTTGTGGTCATGTTTGTAGAGAAACCTACACAAGCCCAGGAGAAACTCTACAAAAGTGACTGCAGCTCAGCATGGAACCAGTAAGCCTTGGAATGTGAAGCCATATCACTACATATGCCAACCCACCACTGCAGCAGGATTTAGCTAAAGTTTATTTAATTTACCCAATGGATTAATTAATTCAGGAATGCTTACCTGATGTACTAATACAAGTCTTATACAAGCATAGAAACATGAAAGTACAAATCATTAAAAATATCTACAAATATTTTACATTAAGTATGCAACATAAGTATGCATATTTCTTTTTAAAAAATTGTACACAAAATAAGTGTGGGTAATTAGAAATATTATATGCATACTTAAAAACCATGACAATCATGCATCCATGACAAAATTTTAAGTATGCATACTTAAAAATCGGTTTGTATGAAAGTATGCAAAATAAATATACTCACAATATCCAGTATGTTTTAATTTCAAAAGATTTTATCTTTTGTCTGTAAGTCTCTGGCGTTAAATTATAATATAAGACATGGGGAAGCTCTACTTCTTTCATGGCCACCAAGAACGTGGGGAACACTACTGTTCACTGCATGTTTTATAAAATGTACATCTTAACACTAATACATGCATAAACACCCTATTGTTATTTTGCCTTTTATCTTCTTCTTCTTCGTCTTCTTCTGCTTCTTCTTCCAACTCTGGCTAGGCCAAGTGCTGCCAACACTAGCACCACCATTGGGTCAAATCCGGGCCTAATTTGCAAGTTTGTTTATGGTCATAACTTTCAAACTTTGTGCTTTTTGACCTTTTGAAAATTTAAAAGCCAGGTATCTTCAAGTATCCCTAGATTCCCTCGCTTGTGCCGAGGTCAATGCACCCTATGGTGTCAATTTCTGACACAAAACTTGGTATGCATACTCAGAACCATGACCTGACGCTATGCAACAAATTTCATGGCAGCACCACCTACTAGTCAAATGTAACATGAACATGCTAAAAATGCTTAACATCTAACTGCTATTTTTGTTACTCCAATCTCCACTAAATTTGGCTCATATCATCTTGAGACCTGTCTAAACAAAATTTATGAAAGGACTATTGATATTCAAAACTGTTTTCCGATAATGGACTGAAAAAATGCATGAAACTACAAATCATCCTTGCATCCCTATGCCTATAGTTAAGGCTCTGCTTTCCTGTTATTGCTTATGCAACAATTGTAGTGTATCTGTGAATATGAGCCTCACCAAGTCTGGGAGCTTGGCCCCTGACAATGCTGCTTGCAGCATTAAATTAATCTTTGTCTTATAAGAAAGTATTTTGAGCCCCAAGTGAAGTCACAAGTCATTGATGACGGTGTCAAAGTCGAGTCGCAAGTCATATTTAACTATGTCAAGTTGAAAGTCAGCAAATTTGCGACTCAAATCCAAGGCGAGTCCAAGTCATGCATCACATCACAATACATTCCATTTGTCTTTAAATGTGTCGTTCATATATCATAGCACTAATCATGTACTGAGATCATCCTGTCATTCCAGGTGGAGAGATGCACACCCTTATAACTGATGCCAACATATAACTTTAATCTTCAGAACCAAAACAAAAAATGAATTAAGAAGAGTTGATGTGAAAAGAGAACACTAAGCACACCTTTACCTTCTTGAATTTTCTCCTGCTCCCATAAACGAGTGACCAGATCATCTCTTTCCTTTTCCAAAGAGTCCCTCTCCACTTTCAAAGCTTCCATCTCCTACAGGAAAAAGGAAAACAGCAAAAGAGATGCATATGACATGCAGAGAGAAACATGCAACATGTAAAGAGAACTGCATGGACTCTATATTACTAAATGGACAGTTCCCCTTCAGACTCATGCCAGTGGACACACAGACCTGTGTGAGCTGGTGAATCTCCTGAGCTGCTCTCTCCTCAGCTCTCGTCCACTCCTCCTCCTGTTTGGCGGTGAAAGAGGGAACAGCTTGGCTCTGCTCCTGGAGCTGCTGCTGCAGTTTGATCAGAGTTGAGCGCAGCTGATCCACCTCTGTATTGTGTGACTCGCGTTCAGCATGGAGAGATTCACGTAGAGATGCGCTTTCTCTGGCCTAAGACGCACCGCATACATTTAGGGAATTGTTAAGACCTGTGGTCTGAAACTTGAACATATATAATGAGAAGTGGCCTATGATTATCTGCAGCATTTATAAAGAACACACAGTCAGCTCCAAAATTACTGGCACCCTTTGAGACAATAGGTTGGTCAATTGCTCAGGTAATGGTTTTTGGGATTTTTAAAACATTTCTTAATGAGGAAGCAAATTTTTGAATTGTGTGGTTACATTTTTCTGGGGTTGTCAAGTTTCAACTTCAACTATTGGCTGCTACAGTGCCCTCCACTAATATTGACACCCTTGATGAACAAAGAAAGCTGTGAAAAACTGTTATTGTTTAACTTTTTGATTTAAAAAAAAAAATCACAGAAATACTCTGCTCTCATGGATATCAAACAATTGCAAACACAAGTTTATTTAAAAAAAGAAACTTTGTTAAATATTTGTGTGCCACAATTATTGGCACCCCAATGAATTAATATGCAAAAAATATATTTGAAGTACATTCCTACTGATATTTTACATTTTATTTTAATACACCTGGGTGACTAGGAAAAGGAAACCTCTGCCAAGAGGTTAAAACCTTTCAAAAAAAATCTTCTCCTTCCTCACCTGCTGGTCAGCACGGAGCTGAAGCTGCATGAGTTTGACCTCCATGCCCTTGTTGAGCTCTCTGTACCTCTCCACAGAGCGAGCTTGTGCTCGCAGCTTCTGGAACTCCTTACGTGCAGCTCTCCTGCGCACACAGCACTGCATCAGCACCACCGCTGACCTAATGCGTTTGAACCAACGTCGAGCAAGCCAGCAGCGCACCCATGCCTGTAGACAAACTGCTGCCCTCTCCATCAGACGCTACAGCCACAGAGTTAAAGACACACCACTAGTGATTTATTATTCAAACATAACACACATACAAAAGATCATGGTCTCAACATGGATAGATTCACATCTAGTCACATACTTAATGTCAGTCTATCAAGTTGGATATTTAGAAAGCACTTTACCATTCTGTATGCATGGCGAGCCTGCATGCCCCTGGCAAAGGCCTGGATAGTTATTGCTGCCTTTCTAGCAGAAAGGTAGATCTGCCTTACTATTACCATACGGTAAGTCTTCTGAATGACCAGAGCAGCCCGTGTGTACCTCAGTGTCCAAGCCAATCTAACATCAGAGAACATCACATTAACAAACAATATTAAAGCACAAGGCAGAAGCGAAGACAAAACATGAGAACATTTTAGAGAACTAAGAGGTTTTTTTTATAAGACAACATATGATATTACTTGCAATCATTGTTCAACAGATGCAGGATTTTTAATTGCTTTTGGTTGTTTCTTTTCTGTTTACCTGCTTAAAGAATGTTTTGTTAGCAGTAGCATACATCCAGAACTTGTATTTAGTTGCATTAACCAGGTAAAACAGTTATTTCCTCTTGTAATAATATTTAATTTTCATCAAAGATGTTTCAAAACACTGCATACTGTTCACTGATCTTACTTTAATAATGTTCATGAAAATAACATGAGCTGCACATAAGCCTGTGTCATCACTGCTTCTCGGTTTTGGCCAGCAGCATTTAATACTAAAATGTAAAGTTTTGGACTCAGCATGCCTGTGGTGATAGGCACAGAATGTTTCAAGATTGTCAGTGAAAAAGAGTTACCTGCGGGCCAGAGCTCCGCGGGTGTATCTCTGCAAAATCAAAGTGGCCCAGCGTAGCTGAAGATAGCGTCGGCGCTGGATCCAACCTCTCACCCAGCTCTGGATCTTTACCCCTGCTGCCCGTAGCCTCTCAGCCCTCAGCTTCTCCAGCAAGGCTACCTGACCCCCCCGAAAGAATATTTTTGTCTTGCCAAAACAATACTGCTCAGGGTCATGGATAAGGGCAGGGATTTCTTTTCGGCAGGATGCCCGCAAATCTTCCTGAACAGATAAACTATCAAGGAGAACTCTATAGCGGCTTAAGAAGTCCTCATATGTCCACCTTGAGGGAAAAAAAAAAAATACAAAGTTTGGCAAGACCTAAAAGCCTAAAACAAGAAGAAATATCTACAGAAACACTTACACTAATCCAGACTGTTGAACACCCTAACCTACACCCTCCTTCCTCTAGTAAGCTAGCGATATATGGCCTCCATTTGCATACTTTGAACTGGATAGGCTCATCTATTTTGTTATACAGTAAAACTTGCCTGTTAAATATTTAACACCAACTCAGATTTTCCAATATTTCTGCTCAGACTATTTCTTAAACAATGCATTGCTGCACTTTCAGCACTTTGACTCACTGATTACTCAAATTACTTCAAATGTCCCCTAAAATGACTTAATTATAAAAAAAACACACATTTTATAAAGTTTAGAGTGTTTTTAATACTAAACTAAATATCTACAATTTCCTTCCTAACTCTAACTGCATTTCTATTTTCATGTTGTACAAAGTTGAGTTGTGATCTTTTACTTTAATCTTAAATATCTGGGATCTCTGTACTGAGCTGCATATGAGAGACTAGACTTTGCCTTGATGGGTAGCCTGCAGCACTGATGCGGATTGTCTCCAGAACACCACAGGCTCGCAGCTGCTGTACTGCTCTTTTAGGATCAAACCTGAGACAGAGAGAGACAAATTACTCAAGATATTAAGCAGATGAAATACTAGAATATCAGAGACCCCGGCATACATACAGGAAAGGCTGTTTGAGGTCGTTGGGTTTGATGCAGCGTACATAATGTGGGGTGGTGCTGTTCAAGGTGTCCATCAGGAGCTGCAGAGACTGTCGGAATTGGAAGCCCACCGTCAGTTTGTGCTCCTGGTGAGCTCTTCTTCCTGGACGCACACTCGCAGGCACAGATGAGGCAGAGATAGGGCCCCCGGCTGACCCCAGCTGGAACAACTCAGCAACCAGCTCTGACTAAATAACCATAGAGGATTATTTTTTATCTGTTCAGCTTTCAGTATTCAGTATACACTTTATCAAAGACCAGATGAGGTGTAGAAAAAGCAATGGTACATCTATACCTGACTGGCGCGCATTATATTAATGGGCTCTTCAAATATTGTGTCACGATTCTTATGCAAAAATCCTTCACATTCATACTGGACCTGAAAGAAGAAAATGAAGCAACTTAAACACAGGTGTATTTACCATAGAAAAGAATTAGAACTCAGAATAAAATATTTAATTGAAGTGACTAACCATGTCAGCGAAATGGAGCACAATAAAGGCAACATTAGACATGCGTGGTTTGCGAAAGTTGTGGCTTTGGTTCAGGTGCTGGTCATACAGTTTTCCTGCCCAGTTTTCATCTGAGCCTTTAGGGATCTTGCATCAGAATAACAGCAGAATTCAACAGAGTTTAGTCAGATATGGCTTTTTGTGTGATTCTGTATGGTTCCCTAGTGTTAGACTAAAACCATACTACAATTTGCCATATACACTGGCTTCAGAAAGTATTCAGGATTTGATTATGAATGGATATAATTCCCATTATGACCCATCAATGTACACTTAATCACCAATAATGATGAAGTGAAAACATGTTTTGGGGATTTTCAACAAGTAATTAAAAATCAAAATTATTCAAAAGTATTCAGACCCTTCATTCAACCCCTTTGGCAGCAATTACAACTACAAGTCTTCTTGGATATGTCAATACAAGCTTTGCACACCTGAATTTGGGCAGTTTATCCCATTTTTCATGGCAGATCCTCTCAAGAGGTTCCATCAGATTGGATGGCGAGCATGTCTGAACTGTCATCTTCAGGTGTCTGCACAGATGTTCAATGGTGTTAAAGTCTGGGCTTTGGCTGGGCCACACAAGGACATTCAGAGACTTGCCTTGAAACCATTGTCATGTCAAAAATGACTAGTGGTGCTAATGACCTTTTTCCATAAGTGATCATACTCAAAAGCACAACTGAATGTAAAACTCTAGAACACATTGGATGAGAGAAGCAAAAATCCAGTTTATTGTTCAAAAAACAACATGAGATCCAATCAGTGAGCCATCCCAACGTGATCTGAACCTAAGCACAGACTCAATACCTTTTTTATATAGTCTTATCTTTAGGTTACACCCAATTATCGCATTCTTTTGAAATCCCAATATGATGTAATAATGTCTTTTTTGATTTCCCTTAAATCCTAATTTTCCCAATTTGAAATATCATTTTTAACCAACTTTTCTCACTCTGGAATCCCCTTAAAACCCATTTTCAGACATTGGCTATCCCCTTATCTTCATGTTTTTCTTTCAGGTATTCAAAACATTTTCCAAGGTCCTTACAGGCACACCCACTTTCGGTAATCGAGCTGTGCACATCTCATCACCCCACTGTCCTGAAAAATTTGGTTATTACATCACTTCTTCATAATGGGCGAGATATATTTTTATTATTGCTTAATTTTACACATATTTCTTCTCTAATTCTAAGTTTGTTTATATGTTTTTGGTGCTTCTTAAATATTCTGTGAGTATATGTGTTTGTGTGTGTTTTTCTTAAACATTTTGTGTGTGTGTGTTTTTCTTAAACATCTTATAAGTGTGTGTTTTCAACTTTATGCTTTTTCCTTGCCATGTATTGATACCTGTTTCCTACATTCTTTGTATGTGCTTGTACATGTATATATGTGGATATATTTTAAGTGTTACCACTACTCCTTTATTTCATTTTTGTCCTTACTCTCTGATCTCTGTCCAGTTGATCAACGCCCTCCTTCAGCTGGACGTTCTCTCTCTCAGCTGCTCAGTCTCACAGGCCTGGGTGAATATATACGTCATCAGCTGGCTTATTTGGCAGTGGATATTACAGCTCTGCTGGAACATCTCTGCTCCTCACCTGCACCCACAGGGTTTCCTTATCCGCCCGCTTATCGTATCATTTCAGCGGTGACCTATGCTCATGCTTCTACTTAAACTGAGGCTCAACTGTTTCCCATGACCTCTGTGGAGGACCTGTGTATTTGTTCCTCTGATGATGATAGTAGCTTTGCTACAAACACACCACCATAGTGCCTTTCACCCACAGATTATTCTCTGACATCATGTTCCCTCCCCAGTGTATGAAGTGCATGATGGTGATTCTCAATAAACTACATACTCTGTTACCCTGTGTCTTAAATGCATTACCACACACCTGAATGTGGACAGTTTATCCCATTTTTCATGGCAGATCCTCTCAAGTTTCATCAGATTGGATGGTGAGCATCTTTGAACTATCATCTTCAGGTGTCTGCACAGATGTTCAATGGAGTTTAAGTCTGGGCTTTGGCTGGGCCACACAAGGACATTCAGAGACTTGCCTCGAAGCCATTCAATTGTTCTTTTGACCATTTGTTTAGGGTCAGTGGCAGGTTGAAAGGTGAACTCTCACCCCAGTTTCAGTTTGCGTGCACTCTGGAGTTGGTTTTCTTGAAGGATGTTAATTTATTTGGCTGCATTCATCCGACCCTCAATTGTTAACACTCTCCCTGTAGCACCCCGATAGCATGATGCTGCCACCACCATGTTTCACAGTAGGGATGGTTTTAGCCAGGTGATGTGCATTGCCTGTTTTGTGCCATAGTGCTTGCTGTTCTGCCTAAAGATGTTTTTTTTCCACATGTTGCCAGAGTCCTTTAAGCTATCATATACATTTTACTCAATAATGGCTTCCTTCTTGCCACTCTGTCATGCCTGTCAGGCCTGATTTATAGAATGCTGCAGAGATGGTTGTCCGTCCAACACGTTCACCCATCTCTGCACAGGACGTTTTTGAGCTCTTTTAGAGTGACTGTTGGGTTATTTCTTCCTTCTTTCCAGGTTGCCCAATTTGGCTGGATGGCCAACTCTAGGAAGGTTCAAGTTGTGCCAAGCTTCTTCTATTTAAAAAAAAATTGAGGCCAATGTGGCCCTGGGAACAATCAAGGCCTTAGAAATTGTTTTATATTCTCGCCCTGATATATGACCTGCCAAAATTTGATCAGGGAGATCCATAAATAGTTTCTTGGACATCATGGATGGGTTTTTGTCCTGACAATGCGGTGTAAATTATGAGCATTATAGACCCTGGTGTGTACTTTTCCAAACTATTTCCAATCAATTCAAATTGCAACAGGGTGACTCTTGTTGAGTTCTCAAGGATAAGTAAAGCAGATAGGATTCAGTTGACCCCACAGCAAAAGGGTCTGAATACTCTCGTGAATAAGAAATATAAGTTCTCGATTTTTAATCAATTATTCAAAAATATCTAAAAACATGTTTTTACTTTGTCAAATATGGGTATTTAAGTGTAGATTGATGGGTAAAAATGCCATATATTTCCATTATTATTTCCATTATTATTTCCAAAATCAAATCCACAACACAATAACGTGTGCAACAACTAAAGAGTATATACACAGTGGATATAAAAAGTCTACACACCCCTGTTATCTATACTAAAGAAAGCATGCAGCTATTTTAGATAATTATGTTTATTTAAAATGTAAATTAGTCTGAACTCCTGGATCACATAAAAAAGTGGGACCCAGAATTGGCAGGCTGGCATTTCCTTTGACTTTTTTTAATCTGTTCCTAATCTGTAAGGACTGGACTCTAAAGAGGACTGTAGTAACTGTAGTAAGCCAACTTACTCTGCATTCCTCATCCAGCAGATCCAGGAGACCCAGAGAGCCCTCTATGAGGGTTATGCAGGGCTGGTTATCACTGAACTCAATACGGTTCCAGGGTAGCTCCTCTCGCTCATACTCCTCCTGCTCCAGCTGGAACACATGCTGCAAAAATGGCAAGAGACAGCTATCATAACATATACCACAGCAGTGGAATATAGTCTAGAGAAAGAGGGGTGAGCTAATTAAGAAGAAAACTTTTTTTTAAAGAAAAAAACAGGAAATTTTTCTTACAAAGCTTTTTTTATGTTATCTTTTATTATTTCCTTTACATAAGTATAACAAAACTGTTAAGGAGTTCTTTGCGATCTACAGACTCTTCTGATGAGGCATTTTTTTGCATTTTCATACTGATTTATTTCTAATTATCTCAGAATCTTCACAATTGGTTAATTTACCCTGTTGAACTGTTGCTGAAGTTTCTCATTGGCATAATTAATGCAGAATTGTTCAAAGCTGTTTCTGTCAAAGGTCTCAAACCTGTAAAAAGGAGAGACAGCAAACATCAGGGATGGCACATGATTAAAACTATCCTAGATGTCCCAACATACCCATAGATGTCCAGCACTCCTATACACGTCTTAGGTTGCTCTCTTTGTGCCCTTAGAGCTGAGTTCAGCCTCTGTACAGTCCAGGTAAAGAGCTGCCCATACACATGTTTAGCCAGAGCGTCCCGTGCCTCATTAGCCTTCTGGGCTGACATAGGCTTTACCAGTAGCTCCCCACGTACAGCTAGACGCTGATGACATAACCAGTGGGCCATCTGAGGGCCCTCAACCCCCATTAGTTTGGAGAAGACCACCAGAGATTCGGCACACAGAGGCAAGACAAAGCATGTGAACCTTTTGGAATTTCATGGTTTTCT
This sequence comes from Prietella phreatophila, assembly GCA_025728095.1. Classification (NCBI taxonomy): domain Eukaryota; kingdom Metazoa; phylum Chordata; class Actinopteri; order Siluriformes; family Ictaluridae; genus Prietella; species Prietella phreatophila. Next base: position 18,452,937 of record JAOUWY010000003.1, read on the forward strand.
GAATAAATTTGTCATAACATGTGA
>JAOUWY010000003.1:18511842-18522852 GCA_025728095.1 Prietella phreatophila
TCTTCATGGAGCCCATTTTGTGCAGGGGCATTGTCATACTGGAACATGTTTGGGCCCCTTAGTTCTAGTGAAGAAAACTTGTAATGCTACAGCATACAAAGTCCTCCTATACAACTGTGTACTTCCAACTTTGTGGCAATAGTTTGGGGAATCCCTACATATGGGGTCCATATACTTTTGGCTATATAGTTTAATTCACACCTGGGGCAATTTAGCATAGCCAGTCCACCTGTTGGCATGTTTTTGGGATGTGGAAGGAAAGCGGAGAACCCGGAGGAAATCCACACAAGCATGTCCTCATGTCATCTCAGGGAGTTTTTGCCACTATTGTCTCTGGCTTGCTCATTAGGGATTAAAATGTAAATCCATATCCAGATTTCTGTAAAGCCGCTTTGCGACAATGGCCATTGTGAAAAGTGCATAAATAATATAGAATTGAATAGGGACAATATATGCAAAACTCACAAAAAGCAATGACAGTAACCCAGTCTCAGGATCGAATCAGAAACCCTGGAACCACACCATCATACCACTTCTAAGTATGCTTGATTAATCTATTTGACTGCTATTACTGACCTGTACGCTTACACTCACCGTCCACTTTAGTAGGGACACCTATACACCTGCGCATTCATGCACTTATCTAATGAGCCAATCACATGTCAGCAGCGTAATGCAAAAAACAAATCATGCAAATACTGGTCAAGAGCTTCAGTTAATGTTCAAATCAAACATCAGAATGGGGAAAACCGTGTGATCTCTGTGACTTTGATCATGGCATGGATGTTGGTACCAGAAGAGCTGGTTTGAGTTTTTTATAAACGGAGATTTTCATACACAGCAGTCTCCGGAGAAAAACAAAAAAAACGATCCTGTGAGCAGAGGATTTGGAGGATAAAACACTTCAGACTGATCAGAGAATGACCAGACTCGTACCAGCCCTTCTGTTATCAACAACCGCTTTTATTGATGTCTGATGTGAACATTAACTGAAGCTCTTGACCTGTGTAGGAATGATTATTTATTTACTTTTGCATTGCGCCGCTGCCACATGATTGGCTGATTAGATAACTGCATGAATGTACAGGTGTTCATAATAAAGTGGACGGTGAGTGTATATTTAAATAGCATCTGCTGGCAATGATCAAATATAATGAGACAGAGAAATCATAAACATTTCTTTTTTTTCTTTTTTTTTTTAATAGAAAGATCTTATTTCTTAAACCAGGACACCAGACATTTTTGGATATATTTCATACAAATAAACAAACGAAACAAAAATGAAACCCAACAGAATAAAATGGAACCAAAAACCGGAGAAAAAATGGAATTACACGATGATTTAGACGATGCACATTTAGTGGTCTCATATACAATACAAATTCTTTTCATCAGCAAAAGTGCAAATTCTCCCAACTCGCCCATCCCTCCATAGCTTCAACAGACACCGACAATTTAAAGGAATAGGACTTAATTTAAGCTGAAAAAGGACAGGATCGCTATCGTCCAAGCCTGAGATAGTGGGAAATATTCTGCCGCCCCAAAGTTTACCTAAGTGAACTGTTAGAATGTGCCCTAATACTCGGATCAGGGTTTAAAACCAAGACGCTATTGCTGAATGACTGTTGCTATATATTCCTGTCTGCATTTTCTGGAATTATATACACTATATAATCTCTGTAAGGATTTGACAAAAATATCGTATATATTTCTAAGGATCTTTTTTTTTTGTCGCTCTAAAGACTGAGATTTGTTTTAACAAATGATTGAAATCTACTATAGTGTGCTTGTACAAACTAGCATTAGAGTAGGAAAATAAAGAGAGGTCATATGTGGCCTCATATGTGCATGGAAGATTGACACTGTTCAAGATGAGTATGTGCAACTAGACCCTGGATGGGTTTGAGGGGACCAAGGCCACCACAGTACCATTCTAACCTGCAGCTTTTTAATGTGTCAATGTGAATTCTGGAAAGACCTTTCAACCTATTTACAGCCTCATCTTTCCAACTAAAGATGTTGTTTTAGAAAGCACGTCCTGTTTGATGTACTGCTGCTGCTGTTGTTGCTGTGTCTGTCTAAAGATGTATGCTGTTTAGTGGGGCGGCAGTTCAAAAGGACTTCAACCCAAATATTAGCACGTTCAAGTTTTTCTTTCCATGTAGTTTTTTTTTTTTTGTTTTGTGTTTTTGCATTTAAATAAATCATCATGTCCACAATGAGANNNNTATATATAAAATAAAAAACTAAACACATGAACAAAATAGAAGAAAACAGCAACATTAACAGTAAAAACCGAGGGAGAAAGCACATAAAAGTGTTTTTTTGTTACAATCGCCAACCTGCAAACAGCACAGTGGCTTTGAAAAGCCTACCTTGTTGCCTATTTGCTAACCTCAGGACTGAAGGAAGGCAAAGGGAAAGAAACACATCACTTCTCTTCCCTCAGAAATAACAATGTTTACTCTCCTGCCATCGTTTGGAAGTTGGAATTTTGTAGTTATGGAATGCATCCTGGATTTGTTGGTGGTGTCTTAAAAAAAACAAACAAAAAACAACAAAAAAAAGTCTCTCTCTGACACAAACTACTCTCTCTTCTCTGGATATTCTGTGGCCGACAGTCTGGAATGTAGCCAGCTCAAACTGTAAACTCAGGGAAAGTAGATGTTAATCCTGCAGTGTGATGTTTCTGTCTAATAATCTAATGCTTTGATTCTTTTTCACTTGAGAATGCACATGAGAGGCAGAGTATTGAGGGTGGGTGCATAAGTCTGTTTGGTACATAAAATCTTGACATGGACTGAAATTGTACAGTAAAGCTTTGATTAGATGCAAGGCAAAAAACTATGGGGTGGTACCAAACCAATGGTCTGCAGTGTTTTTCAACCTGAGAAGCAATTGACTTAAAAAATAGATGATTACCCATAATCTCCACAACAGTGACTTGTGTTCTAGCACACAATGACACACACAAGCACTGCTGCTCAGCATCATTTCAATAACTGAGAATCACAACAAATCTGAAGCTATCACACGCGTAGGGAGGCATCATTCATTCTGGAACATAACAACAACGCAACAACTACCTGTGTTTGTACTAAAACGCTACTCGTCCTCCCCATTCTGTGCAAACCACTGGTTCCCACACCCACAAAGGACTCCTAGTGCAAAGCGCCTGTAAGCAACAGACAGCAGTCTCTCCATGGATGTGCAGAACTACAGCACAAATCTCTCTGTAGCTTGCATATACCTAGTCAGAAACCAACCCTTGGCATGCTGAGTTACCGTCAACTCAGATGGGACTGTTTTTAACCTTTACTACCATTCATTCCATGATTATTACAGTAATCTCTGTCATCGCATGTGTTTTTAATGCTTGTCCAGAACCCGACAAATAAATAAAACAAAGACAAATTGATATTTGGATATTACAAGTGACAATTTCTTTTGAAAAGAGACACCATCTCAGTGTAGCGTCTTTCTCGGAGTCATTAAAGGGAGCTGAGCCATCGACCTTCTATGAAGAGGAGTGAAGACTGGAGCTTTTCGCTAGGACTGGGCGAAATGACAAAAATATTTGATTTACACGTTGTGATATTTAATCTTGGTAACAAAGTGCCAGCAAAACAGTAATGTCACTTTTAAAAACATGGCTTCAATTCATGGGTTTATTTAATATCTAGACAAATAATAATTTAACGAAGAAAAAAAAAAACCTCTCTCTTAAAAGTGTATGTACTTTTATATGATGCAACTGATTGATCACAATATTCATGTTATACCATCATAGTGCCCAACCCTACTTTTCACAAAAGCTACCCTAGCATTGCCTCATATGAACAGCTTCACACGTTCTGGTGTGGTTGTTTATGGGAATGAACAAGAATGGTCCCGATATCTTAAAATGATAAGGCACATTCTTACCCAGTTCCCTCTCCACTTAGTCAGGTTTATACACAGCCTCCCTCAGACTCCTTGTGGACCCATTTATACGATTTTTAAGTCCTAGACAAGGCCAGTGAGCTGCTATGAACCTACAGATATGTCAATGCTTGGTGAGACAGATGTGAAGTCAGGAAATCAGGTATTTAGCATTTTATGCAGTTAACATTTTGTGTTTACAGAATTCCAGAATTTCCTGAATGCTTTACTATCATGTGTCTTGTGTTGTGGTTTCGCTGACATGTAATATGTGCTTTGGATTTTTTTTTTTTTAACCACATTACATTTTAAACAAGTTATGTTGCTCAATAATGTTGGTGTTATTTGGAAATTTGATCTGATGCAATCATTAGATTAAGTAAGAAAGAGACAGCAAGCTTATTCAGATATGAGTTTAATTTTTTCAAGTAATCCAGGCCTTTATCTAGTTTGGATTTATAATGATTAATAATAAGGATAATAATAATAATAATAATAATAATAACTAATAAGGGAGGTAAAAAAAAATTATATATATTTAAGAAAAAAACGGGGATTAGGCTCTGTGTTCATGGAAACTCAAAGGCCTTGCCCAGTTAACCTGTCCTTATTTAAGGACTTTTAGTGCAAAAAATTCTTGCTGTTTCAGCTAAAGCACCATATCCAGTGCTATCAGGCTACATATTACACCCAACTGAGCCACCAAAAACAATCATCCATCTCCACTATACAAGTTGAAACCCCATCCCTCCCCTATACATGTCAAATCATACAAGAGCCATTAACTTAAAAGTAATCGTAGGAACAACCCTTGCAGGGTAAAAAGAAAAGACTCATTTCATCTAGTAAACAGGCAGCAAAGATCACAAAAAAAGGACAGTAATAATGAAAGAAAGAACTCAAGTACATTTCCTTTTCTCAATGATTTCTACTCGACTTGCTTAAGTAAATAGGGATCCTGGTTTTGGACTGTGGATCATTTTCATCACACGCAACTTCACCCTGCTCTATGGATTGACCAGCTGCAAGTTGAGTTACAGAAGGTTTTAGTGTAGGGTTCAGGTTTATGGACCGCTAGAAGCTGTGTTCCCAAAAACAAAAAAGCCAAAAAAACAAAAAAGCCTTGGAATTTCTGGACAGGCTGGCCACATAATGTGGGTCAGGACAAACTAAGCTCACTCTGCAGTGAACACCGCTTAGGGTGTGGCCTGGCAATAGCAACCTTAACCAAACACATCCCTTTTATTACAACCCCTACACAGGTAGTCATTGAGTGAAAATTGGAGTTGGAGTATAACAGGCAGTCTGTTCTATGCACATAATGATATAACCCAGAGTAATGAACTGTCAACTGTCTAAATGGAATATACGTATTAAGAATTACTGGAAGACCCCTGCAGACACGCAGGCACCCAAACACACATTCTGTCTCACACACACACACACACACACACACACACACACACACACACACACACAAGCATGTAGCGACCCCTCAATGACCCCATTCTGCATTAAGACATAAAGAAAATTTTATACATCAAATGAAAATTTCAAGTGCAATCAGATATAAGGGCAATATCTTCTTTTTAAGGGTGTCTTTTTAAAGTCTGTTTGTTTTCTAATCAAGGTCGCACACCATTTCGGAAACTCAACATGATAACCCAGCAACGTGTAACTGTATAGATTGTATTTTGGCAGCCAGTCGTCAAAAAACTATAACCACAACAAAGAACCAAGCTTAAGCATCGTGACATAGATGGGTGTCTTTTTTTTTTTCTGTTTTTTTTTTTTAGCACATTCTCTCTTTTGTTTCAGAGTACCCGTTTATTGTGACAAAAAGTGCCCTTCTCAGTAACAAAGTGCAATCAAAACCTGCTGCTCCTGTTAAGGTGCAAAGGACTGAAACGTTGGGCACAACACTGCAGCTGCAGCAATGGCAAAGTGGGTGATGATATCTGCCTCGTAAATGGTATTAAAAACTTTATTCTCTAGTCACTGCCACCAGCAATTACACCAAGATGTTCCTTTGTATTCTCCAAATGAGGCAAATCTATGTGAGGTCTGTAAAGTCAATCAAGCACTTTTGGAATTAATAAGATTTAGCTATGATAGCCCCTCTCTCTAATAAAAACATAGGTGACCATAACTGCAGTCACAATGCCAGATTTTGGAGTGAAGCATGTTTGGACGTGCCCACAAACCTGACATGCTGACGCTCCCAGCCCCGGGGATTGAGTCACGTGGCTTAGGATGTGTCCAAAGGACAGTGTTGCACCTTTCCAGAGATCAACACTCAGAAAATTTATGGAATGTTGACCCCCCTTCCTCCCCGATATGGCCTCCCAACCCAAACGAGTACTTATTGCTCATCTCATCACCCCGGTGGTCCCTTGGGCAGAATGTTGGAACACGTACTTCTAACTTCCCTTCTCTCTTGAATAGAAATCTCTCTCTTTCTTTCTCCACTGGAATTAAATCTTTAGTAAAGCTGTGCAAATGCATAAAAGGTGCTCATCTTTCTTTCCTTCCTCCCCATGCATGAAAAGAGAAAGCATTCTCAGCCTTTGTGCACCGGCTGTCTGTAAAACAGCACCCTCTCTCTCTCTCACTGAGCTGGCAAACCTTGGCAGAATCATTCAACATCTCCCTCTCACTCACACACACACACACACACACACACACACACAGACAGAGAGATCATGGTTCATGCTTTGGAAGGGAATTTGCCGATTCCGTCAAGTGCTGAGTTTAGGACAAATTGGGTTCCTCAATTAAACGTTCTCATACATTCAAACAGCCTTTCACCCTTTGTAAGCTTCACTCAGGGAGGAGCCTAGAGTGAAGCTGAAGGAAGATATAACCCTAACAATCTGTAATAAACCTTTTATAAAGGGACCAATATCATTATCGCCTAATATATACACACATGTATACAATGTAAAGTGTCAAGTACCCAAAACAGCCAATTCAAATGAAAACATCAAAAATAAGACGAGAAAAAAAACCCCAAGAATTCTAAAAGGAGGAAAAACAGGCGTGTGAGAGGTAAAAGATTCAACATGGTTTTGCTCGGTGGCAAACTGATGATGGTAGTGCTTCAGAAACACAGAACCTCATCCAATCTCTTCCTCCCATGGCCTAATATGATTTCACTCAAAATGTTAACCTTTTAAAAAGATATAACCATGTATTATTTTTTTATAGAGAAAGTAACACTTAAAATCAAACCCCTGTCTGATTCTTTCTGGAACATTTATAAAGAAGGTGCTGCATCAGAATTGCGTAATATTGCCATATTGATCTGAGACAATAGACCCTTTTCTTTATGGTATATGTACATATTTTTCACTGCATTAGGGAAAAAAAAAAAGATTCATTTGTTGCTTCTCCCACATCTCGGATCATTCTTAGTTTACCTGTTGCATTAGCAGCCATGGTCAGCCAGGTGTTTGACACCTTACTTGTTTAAGACAAAGCCCTGTGGACACAATCCAGAGATGATGAACCTGTTTTAACTGCATAGTAGCTCCACTGTCTCGTATGCATATGGACAAGCGATTAAGTTAATTTAAGAACACAAAATCAGAAATAAACACCCAGAAAGACAGAGACAGCACAGGTGAGTGATGTCAAGTGCTCTTCACTCTTTCAACAGGCCAGTAACTGTAGCTTCAGGTCTGTATGCTGAATGTTTAAGGGGAAAAAAAAAACAGAAAGAAAGATGTAAATTAAGATTAGATTTTTGGGACACCCTGATTTGGTTTTTAAAAAGAAGCATGGAGTTGTAGCTTTTTTTTCTCTCACTCTCTCTCTCTCAATTGATTTTCTTTTTTTTCTCTGATTTCTGTGCAACACCAGCACCAGCAGTGTGTAATTTATGGCGTTTTGGCGTCTCTTTGCCTTGCAGTTGCATCTCCTTTAGCCTCTCTGTCAGCCAGTGGGCTGTGTATGTGGCTCTCTGGAACTTCTTCCATAACAACCACACCGATGCCCTCCTCCTCCTCATCCTCCTCATCGTCTGGATGCAGTTGGACCCTGGTGGATCTCGGCCCTGCGCCGGTCGGCTCCAGAGGGGCTTCAAGCGCATCTGGTTCTCGTACACGTGGCTTGCGTCCACGGCGCGATGGGATGCCATTGCAGCCATCCTTCTTCAAGTGGCGGTGGAGATGATCCGAGCGCACAAATGTCTTAAAGCAGCTGGAGCACTGATAGGGGCGTAAGCCGGTGTGTACACGCATGTGATTCTTCAGGTCATAGTTGTGAGCAAAGGCGGCACCACACTGGGTGCACAGGTAAGGCTTCTCTCCTGTATGCTTGCGCATGTGAACCTTGAGTTTGTCCTGTCTGGAAAAATGCATACAAAGACAAATTTAGAGCAGAAGGCATAACTTAGTTTACAGAGTTCAAGTCTGAAAAATGTACTGAACAATAAATGGTTCATAATAGGTGTTATACTTGCCATAGGTACAGTAGGTGAAATTAAATTAATAAAAATAAAAAATAAAACCAAAATTGCCTAATAGCTGATACCACCGAATTATTACATATCATATTTATTTCTCAGAACCGATGAGTGCTTTCTCCCAGAAAACCTAGTAACATTGTGACATCAAAACATTTTATCTTATGGTACCATGACGTTTCCTGGTTTTATTACAATTGTAGTTGAGATTATTTCTCCTTTTTTTTATAATAATAATAATAATAATAATAATTGTTATTGTTACTGAGGTCTAGATTAAACTCATTTAATTATTAAAGTTGCCAGATAATTATGCTTATAACTATAAAAACGGATATCCTTGGTAATAGTTTATGCAGCTTCCAATATCTAACGTCATTTAAAAAATAAAGCCACAGACCCCACTTTGATAGCCACAAGATTCAAATGCACTCGGCACTTCCCACCCTTGAGGGATCCATACAATCACAGTGGGAGTGAACTTTTGTAAACGTTTAACTAAGTTGAATGTAGAGGTCCTGAATTTACAATTGCTTTTTCATGTCATGCATTTATTAAATAATAGAGTTATAACCTCTCCTCTGTTATAGAATCATAAAAATAAACTAAAAAATGTAGGTTTGGTTGTTGATCTTGCAACATATGTTTGCTCCCAGTAGGCACCGGCAGGTCATTTGGGGACGAGAGCCATAAAGCTAGAATCTTTATCTCTAATTTCTCTGTGAGGCAATGAGGAACGCTCAGTGTTCAGCATTTGAGCTTAGAAACTCCTAAAGCGGTTTGACAAGGGGTGATATTTTATAAGCATAGTAAAATGCAGATTTACAGGGGTTGATATGAGATTACCCCACTCAGAAAAAAAGATCAGAAATCAAAGCTGTGTATACACACACACACACACACACACACACATCCATATCCATAAAATACATTTTAGAATTCAGAATTTGTAATCGGGGTTAGTAACGTCATTGGGATTTCAGTTCAATATAAAGCTATAAAATATCAAGCTAAAAGCATTGGTTGTCATCTGAGACATCTCAAGTCTTCTAAAATATTTAAACATAGATTTAATCAAGTATATGTGAAGGAGGGACAGTTTGTGTCCAACAGTAGTGAAAGTGATACAGATTCCCACCAGTATCAGGGCTATGATGTGAGATCAAGGGCAAGGTCTTGTGTTGAGGGACCTCTGCACATGTTTTTACCCATATACCCCCTCCCCTTTGTTTCTGACCAGGCCAGAGTACAGCTAAATAAACTACTGCGGCTGGCCAGCCCGGAACTCTGGAGGCTTACTGTACAAACACACACACGGAGGCGCACACACTTGTGTATATAAACACAAACACACAGACGCATAGTCAAACACATACATACACACACACACATTGTTGTCCTGAAACCCCTAATTACATGTATTCCTAATGTCTACATTTTACACGTATCCAAACTCACTGTAACCTACATACTGGCACGCACAGGGAGACACCATACAAACCCATGGGACAGTGTAATAAAGTGGCTCACTGACAGAACTAAATTATTTAAAGGACAGGATTGATTTATTACAGTGTGAGGGAGAAGCCCTGATCAAACAGGATTAAGAGTACACCCCTTCCCATCGCCTGGTGCATTTAGGCCTAGCCAGCACAAATAGCCCCCTGGATATTTTCAGTACAGCATCTATTTCCAATGTAAGTTCCCTAATTAATTCATTAAGGGGACAGTTTCATGACTGACCTGATGCCCTTTGGTAACAGTGCACGCCATGGTTGCAGCTCAGTAAAAAGGGTCATGTGTACAGGGGGCAATAATCAACATAACACCCAAGATCACAGGTTCAAATATCTCGCTGGCAGAGATATGGCACCAATCTGTAATTCCATTCAATAACGACATGGAGCGCTTTATAGCGGCCTCATCTTTGATAAGAAGCAGCACAGCCATGCCAACACAGCCCACTTTTTATTGGATCCCCCTTGTTAAAATTCCAGGACTTTGTCATGCAGGCTGCCTATCTCTATAAAAGGTTATTTTATAGCTGCTTGCCCCCTGACCAGAATACATAATATCTACCCACTTCCTTGTTCCTTGGCATTTGAGAGGAGTTGGGTTAGGTGATGGTGACATGATTTTGCATGAATTTACAGGATTTTTCTGAATATAAATAAATTCATTTTTAGTCATCAAATGAAAAATGCTGAACTCCTGAACCCTCAGCTCTGTAGTTGGTTGGTTTGTTGGTGGTCACAGAAGGACAGGACCAGAGGATAATGAAAACTGTTCCTGTGCTGTCCTTGATGTAGATGTAGATTTGAACAAAATATGAGACTATTGGCCATAAAGTTAAGATTACTAGATTTGATATAATTTTAAAGACATTTGACAACTAATCAAAAATCCTTTATTAAGATAGACAGGCAGGTTTTGAGTATGTACTATAACATGCATATGTTTGTCAAGTATTGAGCTGGTCACTACAAGATTTCTGATCTACCCAAGTACAATGAACCCCAACATCTTCAAATTTCTAACAAGCCAACTTGCCTCCGACATGTTTTTCCAAAAAATACCACCAAACGTGTGTGTGTGTGTGTTTGTGTGTGTGTGTATGTGTATAT
>JAOUWY010000003.1:18638918-18650034 GCA_025728095.1 Prietella phreatophila
GTGTTTACATGCTAGTTTCTTAATCTAATTATGGTCTTAATTAGATTAAGAGTGGATTATTGTTGTCCATGTAAACGCAGCTACTATTGTCCATGTAAACGTACTGACTAAGACATTATTGCTTTAATTTTTATTCAGATTTTTTTAAATGTGCACTGCAGCTGCACTGTAATGGAAATGCTAGTTTAAGAAAAAACAAAACTCGAATTGCTGGACCAGTTGTCACGACAATAAAATGATGACATCCCCAAGCCCCTGACATGAAGATTCTTAGTCAAGAGATATATCTTTTGCTATGGAAAAGTGTGGAACAGATCTGGGACCAACAGCGGGACCTTGGAAAAGGGCTAATTGGGAATCCTCTCTTGGCAAAGTCATGCTCTAACTTTACATTTATGCTTGACTGTTTCTTTCCCACTTCTTTACTCCAGGATCTCAGCAGTCCAAATCAGTATGACACTGGTGTGGCTCTGACTGGCCTCTCCTGCTTTGTGACCCCTGACCTTGCCCGTGACCTGGCCAATGACATTATGACTTTGGTGCGGCTTTTCATGTATATTATACGAATAGTTATGTACCAAAGAAGCATTAAAAAATACTGTTCATTATTATTAAATGTGAGATACACTGCTCTACTTTTTACACATTCAAGGTGATTTAATCGTAAATTCGGGTTTTGCAAGTTTCCTCTGACCTCTTCCTAACTCTATCTCTCTCTCTCTCAGATTTCTCACACTAAGCCATACATTAGGAAGAAGGCTGTGCTTATCATGTATAAAGTGTTCCTGAAGTACCCCGAGTCCCTGCGCCCTGCCTTCCCTCGTCTCAAAGAGAAACTGGAGGACCCTGATCCAGGTGTGGAGGGTTTTTTTTTGTTTTTTTTGTACCTTGTTCATTCATTTGTAACAAACCACACCGCTGTATTAAAGGATAAGGAGGTGTGTGTGTGTCTCTGTGTATGACTCAAATATGATTCCTTGATGCAAATGCAAAAAAAAGTACATTTTTATGGCAGTCAATTTTTATTTCAATGTAGTGTTTTTCTAATACATCTGTAGCACATGTGAATACTGTTTAAGAGAATTTTATATACATTTATTTTCTGTACTAAGAATCAAAGGGAAATCCTGACCTTCACTTGACATACTGGAAACGGAAGTCTAACGATTCAAGTTCAAATAGTTAATGATCGTTAACTCAAACAATAAACATTATATGAGCAAATGACTATATAAGGTTCATTTAAAACTTTTGTACACCAAATTTTAGACATGCTTGTACATGCAGCAAAAGTAATTCAGGTTACTTAAATGTAAATTGTGCTTCTCCTTGTACCAGGTGTCCAGTCAGCAGCCGTTAATGTAATCTGTGAGTTGGCCAGAAGAAACCCCAAGAACTACCTGTCCTTAGCCCCGCTTTTCTTTAAGCTGATGACCTCCTCTACCAACAACTGGGTTCTCATCAAGATCATCAAACTGGTATGTGGAGGACACATGCTCTCTCTATATACGTATGCATTTTTGTGCGTGTGTGTATATCTGTCTAGAGATTCTGTCTGTCTAGACATGAATGTCCATGTTTTTAGTTTGGTGCCCTCACCCCTCTGGAGCCTCGTCTAGGGAAGAAGCTGATTGAGCCCTTAACTAACCTCATCCACAGGTAAGATTAGTGGCATATATGATTTGAATTACAGGTGCACATCACAGTATACCTATTTCAGTACATACACTGCTAGTCAAAGTGTTTCAACTTTTTAAAAAATGTTTTATTATTTACCCTCTATTGGCAATTAAATAAGGCATTTTGTTTTAAAGAATTCAGATTTTCTTTTATTTAAAGCACTTATTGTTAATGATCCAATCTCAGATTCTTATGGGGCTCTAAAATAGTGCTTTATTAAAGGCAAGTGTACTTGTTTGGTGAGCCAGTTATTGTAAGCCTAGACTTGTCTTGCATATTAGACAGTGTTCGTATCAGTGTGAAGATAAATATATATTACATGTCTGAGTAGAGTGATCCTGATTGATGTTTTCCAGTCGTAAACGTTTCTCAATTCACTTCTTTTTTCGTTTTCTTCACTTCAACTCATCTTGAAGTTTAGCGAAAAGTGTTACTACAGGGTGTTCTCATGTTTTTTTGATTGAAATGACTGAAATTTGATTTAAGGTCCCAGACATGAAGTAATTTCATAACTTTTTTCCCTGCAAATTTTTCCTGCAAATTTTGTATTCCAAAAAGCTGTTCGCTGTTGAACCGTCAGCCATTTTAAGGCATATTGATTTATTTATTTGTATTTTGGGATTTTCCTGAACCAAGAAATCTCTATAAACTTTACTCAGACACACAACCCATCACTGACTGTAACTACTCTGTTAATTAGCTAAAATGTCACTGATTTTGTCTTTCTTCACTTCTCTTACAGTACCTCGGCCATGTCTCTGCTATATGAGTGTGTAAACACAGTGATAGCAGGTTGGTACTTTCTCCACACAGTGGAATTAATTGGGATATAATGAACATCTTGTATCAATTTATTTACAGTACTATTGCCCTGTTTCTCCTTTTTAGTGTTGATTTCTCTGTCCTCTGGGATGCCCAACCACAGTGCTAGCATTCAGGTGGGTCTCAGTTCTTTGTGTGTCTTGGCTGTAATGTTCTTTTTTTTTATTTTAATTAATTTTATTTTATTTTTTAAATGAAGTTAATCCTTTTCAATCTTATCAGATACCATACACGTTTAGTCATTTATAGCTAAATATTTTAAATATGATTGTTCTCAACTGGCTGGATTTATTGAGAGAATTTGAGCACATCTGTGACCTCAGCTGGATCGGCTATCCATGCAGTTGTGTTTATTAGGAAACAGTGAACAAAAATTCTATTTGTATACCAGTATCCTGAGAAGGTTTATAACCATGACGTGATTTCAGTAGATAGGTCGCGAGTATTAAATAATTCAAGTTAAAGTGAGTAATTGAGAGTAATAAGTCTGCTGTGGAAATGATTACTTTAATACGATTGTAGCAATGCTCAGTTTCTGATCTTCTCTCTTATTTGGCCCTTGCATCCACAGCTCTGTGTGCAGAAACTGCGAATCCTGATCGAAGACTCGGACCAGAACTGTGAGCCTTCTGTCAATGCCTGCAGTGTGTCATTTTCTCATTGTCTGCGTGTCTGTGTGTTATCCCCTCAAGCCACTTCACATGGAGTTCCAGAGACCTCCATCCTGGATAACTCGAAGCTGCCTGTGCTTTAGTTCCGACTCTGCAAAAGAAGGAACAAAAAAAATTTCCAAAATTTGTGTATGACCTGTGGTGAAAAATGAACAGTTCACTTCTCTAGTTTGGACGATTATCTTAATTGATGTATGCGTCTCTTACAAACCAGCAGCTCTCGGTTCAGCGCTTGGCACTGGAATAGCACCTCAGAAGGGTTCGAGTTATCAGGCTCCCGCTGAGTGCAGTGAATAGAGTTAGCTGTGCAATACCTGGACTGAAACGTTTTGTTGGTCAGTGATGTCTCACAGGAGATTCTCATTCCTAAATTTAGAGCCAATAAGCAATTCTACTTACTTACGTAATTTACATTTTTGCATGTGAATATAACCTTTGCGGTATAAACACACCTCCCAGATTACAGATTAGTTGATAGCCGTCGACTATGTGATCACGATCTTTGTGTTTTGTAGTCCTTGTTCTTGTTGGATATACGGAAGCTGGTTGTAGATGGCTAGTTATTATGCTAAATGTCTTGCTATTTAAACCGCCTCGTTTCTCAGCATAACTGACCAAATTATGGGTGAATGAAACTTAGTTTTTGGGGTGTAGTTTGTAGATTTGCAAGCATGTAGGGTTTGGCACACTTGCCAAAACAATCTATCGTTAATGATGGTGATGATGATAATAATAATGATAATAATGTGATCTTGGGAATAAGCTGTTTAGTAAAATACATAGTTAGGTCTCTATAGTGTATCAGTAGTGTGTGTAACATGCAAGTGTGGCGAATAGGGTTATTTTTTGCATTTTCTCTCTGTGACCATTTCAAACCATATTCCAGGGTCACATCGTGTACACATTGCTGAGACTACTCGATTAAGGAATCCAACTGCATGAAACCTTGATCTGCACAAAGACTCGCCATTAGCCAGTGGTCAAACATTTGTAACACCATTGTGCTCAAAAAATCATACAAAACCTCAAGTCCTTGTATGTCTGTGTTTTGTGTGTGCGTGCGTGTGTGTGTGTGTGTATGTTGTCCTGTGTCTTTTCGTCTTATGTTTGTGTCCCTATTTGAGTTTAAAAGACCGAGCAATGTAGACTTTTTGTAACGTCTGCACAAGTAAAAAATCTTTTTTTAAACCTTATAGTTCTATAGTGTCTACAAATGTAACTGTGTTTCTCCTGAAGTAGTTGCATTCCTTTACTGCAGAAAGGCAATGACTAATTTAATATAGAGAAAAACATGTAGGAGAGCAGGTCCTAGGTAGATAAGTGTAAAGCTAGTCTCTTGCATGGACTCTCTTATTCCGTGCTGAGTGTGCTTTCGGTTGCAGTGAAATACTTGGGTCTGCTGGCTATGTCCAAGATCCTTAAGACGCACCCGAAGTCTGTGCAGTCACACAAGGACCTGATCCTGCAGTGTCTGGATGACAAGGACGAGTCCATCCGACTGAGGGCTCTGGATCTTCTCTACGGCATGGTATGGCATCCTGTTTATGCCTCTTTATTTGTTTTTCTGTTTGGTTTTAATGTCTTTAGTTTCAAATTTATGCAGGTTAGCAGATAAAATGTACATTTTGACTCTTTAGCCATCTAAAGATACACACCTAACATAGTCAGAAAGTGTCGAAATACATAAACTTGAGCTTTTACATGAATTCGACCCTAATTACTAATCATATGTCTAGTGTAAAGTACCAGTTTCATTGTCTGTAGGTATGAAGGGTCTCCCCGATACTTTGGGAAGTCCATGCAAAAGGGGGGAAGAAAACATACACAGTTACACAGACGAGAGCGAGGATTCTAGATAGTGACAACAGTGAAAGTTCAGGCGATGTTGAAACCGAAATCGAAACTGATAGTGACGCAAACTCTCATGATTCAGACCCTGATCCGTCTTCATCTTCAGCATCAACCACTGCACTGCAGGGGTTTGGAGTCATAACCTGACCATCTCTGTGCAATCGTGAAAACACTACCTGCTGGTCTGATTATCACCGGAAACTTGACCTTTGACACTAAAATGCTTTTATTCAAAGGCATTGACCATGCTGATGCTCGTATGGTACTTCTAAATAAGTAGAAGGATTTTACCGAGCATTTTTCGTCATTTCTGTAGTTAAGAATTGTGCTCCAAGTTTAGTAAAAACACTGAACTGCTTCATTTTCAAAGTAATATTACACAAATACATTATTAGTTGTTTCGAGGCCTAAAAATGTTCAAATTAAAATGTTTATTTTGGCCCGGGAACTCAGGGTTGGCGTGCTGTTTCTCTGGGGAATATAGGGCTGTGGGACATAATACTGTTGGAACTAATTGGTAAGAGGGTTAAGGTCTGAAGAGCATGAACGACTGTCTGTGTTTTAAGCAGTACAGTACAATATGTCCCATGTTTGTAGGTCTCTAAGAAGAACCTGATGGAGATTGTAAAGAAGCTGATGCTGCATGTAGATAAGGCTGAAGGCACCACGTATAGGGATGAGCTGCTAACCAAGATAATCGACATTTGCAGCCAGAGCAACTACCAATACATCACTAACTTTGAGTGGTAAGGATGCAGCGCACAACACAACAGAGCCCTGGAAATGTTTCACTTTTCCACAAGACTGAGATATACAGCTTGCGATTTTGTTACTTGCTGTATTCAAACTATCACATTCAGTATAGTTGTGTCATTTAGTTACCATACTACTTGTCATCCTGGGGGGGGGAACGATGTGGGTTGGGACACGTTGTTCTGCCTGACTGTATGGCACAGCTCACTCAATGACTTCAACTGGTTACAAGAAACTTAAACTAAAATTCAAATGATGCTCATACTCATGTTCCTTTTAACGCACTCAGCACTGCTTGACTCTATATTATACAGTTACAGAAGAGAAATGATTTATAATCACATTTTCCGGTGTCTCTCAGAAGAGTACGGGCTTCCTTTTGAGTCTGGTTCCTCTAAAGGTTTCTTCCTGTTTCTTCTTTCTGCCTCAGGGAGTTTTTCCCTGCCCCATCACCTCTTGCTTGCTCGTTAGGGATGAGTTTAAACTCAAAAGTTATACCCGGATTTCTGTAAAGCCGGTTTGTGACGATGTCAGTTAAGTGTTATTGAATTAAATTGATAATATTCATACAATAGCTTGGAAATTTCTGACTCATGTCTCTTTACATGAAACTAAATGCGTGTTGAAAAAGTAAACCAGTAAAAAAAATTTAAGGGTTGCTCCTGCTGTTTACTGTTAACGATATTGTTAACCAGCTCACCAGCCCACAGGCCCCCTCCTACTCTAATGGGTACTGTTGTGTTGTTTACACACAGGTGCTCAACGAGGGTACATACAGTTCTGGATTGACAGTAATAGCTGTCGTGTACTGCACTCTCCACTTGAAAACTGGAGTTGTGTCCTTTCAGGCTACAGATCTGAGAGATTTATCTAAGCATTTGTAACTTAATTGGCTCATTTGTCTTTCTGCTTGTGTATGTTCTCAGGTACATTAGCATTCTGGTGGAGCTAACACGGCTTGAGGGCACCCGTCATGGTCATCTCATTGCCTCTCAGATGCTGGATGTGGCCATCCGTGTGAAGGCGATCAGAGCGTTTGCTGTGGCTCAGATGGCCATGCTGTTGGATAACGCACATCTGCTGACTGGCAACACGCAGCGTAATGGCATCTGCGAGGTCCTCTATGCTTCCGCATGGATCTGCGGGGAATTCTCCGAGTATGTCAGAATGTGAACTGGTTGGATAATAGTGGTTAAAATTTTAAATATTTTAGGGCTGCAGGTATTATGGTTGTAATGTTGAGTAGTTTATGCTTCAAATAAGTTGAACAAGCAAATTAGAATATTCTTGTGTGGGTCTTTTATCAGCAGGCTCTTAAACTTTACAAATGGCAACCTTAAAATTTCCCAGCCTGCAATGCTTTTATGATTGTGTTCAGGCACCTGGAGGACCCCATGCAGACACTGGAGGCCATGTTGCGGCCCAAAGTGGCAACTCTGCCAGGCCACATCCAGGCTGTGTATGTGCAGAATGCTGCGAAGCTGTTTTCAACATTACTGCAGAAACATGAGGGGACAGAAGACACTCAGGCTGCCCAGGAGGCTGGCCAACTGCTCATAGAGAGACTCCCTCTGTTCGTCCAGAGTGCTAACCTGGAAGTGCAGGAGAGGGTGAGGCCTGAACTCATGTATATTATTATTATTATTATTGTATTTTTTTTCCCCACTCTACACCAGGGGTGTCTTGTCTTGTCATATCTTATCCGGAAAGGACCAGTGTGGGTGCAAGTTTTCATTCCAACCAAGCAGGAGCCACACCTGATTCCCTCTGCTTAATCAGTTGATCTTGGATTTCAATATACTCTGGTGTGGCTTCTGCTTGGTTGAATGAAAATCTGTACCCACACCGGCCCTTTCCGGATCGGATTGGACACCCCTGACCTACACAGTAGGAAATCATAATTGTTACTTTTTTTACTCTGTTGCAATTTGCAATATTCTACTAAACTGTTCTTTTTTTTTTGCCACAAAAAAACCCCAAAACGATGAAATTCGAACACCAAGCTCTCAATTTTGCTTTGAAAACAAGCTCTCAAATATGAACTCTATTTTTGAGTGTATTTTTTCAAGGTCTGTTGACAGGTTGCATGCAGAACTAAATCAGATTATTGACCAAATCACTTATTTATAAGCTTTATTATTTGATTTCTTGGTTTTGTTCCAGGCATCATGTATTCTACAGCTGGTGAAATACATTCAGAAGCTGCAGCAGAAGGATGTGGAAGTAGCTGAGGAAGTATCTGCACTTTTTGCAGGAGAACTTAATCCTGTGGCTCCTAAAGCTCAGAAGAAAGTGCCTGTGCCTGACGGGTGAGTTTCCTAAATAGAGGCCACACATACACTGACTTTGCACCCAAATTATGTAATAAAATTTCAATTTGTTAATGAAATGTGTTGGAGGTGCTAAATCAATAATCCTATGGGCAGAGAGAAGTTCTTGCCTTCTTTAGTAATATGACAGGAGGGTACATGAATATACCCATGTTTGTCTTTTTTCCTTTCTCCACCCTTAAGTGAAACTAATTATGCACAGGCCACTATAGTGAGTGCCATGCACTCATTCACAGTTTGCTGTTTGCTTTTGCAGACTGGACCTGGATGCCTGGATCAATGAACCTCCATCTGAGAGCGAGTCTGAGGACGAGAAGCCCAAGGCTTTGTTTGCTAAAGAGGAGCCCAAGCACTCTCGACCTCGCCACACTGAAGTGGACGAGAAAGAACTGGCAAGGGTGTGTATACCTGCACTCTAGGCTAATCACTCAAAAGACCAAAACGATATATCTTGGATGTTTCATTTTTTTTGTAGTTGTTTTTGTGAAATGATCGCAGTCTTTAATCATGACTTAAGGGCAGAAGGCATCACAACAGAAATCTGGGTGTAAAAACAATCAAACAAAAAAAGTTTATGGATTTCAAACCTGCCAACAGAAGAATAGAATAGAACTGTGTATTTTGATTATTTTCACAGCTTAAGTACTTGACAAAAAAATTAACTTGTCCGTTTATTCCCAACAGCTGTTACGACTTTATAAATCATGCTGTGTTTGTGCCCTTGACAAGACAGTAGCAATGCTTTGGCTGTTCTGCATGACGAAGCCTCTGTTCTCTCTCTGTCTTCATTTTCACTCTGCATGTGTGTAAATGTGAGGCGGTGGAGTGCAGTAATAGTGGAATTAAAAGATTTTTGAAGCGTTAAACTGGCACATTTTGGGTCTAATAAAAAAAATAATAAATCTCAAGCTAATTTATTAATCTGGAAGTCTGAAAGCAAATTCACACTGAGCTAATAACCGTTTTATGAATGTGTATAGTGCATATAATGCATAATTATAATAATCAGACAGTCCAGTGATTAAGGCCAGCCCTCAAGCATTTGGTACATAAATACTATAATAAAACCTTGCTTTTATTTAAAGTCAGTAATGTTCAAAACAAGAGCGAGTGTTTACAGTCATAGTTTTCTAAAAGTTTTCCATAAAATGAGCTGGGGGTGCTCTTCAATATATTTAGTGTTTGGACTATTTGAAAGTCTGGACTGACTTTCTCAGCATGTTGCCACCACCACATCCCCCTCCAGGAAAAGCAGAAGATGAATGTTCTACAATGGCAATGTGTAGCTATATATTAGCAACATGTCATTTTTGTCCTGTAGCCCTGTCTGATCCTCTATATACTAACATGCCTGCTTTTAACGCAAACCCCAGTATCCTGGTGAAATTCCCCCACTGGCCCTTATCTATCATGGCCCCCTAATAATTGACTACATCTCTCTCTCCCCTCCTCCATGGGGCACTGTGGCTGCCGTCGCATCAGCCATGTAGATGCTACATGATGGTGATGTTTGTGTGTGTGTGTGTGTGTGTGTGTGTGTGTGTGTGTGTGTGTGTGTGTGTGTGTGTGTGTGTGTGTGTGTGTGTCCTTCCCAATACTATGCAAAGTGCTTTAAGTGTCTATAAAAGTGCTATATAAATCTAAGGTATTATTATTATTATTATTATTATTAGTACTATATTTTGTGCTAATTCTCCTTCTGCCTGTTTCAATCCAAACAGAGAAGGGAAGTCAGGAAGCAGGAACAAGCCAACAACCCCTTCTACATTAAGTCCTCCCCATCCTCTCAGAAGGTACAGCAGATTAAAGAAACAGAAAGATTTAATGTATTGTATAAATGTGATTAAAATGCCTTGTTGTATGTTAATGCAGGTATATCAGGACACACCAGGTGTAGAGCATATTCCAGTGGTCCAGATTGATCTCAGTGTGCCACTCAAAGTACCAGGTAAGCCTGCGTGTGAATATACACTTGTCTCATATTAAAAAGGTCTATTTTTATATTAAATAATGCAAATAAAAATATTCATTTTTAAATGTTTAATGGTATATTTGATAATAAAATGAGACTACCTTTTTCAAGATCACTCAGTTGGACATCACTGAATATCACTACTAAATATTCCTTTCCTTTTTCAATCCTATATTTTTGTTTTCATAAGTAGTACATTAATTTCTGTTTATATTTCACTTAGTTAGCGAGTCACTTTCTGGAGATGGTTATACTGTTGCGCTAATGGCTTCAGTCATCAAATTGTCAGGTTTTTGGTTGGTCTTGGTCTTTATTGTGGTTTATTCTGTAAATCTGAAAGCAATACTTTAGGAAAGCGAAAGTATCGACTATACATTTGATGATCTCTCCTTATTCTCACTTATGATTTTCCACTGTCATACTTTTGCCCCTTTCCCAGGGATGCCCATGTCTGACCAGTACCTGAAACTGGAGCAGGAGCGCCGGCAGAAGGAGAAAGCAGACAAGAAGAAGAAAGAGAAAAAGAAGAAGAAAGAGAAGCGTGGGAAGGGGAAGCGAGCTGACTCGGGCCCTGAGAGTGAGGAAGATATCACACCTGCTCACCATGTGGACATAGTCACTGAGGAGATGCCAGAGGTAATGCAGACGGTAAACTACACTGAGACTATAGTGATTCAAAAGGGTAGAATCCTGCATTTGGATTTTAATATTTGTTCTGATCTTTGTGCAGAATGCCTTACCAAGTGATGATGATGACAAAGACCCCAATGATCCACACAAAGCCCTGGACATTGATTTAGACAAGTATGTGCTGTCTGTATGTTTCAACTAGTCCACTTTCACACAGACTTCATGCTAAAACCTGGCATGTAAACTCCATGATTGTTCTCCAAGTGCTTTGTTACCTTTTCTTTCCTTAAATCATGCGTTAGTGCATCTGTTGATAGGAAGTCTCAGTCATGCAGTCAAGGGCACCAGTAAAGGAGGCCCTTAACCAGTTCACTTTCTCACACGCACCCCCCCCCCCCCCCCCCCCC
>JAOUWY010000003.1:18696506-18707139 GCA_025728095.1 Prietella phreatophila
CTCTCTCTCTCTCTCTCTCTCTCTCTCTCTCTCTCTCTCTCTCTCTCTCTCTCTCTCTCTCTCTCTCTCTCTTTGCATATAAAGGAGAAACATTGTTGTATGGTGCTGTAAATTACTATAGTATCAGTTCATCCTTCAGTTGATTGAAATAGCCATCACGACAACCACTGTACATTGAAAATGCCCCCCTGTCTCTGGAATACAAGACAACATACACCCTGAGCTTGATCATTCGCTAATGGAATTAATTAGGAGAGGAAGAACCAAAATGATCTCACTCTGGCAAATTCACCACATTTTGCACAGCTCATATGTATGTTAGGATAAGCTTATTGCTAGAGGTGGGGTTAGAATTTATACATATTCGTATAATTTAGTTTGTATGAAATATTCACCACTTCAGCCTTTGCCAGTTTTAATTTGTACAGTTGTTTTCATTTAATCAGTAAATCACCAACATTTCTCCTAGAGAGATTTTAACAAATTGTATTTGACATTGCGTCATGGTGGCACAGTAAATAGCATTGCCTTCTCACAGCTTCAGGTTTAATCCTGCGCTCAGGTTACTGTCTGTGTGGAGTTTCCCATGTTCTGCCCATGTCCATATGTGTTTCCTCTGGGTTTTTCAGATTTCCACTGACTGTCCAAGAGCATGCAGGTAGGCAGATTGGCTTTGATAAATTGTGAATGAGCGTATTAATGTGTATCCCTTTGACATCACATCCAGGGTGACTTCTCCCACATTCCACCCAATTTCACCAGGATAGGCTCCACCAAACCTCTGACCAGGATGAAGCACTTACTGAAGACACTTCAGATAAGTTTGATAAGTGTGCTTTACAATGTTGGTTATATTATGGCTACTTGGTTATATATTGATACCTTCCTATTGCTTACTCAGTACTATTAAAACAGAATAGTACTTTCCAACCTACAACCTACTATTGTTTAGCTTATATAGCATCTTCTACCCTTTTGTTTAGCATGTAACATATAACTTCAACTTCTAAGATATGTCTGTTACAGCCCTCTGGTTCCCCACATTAAAATATGAACAACTGAAGCTATTTCATAACCTCTCACGTTCCTCCTCACCCTCACTGTCAGTCGTCAGTACTCCTCCGGGACTGACTTTAATTTCTTTCCTCCCTCATCTCCTCATCTACTACTCGATAGCCGAGTGCCATTCCACCTCGCTGCCATCACATGCAAAGTTCAGCTGCATGAGACATAGGAGAGTCTATTGTTACTGAAATGTGGACATTTTCTGTTTCTCTCTCCTAGTGGCAGATTACAGCTTAAATGAAAGGGTCTCTATCAGGAAGAGAGGGACACAGCTTGTGGAGCTCCAAGAACATGCTGCTGTTGGTTGGTTGGCTTGTTTGTGCAAAAGACGGGTCAGTGCAGGTCGATAGATCTATCTAATAAAGTTACGGAGGGTCTGGCTTACACCACCAAGCACCTGTCTAATTAGCAGTCGGGGATAGAGCAGCCACAGGGGCTCTATAATCCATCCTGTGATGAAGAATAGTATCACCATTCAGAGCTCTGTTTGACAGTGAGTAAAAATGCAAGTGTAAATGCATGTACTCTATATATTGGAAATGCATCACAAAATAATTCTAATTGAGCACAAAATAATTCTAATGTTTTGTTCAGGCAGTTATTTTACAGCAAACTACTCACATTTTGAAGCCTAGCCTTTAGTTAATTATAACTCAATCAAAACGTACTTGCCTAGTTCATTCAAATGGATTTTTTATGTATTTATTTGTTTTAGTTTGAAAACATAGAAGGGAATGTCCACGGTTAAAAATAGAGCATTACTTTTATTTCTGTTCATTATACTTCTTTAGTTGTGTGTTTCAGCTTGGCTTATTTACCAGTGAAGGATGTCAAAGCTGCAGACAGCTCTGTGCACATCAGTGCACTCAACAACACGCATACACACAGAGAGAGAGAGAGAGAGAGAGACAGAGATAGTATAATATCTATTATGTAAAATATATAAATATATCTGCAGAAGTGATCTGAAGGAACTGCTTTTGTAAACACTTGCTCTTTTTTGTTGACCTTCTTTCTGACGTATCACTATTAAAAAGAGGGAATGTTTATCCTTAAGACATTTTCCATTGTAATTGGTACCCCCACCCCCACCCCAATTCTACGCAGCATTTAGATTTCCATGCCGGAGAAGGGTAGCTTGGTTGCTGTAATTCACCTCTCAAATAGATAATTAGATTGGAGGCAATGAGAATGTGTGTGTGTGTGTGTGTCTGTGTGTGTGTGTGTGTGTGTGTGTGTGTGCATGTGTGGGTGTCTGCACACGTACGCTCATTAACTCACTGTTGCGCCTCACCTGTCTCGGTGAAAAATACATACAAAGATGACTAATTAGGGAAGCTCAGCTCTGAGATGGAAATCCAACATGTTGGAAATAATTACAAGTCATTTCCTTGATCAAAAATGGCTTAGATGATCCTGGATACACAATGTTATTGAACTCAGTGGTTGAATTAGTATTTATTTTTATGTCATGAGAGGATACAGAGCAAAACATTAAATAAAAGTATGCAGCGTATGTTCGTCCAGACAAGACTCTGTCTATCTATGTGACAAATTACGGAAAGAAAAACAGTGGCTATGTTTTGCTCTAGGGGCATTTAGCTGGCATGGTTTGAGTATACTTGTCCATTTAGAGGGAAGAGTAATAACAAATCAATACAAAGTTCTTCTGCCAGTCTCTTCCAGGATGACCATGCCCCCATCGACAGTGCTTATTGAGTGGTTTGGTGAGGATAGAAAATTATGTCAATCATATGCTGTGACTTTCATAATCACCAGATCATGGATCACCTATGGGAAGTTTTTGCCGCAACGTCTTAAAACCCAAAACACAAACTGGTGCAATATCTTTTGGCAGACATTGTATGAAAAGATGCAAAGGTAAATGTTATGGTTAGGTAGATAAATACATTTTTTCAATATAGTTTTAAATGTTCACGTTTGGCCTTGCTAGATTATTCATTTCCTGAAGACAACATTTCTACGATTCCATGCTGATATGATTCACTCTACAAGCACTTACCAAACAGTGTGACCAGATCGACCTGTGTCCTCCAGGCTGGAAGCTGCTCAGACCAAGCAGATTTTTCAGCATTGGTCATTATAAGAGTGACAACTGTGAGGAAAAGGCACTGCTAATGTCCTTAACCTTCTGTGCATCACAGGATAGCATAGAGCTTGTATCACAACAGTGGACAGCCTTGAATCCTATGCCTTATTATCTACCCGAAACATGAGAACACAAGTCTATTTCTAACTTTAAAAGAAACACCAGCCCCTTGTCTCTCTGTACAAGCACTGAACACATTCCAGACACTCCAAGTCACATGCTATCTGTCAGTTCCCTGAGGCTGAGAGAGCTGTCTTCCCTCTCCGCCTATAAAATCTCCAATTATTGCAGAATATGACTGTAAGTGCTGTCCAATGTCTCTTAGGGAAGCTCAAGTCTTCTTTTATCAATCCCGGCTGCATCGATGGCAGAAGAAGCCTTGGGTTTATGAAATATATTAAAGAAGTCTCAGTCCACCTTGCAGATCTATCAAGGAGAAAATTATTTACTGATGTACAGAGAAGCCCTTTCCTTGTATATGTGTGGGTATTTTGTTGCCTTATTTTTGGTGGCACTTTTACAAAGTGCGTTTTGGTAATACTTTTGTTACTGCAGTAATCAAAGTGTGTGTTCGTGAGTGTGTGCATCTGCGTGTATGCGTGATTTAAGCTTTTGTGTGTGTGTGTGTGTATATGCTTTTAAATTTATGTGCATGATTGTATGCTCGCATGTGTGATCCTCATGGCTGCTTTAGTATGGCAGAAAAGGTCAGACTCATTCACGCCTTCAAATCAGACACTCATTAATATACAATACGAAAATAAGAGAGCCTAATCTCTCTGACCACTGAAGCACAGCCCACACATCTGCTCCTGTTTGATAGCATCCGAAGAACAGCACTTTTAGCATCGCTAAGCTAGACCGCAATGCAATCTGGAATTGTGCATTTATGCAACTTGGGACGTTGGTCTATAAACACTTTTACTGAACAATTCTTGTTCTTAGAAAATCAGGATCTCAAAAATGACTCTTATTTGCAATCATGTTAAATGTGGCTGTATGTAACATAATATAAAATATCATGAACTGAAAAATGCTGCAGCTGGAAAATGTAAATAAATAAATAAAAACAAAAATACAGAGTTAAAGTTTGTGGTTAATAAAGGAATTGTTAGCACTCTGGTGGATGAAGCTAACACTCGGTATCTTTCCGTTTCAGAACCGCCCTGGCTTTCTGCACTAAAGCATTTCTAAAGTCTTTGCGAGAGCTACGAGATCATAGCAGCTTTGCCTTCTAGCTAGCATCCACCTTATTATTTAGCAAAACACACATATTAATCAGGATGATGAATAATATAATGTATTACCAGTGAGATAAAATCTTGTGTGTGGGCTCATGCACCTCTTGTGCTCCAGTACTATAATTTGAAGGAAATGTAAATTATCTTTAGTATTCATTGTGATTAAAATGGCACTGCTAGCTACATAAACTGTTTGTAGCCATCCTGCCTTTTTCTTGATAGTCGTGCATGTATGTTTTAAATCCTTATTGTTTCATAGTATTTTTATTTT
This sequence comes from Prietella phreatophila, assembly GCA_025728095.1. Classification (NCBI taxonomy): domain Eukaryota; kingdom Metazoa; phylum Chordata; class Actinopteri; order Siluriformes; family Ictaluridae; genus Prietella; species Prietella phreatophila. Next base: position 18,701,194 of record JAOUWY010000003.1, read on the forward strand.
TCTACATAAAGTAGACAGTAATGCCTCAATCCTAAAGTAGCGTACCTTACTGCTGTCTTGTTTTTCCTACATACCAAATAATTTTATTTCCAAAGGTTTCTGTTATATAGCTAGCTAGATTACTTAATATAGTTAGATGAAATTGTGTATGTGCTTTCATGCTAAATCAGATGTCACAGATTGAGCAGTATTGTTCACATTTTGGGTGACATGGTGGTGTAGCATAGCCATCTCACAGCTCCAGGTTTGATCCTAAGCTCGGGTCACTGTCACATGATCTCTCCATGTCTGTAGGCTAAATTGCCTCTATGTATGAATGTAATGTGTGTGCATGATACAGTGAGATGGACTGGCCTCCCATTCAGTTGGTATTCCCAGCTCTCACCCTGAATAAACTCAGCAACCATGACCAGGATAAAATGTTTACTGAAAATGAATGCAATAATTAATGTTTTAAATAAGGTTGAAAGCAGTGGGAACTTTTTAAAATTGGATATCTGGAAGCATTTATGTTCACCATTTGTGTTCACAGAAAAGTGTCTGCTCATTATGGTCGTTTTACGAGTTGTTGGGATGTATTATTAATTTGTCTGGCCTGCGTTTGTAAATGTGCAAATGAATCAACCAATAGGCTACAAACTGAAGTGGACTGGCACCAACATATCTGAATAACTTGAAACAATCAAATGACTCACCCTCATTTCACTCGGTTTCTCTCAGGATGAAGGAGTGTTGTTGGTTATGTTTAGGTTAATATCGCAGAAACAGATTGCTTCCCTGAAGGCAGTGGATAAAATCTCTCTCTGTGCCCAGCCTTGTCTTGTTGTTGCACAGTCAGGTCTGCTATCATGGCTATCACCAGGCACTCTGTTTCTGAACTTTAGTAGGCTTCAGCTGAGGCAAACAAGTTTTCCACGGTATAAAATCACAGTGATGATGCACCACTTCACTTCATTTTGCGAAGTGATTTGCCTGCAAGCAGCAGAACTTATCTAAAGGACTAGTGGGTGAAATTGGAGCTTTAGTGCTCACAGTAACATTACAATGATAGCACTGGAACAATTTATTTATTGCCTGAACCTACCATATACCCATGTACAAGAAGCACGCCTTGCCTTGTCTAACTTTCCCTAAACTAGCAAACTGACCTAAAAGCACAAACAAACCTTAATTCCAGAGATCTTCTCAATCTCGTTAATCTACACAATTATGGGCAAAACTGAACTGTAAAATTCGAGGCACAACGATATCCCAGTTATTTTTTATACACCTTGTTAACCTTTGCTATCAAATTGAGCTATATTAGATAAAAGCATTGTGAGAATGAGCACTGAGAATGGCATATAGCTTATTTTTATGGACCCATGAGTGCTAACTGGATAATGGCAGCATAAAACTTTTGCTGCCGTTAAAAAAAAAGCGACTATTTGATAGGACACTTACATGGTATTTGAACATAAAAAGCCTCACTTTTTATCTTTCTTCCCTTATTTAAACTGCGGGAGAGCCAGTGCTTAATAGTCTGTCTGCCTGGTAATAATTCACATGCTGAGGCACGACAGAGGGCTGCACTATGCAATTCATCTTCATTTTAATTGAAAATATTTTGTGCTTGGTGTTTCACAGCATTAATAATTTTGTGGAGTTTGGTCTAAATCGATTAATTGATGGATCCAGAACCAGATGTATCAGACAGAGAGAGAGAATGCTCTAAATGGACACAAACTCATCCGGATGTAAACAAATGCGTCTTCTCAGACGTGTCTCAAAACGAAAGCATGGTTTGTTTCCAAAGGGGATACTTTCATCGACTTTGTCAGCAGGGATCAACCAGATCAGGAAATCTGAAGACCCTTCTCCACATTCTGCTCTCAGAGCTGAATTACTGATATCTCATATTCAGTTAGGTGTATCGAATAGTGTCTTCTTCCTCAAGACTCTGCTGTGTGTTTGTCCAGCCTAAAGTGTACAAAGTCTCTCATGTTGTTAGTGCAGAAGCTGCTCAGAAAGAACATCACATTCTACCCTTGTAAGTCACATGCAGTCTTGCTCAGTGCTGCTCAGTGCTGAAGTTTTTTTAATTAATTTATTTTGTAACTGTATTTTATTTTATAGATGCAAATAATATATTCATAGCCCATGTGTTGTCGTGACTTGTTGCTGCTAAATTTACTCCTTAAAATGTAAGCTCATGGTACACTGACAAGCGCTGTCAAACCCAAATGCTGGCTTGTCATGGGAAAATGTTCTTTCAACTCATTTAGGCTCACTGTCTGTCCTATTATTGAATACTCTAGAAAATAAGGGATCACTGTGACATGGTCGTCAAGCACCCATCTAGTTCCCCAACCATGATTACAATGGGTGTTTCGAAATGGTAATTTCTAACCTCATGTTTTTGTTTTCCGAGTTATTATTTCTAACAAGAGAGGAGCACAGTAACAGATGTCATGATGAGCAGAGGTGGTTTTAAAATGTTTATCTTGTCTCACTGATTATACACTCATATACAGTCACTGAGAACTTTATTAAGAACACGTGTACACCTACTCATTCATGCAATTATCTAATCTACCAATTGTGTTGCAGCAGTGTGGTGCATAAAGTCATGCAGATACGGGCCAGAAGTTTCAGGTTATGTTCACATCAACTATCAGAATGGGGGAATGTAATCTCAGTGATTTTGACCGTGGCATGATAGTTGTTGCAGGACGAGCTGGTTTGAGTATTTCTATAACTGCTTATCTACTGGGGTTTTCATACACAACAGTCTCTACAGTTTACTCAGAATGGGGCAATGAAGAAAAAATACATTCAGTGAGTGGCAGTTCTGTGGATGGAAACACCTTGTTGATGAGAGAGATCAACAGAGAATGGCCAGACTGATTTGAGCTGACTGAAAGGCTACAGTACCTCAGATAATCACTCTGTACAACAGTGGTGATCAGAAAAGTATCTCAGAATGCATGAGATTCTGCTGAGACACACAGATGGTAGGATCAGAATTTGGCCCAAACTGCATGAATCCATGGACACATCCTGCCTTGTGCCAACAGTACAGTCTGGTGGAGGTGGTGTAATGACGTGGGGAATGTTTTCTTAGCACACTGTGGGCCTGTTAATACCAATCAATCATCGCTTGAATGCCACGGTCTATTTGAGTATTGCTGCTGACTATGTGCATCACTTCATGTCCATAATTTACCATCTTCTAATTGCTTCTTCCAACATGATAATGCACCATGTCACAAAGCAAAAGTCACATCAAATTGGTTTCATGAACATGACAATGAGTTCAGTGCTCTTCAGTGTTCTTCCCAGACACCGGATCTGAATCCAGAAGAACGCCTTTGGAATGTGGTAGAGCAGGAGATTCACAGCATAAAAGTGCACCTGGAAAATCTGCAGGAATTGCATGATGTGATCAAATCAACTTGGACCAGAATCTCTAGGAAATGTCTCCAACATCTTATGGATTCCATGCCATGAAGAATTTGAGGCTGTTTAGGGAACAAAGACAGTCCCGACCGAGTATTAGTATAGTGTTCCTAATAAAGTGAGTGTGTACAAGCATTATTGTGACTCTGAATGTTTTATCTATGCTAGTAGTTGATGATCTAGACTTGGTTAAGCATTCTTTGTGATGCAATGAACACTTTTAAGCCCCCTTAGATGAGAATTTTATATATAATATATAAGAAATGGTGACAATATAATGAATATGAGAGTATGAAGCAATAAATATGTCTACACTAATTCCAATTTAACAGAAAAACAAAAGATGAATAATAGTCTAGAAGTTGTTTTTTCAATGCTTCGTTTCTGAACTGCAGATAATCTCATTTCGTTATCTCATTTGTTCAAGCGTCTTTTCTCTTGATGCTGTTTTCCTTCACTTGCCCCACTCTCAAATTTCCTAGGAAGAAAATCTTCTATTAAATATATCAATTGATACATTTTGCAAGCTAATCAGATGAAATGCTTAATGAACTTGATAGTTGATAACTATCCGCAAAATTGGACATCATAAACTTTTTTGATCTTATCTTTGCTATGAACTTTTGCATTACACTGTGATTAGATTTAGCTTGGAGTTCAGAATTAGATAGGTGGGGCCATTATGATGTATCTATGTCTATTTCAAACTACTTCGTTTCCTTTCATGGATTACACCGATTTAGACAATGCACACTATAGCCTCGGCACGATGACAGCAAAGCAGGTTTTATACAACCAAAAAAAAAAATTTACATTTTGTTTATATATCACATCATAGGATTCCAGAGGCTTTTATAGGACACAAGACAGTAATGAAAATGAATGACTTGCTTTTGCAGTCTCTTATCACTAAGTGCAGTATGTGCCAGTGGCAGGCCAAGGCGGACGCTCAAAGCATATGCTGCTATCTCCTCAGCATCCAGGCTCCAATGCTACATGTATTTAAGGCACCTAAAACAGCCTGCTCTCAGCAGTGGATAACTTGTCTAGTCTTTTATATGTCTGCCAGCGTGGGAGGATGTTGGATAAACCGCCAGCCTGGGAAACATTGATAAAGTTGGAAGAATGTATGAGTGAGAGCTCTGAATGAAAAATGCTGAGCTCGGATTGCTCCATCATTTCACACACAATAACAAGGATCTGCAACAATAATTAAGTCACCTCTCAAGCAAAAAGGACAGCTGGAAGAAGAAGACGACCTAGACCAATCCATCTTTCTAAATGTCAGACAGACTGTCTGGCATAAACTAGCAGTGTCGGTGTAATTCTGCATGTTTATCCTATGCAATTTAAATGTAAAAAATTATCATGCTCAAATATCTATCTGCTTTACAGCACACTTTGTTTTCCGTTCTGTTTCTGGACTTTACTGTTCATCTTTTATCACAATTATGTTCACTTTGCTATCAACATTAATATTCCAAAGGCAACGGTATTTGGTACAGAGATGAGCAGGCACATCAAATGATGTGACTTTCAAGACAAGGACAGCATGATGAATAAAAGTGCTGTAACCGGTGCATAGCCGAGAGGCTCGTTCATGCATTCAGTGGGACGAACGTCACATGCATTAACCGGGAGTGACAGTTACTGAGGCTGCTGTATCACCAGAGCTGTCTCCCTCTGTCTTGCTTTCTCAGTGTCACACACTAACTACAGTAGATGCATTCGAATGAAGCATTCAGTATTCTGAATAAAGTCTAAAGTTTTAACTTTTAGTCTAAACTCAGCCCAACAATGGGTCTGTTGTGCCCTGATAAATATATACTCTTCATGCACAAAATCTATATAAATATAGTCATGGTTGAAACCAAATACAGCTCTCACCATTCATATCTATTCTTTATTATTGTATCTGTACTCTGTACAGTTCTTCACTGCTAACCTGGAGGCTCATTTCCCTGCACAAACTGAAGCTGTCTCTTAGCTCATGAGGTGAAACAAGTGTGAGGCTTTCCCACATGTATGTGGATTTCATGATTGAGATAAATGGCGCACTTATATAGCGCTTTTATCCAAAGTGCTTTACACTGTGTCTCATTCACCCATTCACACACACACTCACACACCAATGGTAGCAGAGCTGCCATGCAAGGCACTAACTTGCCATCGGGAGCAGCTTGGGGTTCAGTGTCTTGCCCATAGACACTTCGGCATGTGGAGTCATCCGGGCCGGGAATCAAACCCCCAACCCTACGGTTAGTGGACAACCCGCCCTACCACCTGCACCACAACCGCCCTGTGTCCTGCTGATATGACATTTACAAATACGTAAAGTATGTAAAGTAAAGGTAAAATTATTTTTTTCAACACAAATAAAGTATCCATCCATCCTTCAGGGTCACGGGGAACCTGCAGCCTATGCCAGGATGCATCGGGCACAAGGCGGGGTACACCCTGGACAGGGTGCCAGTCCATCACAGGGCACAATCACATACACACTCACAC
>JAOUWY010000003.1:18903585-18913761 GCA_025728095.1 Prietella phreatophila
TATATATATAAAATTTATCGAGACAACTCATGTGAAGCTACTTAGTCCATTCCCTAAAGGTTGATAAATAGGACGTTTTGTTATGATTAAATACAAATTACCACTGTCTTCCGGCACAGTGCTGTTTTTACCAGCGAGTTAACGAGGCCATGGTGTATTCCTTTCATCGCTCAGCAAAGGCTGTGTTATTAGTTTAGTATAAGCTCACCATTCCTCCACAATATTTCAGCCTTTGAAATTCCTCATGTGGCATAACGAAATCTGTTTCCTCCCCGTAATTTGCCTTACAGACACAGAACAATATACACAAACTCTCCCTGCGTGAGTGTTCTGCAGTCTTGCATAATAGATGAACATCAGCGAGGGGAGAAAGAGTGACGGAAAGAGGAGGAGTGAATGAGATAAAGAACAAGAGAGAGAGATTATGAAGTGATTAAAATGCATGATATTTGAAACCGTATATCGTACGGGTCCATGTTATAGCTGAATATAATCAATTGTATGCTGGGAATGGAATTGATTGGATTTCTTAATACTGCCTACCTTTGCGTTTTCTAATTGCATTTCTTTTATTCCCTCTTTCTGTAGGACCCTTCGTCTCCCGTGGGCAGCACCCCCCACTCTCCTCATGGAAATGGCTTAGACAGAGCACCTACGCTGAGGAAGGAGCTCCCCAGATCCCCAAGCCTCCCTCCTGCCCCCTCACCTCCAGATCACAGCCCCGCTCCAGCCAAGAGCAAGGACTCGGCACAGGTAGAGCCCGGCACAGACATCCCAGAGTATCGCAGCACTGCTGCACAAGCTGTTCACTTCTCTATTTTCCATTTTAAGAAATGGTTTCATCTCCTGCCTTTCAGTAGTTACTAGAATGAGTACTTTTTGACATTGTTGCCTCAAAGATGAACGTGATTTACATTGTCATGCAGTGAAGTATTCAAATACAACAGTAATTGTATTGTTTTAATAATCGAAACAATTATTTTAATATTAACTTACAGATATATATTATAAAAAAAAGAAGAAATTGCTAGCTAAAAGTGAGTTGTTGTTTTTTTAGAATTGTATTTTATACTGAGGGGTTGAATTTCTCTGCCTCTACAGATACAATGCCCTCCACTAATATTGGCAAATATGAGCAAATATGATTTAAATATCATACAAATATCACTTACGATGTATTTATTATTGATTAATATTTTATTTATTTAGGGTATTCATTTATTTCGACATTCCAATATCTAAATATTCTTAAGAATGAAACGTTTGTTTGTTTTTTTCTTTGAAAGGGTGTACTTAACTTATTATGCTTTTGATATTATTTTATTAGCATTATATACTCAATGGCATGAAATGGTCTTACAATGACAATCATATCGTGTATCGCAATTATTTCTGAGACGATACGTGACCCAACAAAAAAAATGAACGTGACAGGCCTGTTCTTGAATAAAAACGGTAATAGAAACCCATAATAAGCATTGTGATGTCTGGTATAAAGCCGTGAAATTAATTCGTATCACTATTTTACCTGTTTTCAACATTTTTGTCCCTTTTGCCAGTTTGGTCATTTACAGTGCAAAATCTGTCATGGGTTTCACGTTGCATGTCTATGCCTTTGATCGGTGATAACTGAGTGTAGGATTTCTTTGCTTTTCTGCAGTCAGAGAAATGTCAGTCACCATCTTCTAAGTCGGGCAGTAGTTCCCCCTCGCACCGCGAGGCCCTCACCCCCGGACCCAGCACTTCTTGTCTACGGCTAGTCACTAAGCCTGCATCCTCAGCAGATCCTATGGGTAAAGGACAGCTCCTTAACTCTCATTTTGGCCTTTACTTGACCAGTTTTTGCACTGTGGTCTTAGCGTGAGACTCTATACAAGTCAAGCAGTTTAGTATTCAACAAAGACGGGTCGCTAACAAGCATGCCTTTGTATTTTTGTTTAGCAGCCCTGCGCAGTCCTCTGTCCATGACATCAGCTTCTTACCCAGCTCATTTTGGTGTCGTGTCTCATGCCGGACTGAATGGAGAGCTGGCCAGTCCAGGCAGCTTTGGTGGCTCAATCACTCTCTCACCCCAGATCAGTACTGCAGCTAGTGCCTACACACGCAGCCCCATGGTGAACACACACACACACACACACACACACACACGCACGCACAAATCATTAGCTTGCAGTGTTAACTAAGTGCCGCTGTAACGGACATTATTGTATGACTTTGGCATTCACTTACAATGAATACTGCATGCATCAATAAATGGTCTTGTACCTCCTGTTGTGTTCTCCAGGTGGCGTATGAATCGCGCTCTCACCTCAGGCCCTCAGGGCTGTCCTCCTCTCTGCCCGGCTCCAGTGGGGGCAAGCCGTGAGTTTCTCCCTTTAAGGGTTTTGCTTCAGGATTTCTTCCTTAACATCCCTCTATGTTTGGATTGAATTACACTGATGTATTCAAACTGGATAACGTACGTTATAACGTATGTTACAGCACTAATGTTTGTCTGGCTTATAATAATGAATATTTTGCCGAAGCGCTTAACTAATGACTATTGTGTGAAACCCTTGTGCGTTTTTCATATCGTTTCACACACGAGCACGTACACGTACTTATGGTCGGAATGCTCTGGAGTTAGGGGCCTCTTTAAAGGGTCCCCTTTCCACTTGTGGCTGTGTGTCGTCAATAATTGGTCACATGATTACCTGACCAATTGGTTACACTCGATATCACCGCTTACGTCATATATTCCCACCTCAGAACTACGTAGCTCCTCCTCCTTAAATTGTGAAACTGCTGTCATTGCAAAATGCTTTTTTTCTCCTCTTGCCCAGCCAAATCCTTTTGAATGTACGTGTACTGTATGTACTTTGTAGGATGTAATTGTCACTGTTAGGTATATTTTAATGATAAACCGCATTTACATAATCCTACACAGACCCCATATTTTGGTCAGTCAGCCAGGACATGTCGTGTTTTTCTTCTTTAGTTTTGCACTGTGGCTACAAGACTAATTCCAGATGTCCAAGATGGCGGCACCATAACACTATTTCACAGCATTCAGCTACACGAAAACGAAGTTTATTTCTCATAGTCGTGCTGTGTCTTAAAGGCACACGTCCAGTACGGAAATCCGCATGACGTCTATAGAACCGGATTTGGTTTGAGCAAGTATCCGCATATTTGAGGTATTTCCAGGAGTTACATTAATAAGTGAACACATGCTAGTATTATAGTTCTAGTGCAAAGCTAAAGAAGAAAATAGATTACACACCAAACATTTGTGCTGTTCAAGTACATTTGGGACACTTGGTTTAATGAAGAGGTACTTTCACTGCATGGTGCTCTTTTAGGCACTTTCACGTTTCCTCGAAGGGCAACACCTCACCGCAGACAGGTACAATATGTCTTGATTTTGACCCTCACATCTGGTTGCCCTCATTATGGGCCTGATGATGGGGTTTGGTTTTTTTTTTTTTAAATAGAGAACACTAAATGTGCAAATCTCTCACCCTCAAGCAGGCTACATGATTACAGGGACACAATATATTCTGTGGAAAGAATACGGTCCATGTATTCTGCATTGAAAGAAAAGTACAGGAAATAAATGTATCGCTTGCCAGTGCCAGTTCTGTGATATCGGATATATCAAATAAAGCGCATCGTGGACTGCTACACGCGAGGCCGTGCGTCTTTTTAATGTGTCACCGAGCGTCATCGATACATATTTGCACATCCTTTGTTCAGATTTGTTCCAGTCCTGCGTTGTGCCTTGATTGTACTTAAGCTTCGGATGCCTGATCTACACAGCTACGTAGTATGCCGAATTAGAGGGAATTTGCTAAATAGCATCATGGGGTGCAAAATGAGATCCAATGGATTTAATTACAGATGCAAGCACACAAGTCCACCTCCGGTTATTAATTATACCTCACACTGATGTGTCCCTGTAGAATCTTTGGGTTAGGAAGCTTCCTGGAGCAATCGTATATTATGGCTAATTCAGGCCAGTAATTATATCTCCAAGACAGCTTGTCTGATGTTTATTCTATGGATTAATCAGCTATCTAATGACTGAACGTTATAGTGTTGTTTACAGACACCTTGTATATATCACAGTCTGATCAGTGGAATGTTATTTTTCCTTAAACCAGGCATCAAATAAAACTGTACCCTATTTGTCCTGCTCTATTTTTCTGTTTTTGCTCTTTATTAATACATTCAGTCTTTTCTTTTCTTTTTTTTTTTTCTTCTCTTTTTATAACTGCCCTATTTGATAACATCGTTCCTAAACCAGGTGTATCAATCCATCTGGTCAACTTTACCACTGTGAGCCATGCGGAAAAATGTAAATATGTCATTTATTCACCGATGGAAGGAGAGCACCCAAAACAACCGAGGATTAACGCTTCAGACCTGCACAGTTTCAGAACTGAACAAAACAACGTATGATGTAATTTTATCCACAGGCTTCATTTCTCCTAGTAAATATGTGTAGGCATGACAGATGGTGCAAGTTGAACGCTTTCAGAGTATTTGCTCAACAGTAATTTCTTTACATTCAGCTTCACACAAGAACATTTTGCTAGTTGGTAGTTCTTTATATGAAGAATTTCTCAGCACCGTGCCTTTAAAAAAGAATGTCTCTGCCAAACGTTAATGGGACCTGAGTAAAAGTTTTACGGTACTCAAAAAGGTCTTTTTGAATGGTGGGCGTATACAAGCCATGTACCATGTATATTTAAGGGTCGAATTCAGGTGGACCATGATCCAATTATAGATCAATTATAACGTCTTAACGAGCCAATGCAAGTTAGGCCCGGAAGTAGATGTCCCAGGTCAGTCAGCGTTCACTGGCAACCAGCTCTTTATTCATAAATCATCCAGGATATCAATGCCTGTGTTACCGCGCATAATTTATTGTTTTGTCAGTTCTGCAGATGTTAATCTGCTGGTTATATTGATATCAGCATCGAGGTTCCATCAAGGGTTTTCCGGAATCAAAAGCTGACCAGCTAGACTTCATAATCTTACGCCAATCTCATGTTCTGTGCAATGTCAGGAAGATTAAGACTGTACCTATCGGAATATCGTACACAAATCCTCCGATTCGTCGTGCCAGGCTTGAATACCACGCCTCCTCTTTGGACTTTTACGCTGCTCTTCATCTAACTTCATCTCACCACTTATTCCTCATGATGGGATGATGGAACCGCTGGAACTTCATCACTCGTCTGGCTCTGTGTTCCATCGTGAGCGTAGACGTCTGTGAGTGAATGCTGAATAGTGATACCATGACTGTGTCTAAAACCAGACTCTCTTCACTGGTCGCTCGTGCGGTCAGGCCGAATTGCCCAGCTTTCTCCACACTGCAGATCCCTACATATCTTTCAAGAAATGGCTGAGGACTCTGAAGCAGAAACAACCTCAGATCTCACCATCTGAGTGTATGACTATGTATTTATCTACCTAGGTATGTTCTGGCACGCCTGTGTTTAAAATGGCTGCCACTGTTCTTAATGTATATTAATGTATATGTCAATGTATATGATGATTGCATCGTTTATACTCTTAACTGTTTTGTGGCCGGCTTTGAGTAGCAGGTTGGCTATAGTTTGCAAAGTTCTTAGTTTAACTCCATTCTCAAGTAGTGATTCGGTAGCATCAGTACTTAAATGAAGTAATTAAGTAAAGAGTAATATCACTGGGGGCATGCTGTTATAGGAAATAATTCACTGACAGGATGCTGTAATATGTCACGAAGTTCATGATTTTCCAATAACAGCATCCCCTTGTTTTATTCCCCTTATACCACAACAATACGCCAACAATTTTTTATATTAAAGAACGACACATTTGGTTTCATATTGCGCAATGTTATCACTTACGGTATAACAACTATAAATAATCTTTCCGTCACCAGGATTTTCTTTTCTCTCAGCTGCTCATGTTACCAAGAAACCGCAAAGACCTTCGCTCTACAGACTTTCCCAAAAAGAAAAAATTGAAGGAACGGCCTTAACTTGACTTTTACCTTGACACTGGAGACACCTTCCAAAAATGCTAAATAAAGGTCGATCGTTAACTAGATTTACTTGAGTTGTTACATATATAATCCATCTATCCATCCGTCTTCTACCGCTTATTCCTTCTTCAGGGTCACGGGGAACCTGGAGCCTATCCCAGGGAGCACAAGGCGGGGTACACCCTGGACAGGGTGAAATTCCATCGCAGGGCACAATCAATGTGATTTTTTATTCCTTATAAATCATATAACCAAGCACAGTAGTTGCAAATATATGTATACATGCGTGTTGTAGGTCACCCTTAGTTAAATCCCAACGTTTAATATTTATTATATTAAAAGTGTATGAAAATACAAATTAACCTGTTTTGTTATTGTATCACACTATAATGTGTCCTCCAGTTTGAGTTGGCATTTCAGTTATTGGATGTCTCCCCCCACAGTTATATAGGCTGAGAGAGAGTACAGCTTAGAGTTACATTTAACAGCATGTCATAACAACAAGCTTCATGCATTATTACTGAAATTAATCTGTCTATGAATGGCAACAAACTAATTTCTGAACACAGCTCTGTTCTTTTAACTTTTTATTTTTATTTTAATTCAGTAGGGTTTATGATATTTACTACATTAAGAAGTTCATTTCACATTTTACATGAAATTCAAGACTGGAATGAACAAATGCAAATATTTATGGGTGAGTGATATGACTGCAATCTTTTTTCATGATACCTGAGAAAACATATCCTTAGGTCTATCAGTAGTATTCAAGGAAGAAATACTATGGAAATTGAATAAAGCAATTAAATGTAAAATAAAATAGATGTCACTATATAATATATACAGTGATTCTTAAGTTATTCAGTGAGTTAAGAGTGATTGAGTGAGTGATTTTCTCTCTGTCCTTTGTTGTTTGATTAAGATTATGAGAATTAATGCACTGATCCAATATAGTGTATGGACACACCTCAATATTTTTTTTTTCCCAAACTGTTTACATACACTTACGGCATAACTGACTATTTGCATGAATCCTTGGCCAGATCTGCATTTTGACATGATGTGTGTGTGTATTTATTTGGCTGTCCAAGCATAATAATCCACTAAAGAGAACTCAATTCGTTACTTGCATGATGAGGGGGCTCTCTGTGCGCACACACTTGAAACACTGGCACAGAAAGTCTGATAAGAAAGACTGTCAGGAAGGGAGGCATTAAATAATTTCTTGCATTCAGAGGTGATTCTATACTCTGTTGGGGCCCTAGGCAAAAAATTCTCAATGGGCCTCCAACCAGTTTTCGTCACTATTATATTATAAATAATCTGACATCAACCAAAAAATGTGCACAATACAAACATTTGTATTTATTTTGAATGTTCACATTAGTACAATTTTCAAACTACAAATGCAAAAGAACAATAAAAAACTTTAATACTTAACTAAATAACATCAAGGCAGGACCAAGACCATTAAACTGTAAATAAAAATGTATAAAAATATAGAACAAACTATAAATATATAGACCAATTAAACATTGCAAAACACTTAAAATAAAAGCAATATAAACATAGGACACATTATATTATATAGTAGTTACCACTTAAAGTGGTGCAAGGTCCCTTCACACTAATTGTTTCTCAGTTGTGGAATGCACTTCCAATCTCAATCTGGACTGCAGAATCTCTCACCATCTTCAAAAAACTGCTAAAGACCTACCTCTTCCGTGAACACCTAACCAACTCATAATAATAAAAAAAGAATAATAAATTGCACTTACACCTATAATCTGTGCATGTTGCTTCCTCTGGAACTCAATTAATGGATCTTGTATAGTAGCACTTCTTGTATTGTTCTCTGCTTGATATATCACTTTGGTTGTATTTTTCTCATTTTGTAAGTCGCTTTGGATAAAAGTGTCTGCTAAGTGAATAAATATAAATGTAAGTGTATATATCTGCAAACTGATGTTTTAGTATTCTTAGGGAACTAAACCCACTTTATAAGTGCAGTGCTCATCAACACCCTGTCAGCATTGATTCTACAAATGCTGCTTATGGACCTTGGCTAGTTCAAATGCTGCCTCTATGTCTTCCATGTCTAAATAACAGCATTTGGTTATTTACTGTGATATTAAAACAAACAATCGTCATTATCTGATCCACTTACAACTGTCTTGCTTTCTTTTTTCCTCATTCTATATTTTCTCTTTGTTACGAAACGAGACTTGGACAGGAAGTAAGCGCAGGAGGGAAGTCTTTATTTGGTACACCAACAGAGAACATGGAACGGAAACACTAATTGAACTAAGACATGAATGTTCTTTAAATTAAGACATGAACATCCCTTAACTAACTCATAAACACTTCTTAAACTATGGTAGGAAACACTCATCTAACCTAGGCATGGCATGAACTCTCCACTATGGCATGGCATAAACACACAACCAGGGCATGACAGCCACTCCACTATGGCATGACAAACACTCCACTATGGCATGGCATAAACACTCAACTATAGCATCCCATAAACACTCCACTATGGCATGACATTAACACACAACTAGGGCATGACATGAACCCACAACTTGCTTGGATGGTGTTGACAAAGCAACTCTTTAGCTTTGTCTCTCTTAGTCCAGTCCCAATTCACGCCGCTCGTGCACATTGTCACCTCAGCGCCCTCTGCTGGCGCGATTGTGACACTCTTTCTTTTTTCAGTTCCTGACGGAAAAATCGTCATCATTTTCCTTCATTGATGTTGTTTATTTATGTCTTTATTGCAACCAAAAATTCTACGGGAATGACATAGGACCCCTTTGAGGAGGTTTCCGACTATCATGTCATTGCAAATCATCCATTGTCACTGCGGTTACCACATTTTGAGACATTGTTGTGGAGTAAAGTTTGTCAGGCCTTGGGGGCCCCTAACAGCCTGTTATACTCGTTAAAAAGTGTAGATTTCTGTAAGGAAATGCTTGTTTAACATATATGGGAGGAATCCAAGCTTTGTAGTGGTCAGTTATTGGGAAAACTTTCACTATAAAGGAATTTCCGGTTTCTCAGTAACATGACAAGCTATGCTTTTTGTGTTTTTAATTTTAAAAGAGAGATTAATTATTAATTACTAGAGATATTGTCAAGCTCAAGACCAATGTAAGACCACAACTAGCTAAAATCGAGTCGAGACAGAGTCTTAAGCGGTTTGATGTCAAGTTAACATTGAGTCCAAATAAAATTGAGACAGAGTCAAGATTTGAGACCAAACCTTTTTAGCCTTTACTTCAAATAGTTGTCAAATAATAGATTGTATGGCGTATTGTACCATTAAGTAGGCCATGTTTTCTAAAAGAAATAATTAATTACTTTTTTGTCATACTTTGTGCATGTGAAAATATAAGAAAAGAAAACACAAACATTTATATAAACTCTGGTTCAAGACCAAGACCATATTTAGTGAGACCAAATCCCAGGACCAAGACAAGTCCAAGTCAGTAAAGAAATTTGTATCCAAGAGTGGATAAAAAGATGATGTCCTCACCTTTGTTTTTTTTTTCCAATAACCCACATCCTGTCATGTGGTATTGCTTTCTTAATGCTCAGTATCATAGTATAATGCTTCAGAGGTCATAGGTTTAATTTCTAAGAATTTAGCAGCAGATTTTTGTACCTGCATCATGTTATCTAGTTTATCTGATCACCAATTTTTTTACAGTGTCCCTGAAAAAATGTCATGTATGATGCTGCAATGCTAAATATAAACCCACCTGAGTTTTACTGTACATATATTTCTGGCTGACTTTACTGGTTAAAAATGTGCATTTTAAGAAGTCAGCTACCAGATATGATTGTTGCTCTATTGGGAAAGTGAGGCGATGGACACACACAGATACACACACACACACACACACACACACACACCATCTGGAATAACACCGTGTCCTGCTGAAGTTCCAGTGAGTAATTTGAACTTTGTCAGCATACTTATTGATTTGACATGACCTTTGATAATGTCAGCGTATCTTCTAATGTCCCCTCTATAGTCTCCCACCACATGCCTCTAACAGAACAATATGCTAAGTATAAAAACTGTGTGTGTTTGTGTGTGTGTGTGTGTGTGTGTGTGTGTGTGTGTGTGTGTGTGTGTGTGTGTGTGTGTGTGTGTG
>JAOUWY010000003.1:19376527-19387275 GCA_025728095.1 Prietella phreatophila
TGTCTTACCATGTTCCAAGGCCTGAAGTCTGTGACATGGATGGCCATGAAACTTGGTTTGTTTGGCACCGGATGACTCCGATTTGCCCACCTGTTCCTCTGGTGATATTGGCCATTACAGGACAAGGGGGTCTTTTGTAGCACAATTGTTTTTGTAAGTGCTTCAGTACATCACATTATGGGGCGAAGTAAATTGTAATTGCATGAAAACAGTTCAACTCAAATGCCATGTGGGTTTGAGACTTGGATATTGGAACAAAAGTCTTCAGATGTTGAGGCAGTTTTGACACCGAAGAAGGAGAACGTTCTCTAGTTCTTGGTGAAGACATTTCGTTGTATTGAAAATGTTGCAGTTTATTTTATTGACACGATTGATTGTTTTGTGATGAACGATGGTTTGTTTGTGTAGAGTGTTGTTTCCAAAGCATTTACTGAGCTTGACAAAGTCGACAATACCACCGTAGCTGCTGCTAACATTCACAACAGCTGACGGACCGCTCTCGGAGGAGCCCCGAGCCAGGGCCTCTAGCACGCTGACATATAATATATAGAAACAGCCTGTTATTTATGTACTTTAGGCTTTAGACGCAAGGCTTGTTTAATTCCTGACCTTTGCTGCTTCTCTAAAGTGAAAAGACTGCTTTGAGCAACAGCTCACTCTATGTCTCTTATTCAGAGCCCATTGTTTTATAGTGCAAAGTCTTAATACCGATTCGTTCTGGCTCGGGGTCTCACTTGTGCCATGTTGCCATCACTACAAACACTTTAAAAACAAAGAGACCCTTCAGAGTGACGTGTGATCCCTACCACGAAGTTTTAAACCCTGGTAGATAAGATGATCTGTTCATAATGCACTGAGGGCCAGCTTTGATTGAATTAATGTGAGCTGGGTGAGAGGGTAAAGAAGGTTTGTGTGTGTGTGTGTTTGCAGTCTGCAAATGTAGTCAGATCAGTCAATAATCCGATATGCGTGAGTTTGCTTAAACGGCTGTGTAGGAGCTGGAGGTGTCGGACAGAGAGGACTTGGTTTACGTGGCTGCTCCTGTGAATCGTACACAGCCGTGGTTTATAACTTTTAAATAAGGAAGCAGCTCTCTGGCCGCATATCAGCTCTCGGACATGGTGCTGCTGACCTTCAGCAGACGTCCCTTTACGGGAAGACAGCTGGAAGCCTTTAGCTGGAGAGAAGATGGGAGATTACCGCACACACGTACACACATACGCGCTCGACTGCATTTCATGTGCTTTCACCTCTGTCAGTTTACAGACCTCAGCACAGAGCATGGAACAGACAAGTCTAAGCTCTTCCAAGAACTTTTGCTTTTGATCATTATAATGCAGTAGATGTAAACTTGGCTGTACACACCGGCTGAATTCACCAGTAGTTTAAAACAAGAGCCTGTTTATCTGTAGTTGCTTTTATTTCATTTCAAAAAATCTCTATTTTATTGTGTTGATTTATGTTTGTTTTCTCGGATATGTTTGTGTCATGTTCACTTTAAGTTTCTATTTTGTTCGTAAAAGTCCCACTTTAGTGCGCTCAGCTGTTTTTCTCAGTGGCGCTTTCCCTCCTCCCCTTCCCTATATGCAGCTGAAAGAGATGGCTCGGTCCACAGGATATGGAACCACTCATTTCCTTTTGTTTGCCTGGATAATGGCTGGAGGGACACGGCGGCCTCTCTTTTGGGGTTTGGTGAAGTAAAAAAGACAACAACAAACACGAGTCACTTCAAAGGCTGCAGTAAAAATGGGAAAAGTGGACAATATGACTAACATTACCAAAATGTTGGCCTTTTGTTTGACATGAAAAGCAATAGTGGGCCTTCACTTCATAGTGCGTCACGTGTAAATAGGCCAGCCATCTGTGAAGAAAGTGGTGTGTTTGAACAGAACAGCTTTTTTGGCCATGATTCCTTTTACTCATGAAGTACTCTGATCAATTTCTGAATTGATGACGTTTAAAACATCGATACATTATGTTCTGAGTTTTACAAAGTGTTGAGTTTTAGGCCTAGTAAAAATTGTGCAACATGAAACAAGCTCAAAGATAACTCCATGA
The DNA here is from genome assembly GCA_025728095.1 of Prietella phreatophila. NCBI lineage: Eukaryota > Metazoa > Chordata > Actinopteri > Siluriformes > Ictaluridae > Prietella > Prietella phreatophila. Next base: position 19,378,586 of record JAOUWY010000003.1, read on the forward strand.
ACGAAGCATCAAAAAGATTCCATGTGCCAGTCTATGCCAGTCTAAATAATGTCAGGCCTTCTGTAGCCTTCACAGCTGGTGAAGTAGTCAAAATCGTGTAACTATCCGAAAACACTTTGCATTCTTGGAAAGCCTAAGATGTCTGTCTGGAGAATGGAGCTTGAAAACCTTGGTTTCGTATTTTATTGAATTTTTTTTAATGTTGTACGTCTTCCTCAATTTTCGGTTAAGAACAGGTGTAGAAGAAGAAGTGAGCCATATGTTTTGTTTTAGCTCCCGTTTCATCAAATATTAGGGAGAGCTATAATCTGTAGCCTAAAAGTTGCCGAATACCATCAGAAGCTGCCCTTCTATGGGATTTCCTGTAAGTGGGAGGAGACTTGGATACAGACTCCACCCTCATCTCTCTGCCTCTCTCTCTCTCTCTGTCTCTTGCACTGCCTATTCATGAGGTCTGGAATGTGAGCAGCAGCTATGTGGGTGTATTGTTCTCGCAGCACAGAAAAGCTCTCGGCGACCCCTTGCCTGCTTTTCTATACCGCAGGCATTTCATTCAGCACGCCGATGCGTGCAGCCGCATTTGTTTCAGAGCTGATCAGAGAGCGTGGCGCAGATAGGAGTCCATCCTGATTCACACAACTGTCACCCTGTCACGTGTGACGTGTCTCCGGCCACCGAGGACGCGCCGCCGAGGGCCAACTTGAGCATGAGCTAAAGCTTATTGTCCGATCAAATAAACGCAATCATGAAGTGAGAATGCGCTCTCGAGGAGGGGCTCTGACATGCTCCTGATCTCTCTGAACCCGAACCGAGGCAGCTGCATTCCAGTCACCACAGTGTGAGTTATGAATGGGGGTTGGCCATAAAGTCGGTGAAAAGCTGAGGATGACGGAATTCCTCGAGTTTACTGACTTTTCCGGAATCTGATTAGGCACACCATTTAACAAGCACTGTTTGATGGCATGATTTGACTGGCAGGGAACACTTAAGAATTTGACATCCCCCTCACACAGGCTGCAAGAAGACGATGTTTGACGCTATCCAAGTTGCTCTTCCTCTTTATGATGACTGGACACCCTTCCAAACTGCAGGTGTTAAAAATTAAGTATGGCTGCATAGCTGCAATCTCTGCGTTTACGCAGCCTATTGGCGTTCTGATGCCACAGCCAGATTACCCTCCGACAAGGCACAGAATAGTACCAGCTTCATCCCTAACTCAAGCCTGCAGCATTTCTTCCACAGTGATCCAGCACACTGCTATCGTATAGGTCGCGGTTCTGCTGTTGTCAGTATATCATTTGGCGTCAGCTGGCATGGCGTCTCTGAGTGGGACGTGTCGCAGCTGGTCTCCGTTATGGATAAGGCTATGTTCAGACAGGCTGCTCACATGCAGTTTTTTGTCGTATCCAATTTTGAGCAGGTTTTTGCAGTCTAACTTTTCCCACTTTTGTATGAGGTTTCAGATACGATTTGCGTATACAACTCGGACTGACCTGTCCAATTCACGTGGATTTCATGTTGTTGTTTTTTTTTTCTTTTTCTATTTCTTTCGGTGCCTCAGACCTCAGCCGTTGTCTAACGTTTAATTGTGACAACAAGAAAACCAGCATGAAGGCAGGAAATAATATTTATACTCAAAGCCAGAAAAAAATCAAAAGGTTTGATCGTTTATTTATTTATTTATTTATTTATTTTTTATTAATCTCAAAGTCTTATGAGGCTCATAGTGGTCACTGGGTCTAAAAGAATGTATCGCAAATGGCTTCCTATTCACTGTAAATCCTCACAGTGAGTATAAGTTGGTATTCACTATAAATGCTTGGTGCCACACATTTGGGGTGCTCTATGATCCAGGGTTAGGATTTATCATGCTGTATGATCCCACCTTAGAAATGTAAAATGTAGATATTTTGAGCAAGAAGATATTACTATGAATCTCTAAAATAGTAATATAATAATATATAATATGATATAATGATGGGCACACGGTGGCTTAGTGGTTAGCACGTTCGCTTCACACCTCCGGGGTTCGATTCCCGCCGGGGCCGTGTGTGTTTGCGGAGTTTGCATGTTCTCCCCGTGCTGCGGGGGTTTCCTCCGGGTACTCCGGTTTCCTCCCCCAGTCCTAAGACATGCATGGTAGGCTGATTGGCGTGTTTAAAGTGTCCATAGTGTATGAATGAGTGTGTATGTGATTGTGCCATGTGATGGACTGGCACCCTGTCCAGGGTGTACCCCGCCTTGTGCCCGATGCTCCCAGGGATAGGCTCCAGTTTCCCCGCGACCCTGAAGAAGGAATAAGTGGTAGAAGATGGATGGATGGATGGTATAATGATGGTTCTGAATCCAGGTTCCTTAAGGAGGAGACAATTTTCACCTCTTGTGCAATCATGTGAATTAATATCTGCTTAGTCTAATTAAAATTGACATTTTAATTGAGATTAAAATTGTAAATGGAATAAGGAAATTTGACCGGTCTCCTTGTTGGTGATTTCTAACTTTCTCACTTCTGGTGTTCTATCTAACATTGTTACTATAACAACCAACAGTGATCTGCAAATTCAAGTGTGACTACTACTCAAGCAAACACCAGTTTTGGGATACTTATAAATTGCAGTGCTAATGTTCAGGATAATAAAAAAAAAAAGGGATTTTGAGAAATAAATCAGATTTAGTGTCTTGTTGCAAAGTTTACAGTCAGCGATCTGTCAAATTAATCAATATGCAATTTCTCTTTGTTCCGTAATGTGGAATAGTGCTCTGCTGTGAAGATCAGGCCACATGAGCGGGGAAACTTTCTTTTTTTTTTTTTCCTTCTGAGAAATAATTTAGAATGTAGACTGGGATACAGTAAAAAATATGACGCATGCAGCTGTAGGAAATTGATGTGTCCTGGAGAGGAACATTAAAGGTAGTTTTAGCTAGAAAATGCAAATGCAAATGGGAGAAAATGCAAGTGAGTTGTTAATAATGGCAGGTTGAGTATATTAGGCGATGAATTAGCAGGGGAGAGAGCGAGGATGTGTGGGTATATGAGCGGGAGAGAACGAGGTGGGGGACTGGCTCAGAGCCAGGGTTCATTCCCATGTCTGCTGTGGGATTATTAACAATGAGTGCTTTGTTCATGGGGGCATTAGGCTAATATCAAACCACTCTTTTTATTTGTACTTTCTCTGGATGAGAGAAAGGGGCTAGTGTGCCATCCAAAGTTAATGGGGGTTTTGTGTGAAATGCTCTTTGTTTTACAGCCCTCACTGGATGCATTGTAGCAGAATCCACAGAGCAGTGGCTCTCGGCTGGTTCCGTTTCCCTGTTGGCTAACATATGTATGGATGTGAAAAGCCAGAGTACTTCAGGCCTAGAAAATGGCTGGTAAAAAGGCTACAAATCAGGTGTTGAATCGTGAAAAGAGTTCAGGAATTCTTTTTGGAGAATTTACTAACTAGAACTAGGCTGCAGGGTGCAAGGATGGCAATTCAAAAGCTTCACTCAAAGACACAACTCAAAACTCTCAGCTCAAACGGTGAATAACTAAAACGTTGCACTTAGATATTCAGCTCAATCACTTATCTCAATAAAACCCTTGCTCAACTTGGATGCATAACTCAAACTCTCAGCTCAGACACTTAGCTGAGACAATGAATAGCTCAAATGCTCAGCTTAATGCACAACTCGCACACTCGGCTCAAACACATCCTCTGAATTCAACTCCAGAGTCGTGTTGAATTTTTGCAGTGCTGGCTCTGGTGTTTTTTTGGGGCCTGGTGCCCAAGCATCTTCCAGCTCCGAGGTCACTTCACAGGCAGCAGACTCTTTATCTTGGAGAGAATATGTCCACATGGCCCGCAAAGCTGCTCACTCACACTGTGTGTTCCATGGCAGATGGAACATCTTTTTTCCCGGCCCGTCCACTAAAAGCGGCTGTCTTGGCAGCCTGGCTCAGGCCAAAGATCCCCCTGGCAGCCATTCTCTGTGGAGATTGTTGATGGATTCAGCACGCTCCTGGCACACTGGCTGAATTAAATGCTTTCTTTTCCAGGTTTAACTGCTCCAACTGCATGATCAAGTTCAGAGCCGCTGTTCCCCAGACTCGTTACTTCCAATCATCCAATATTTGAACCTTTCTTTGGGAATCAATCTTTTGCTGATTTGGACTGAATTTAATTTTGCGCACACAACAGTTCCAAAAAGTAGCAGGTAAAAATTAACTCAGCAGTGCAGAAGGCTTTTCTGTTCTCGAGGATTTAAGAGCTGTTTTTTATTTTAATGTCTGATCCAAGAATGGGCGAATGGTAGTGCCTTGTTGTCAGGGTGATGTTGAAAATGCAGCTCAGTCTTGGCCTCTTGCAGCATGCCACAGCACCACAACATTCCTCCTTTACCCATTTAGATCCAGCTTTTCCTCAAGGTCACTCAGCCACCACACACACACACACACACACACACACACACATCGACCTACCTTGTTTTTTTTTTTTCTGCTATGCCTAATCATTGTATTGATCTGTAATCAAGCTTTTGAGAACTTTGACCTTTTAGGTGGAAATTTGTTTTTTTCTATAACACAGGCAACAGTTGCACTCTGAAAGGTTGAATGATACTACGAAAAGCTCATTTTTGTTCTTTTTTGCACAGTTATTAAACCCTTTAGAATAATTAAAAAAGGCTTTTGTATATGGTGTGTTCATTAACGGCAAGATGGTTGTGCAAGGTTGTTGCATCACAGCTCCAATGTGTCTTGAACTCTTGAGTTTTGTGTCCTCCAGGTTCCCCAGTTTCCTCCCATCTCCCAAAAACATGCCAGGAGGTGAATTTTCTATGCTAACTTGACCATTGGTGTGAATGAGAGTGTGCGATGACAAAGATACCATTATCTATGGTTTGTGGATTTCTATCACTAGATGAATTTTGGTGTCTAGTAAAACCTTGTTTCTGAAATGAAATGCATGTCAGTCTTACTTCCCATGAAGTTCTGACCCTCATATAGGACATCAGAATGAATAAACAAAAAAAGGTCCTCATTGCTCTGTTTCTCCCACAAAATAGAATAGCCTTGGTTGTATCTTTCAAGTGCCCTGTAGATTGACCGTATGGGAGTTCTCCGTGTGTGTGAAAAGGGTGCTTGGTTGGAAAGGGTGCTTGGTTGAGATCAAGATTGCTGCTCTTTTTATGCCATGACACAATCTGCTTGTCTTTGGATTATAATCATGGGTCAGACTGCCTCAGAATCCGGGAAGAAGTCCAGCCTTGCAACATTATGGGTCCTAATAGGATATTTCTAAAGAAAGCTTTTGTATCAATTGTCACTGCAATGCAAGCACGACTGGAACTGGAGACAGACTGTTGTTTAGAGAGTTTCAAAAATCTGATGCAGTAATGTCCTAGTTTTAAGGAACAGCTCATATTCTGCTGCCATGTACTTTTAGTTGGTCATCATAATGACGCTAAATTGTCTATGACTTAGTTAGGCCTTTGTTAGTTTGGGATAATAAAATGGCTGTTTTACATGGTAGGTTTCTCTGAAACTCTGGAGAGCAGATTGCCTTTTGCTAGTTCATAACGTGAGGAGACTTGATGCCTGTAGTGTTCAAGGATGCTAATGAGCAGACAAAGCGCTAATGTGTGTGGGGTTTCATAACCTGAGCTTGTTTTTCTTGTTTCAGTGGGTTGGCAAGGTGAATGACAACACGGCCATTGACGCTGGGTAAAGGAGGCGTTTTTCTTTCTCGGTTTCTTTCTCTTGTAAGCAACTCTTGCAAATCTGTGCCAGGTCTATAGTTAGCTTACCCATCGACAGCTGCTGCCTGGGTTTGACTGCTCTCGCCCAGCCAGTTGTCCTAACTAGTAACAAGAGGAGTCACCCACAGACCCTCTAAAACAGCTGAGGAAGATCTGACGGGGAACTGATTCAACTTTCCACGGAATCATAGAAGTATTTAGAGGTTTGGGCACACACAAACAAGAAGGTTGAATAGATGCGGTGTCCTCTTCTACTACATACTTTTTTCCACCTCTGAGTATATTTTTAGTTATTTACACTTTTTAGGGTCACACCTTAAGTCATCACCTTCCACAACAAGGCCTTTTTAAATGTGTTATTCATTTAAAGCTTGAATAAACCAGCAGGTTCTTCCACAATATACAGTTGCCTGTTTTTGATGGCTAACATTAACGATCAGGCTCGACAGCACTAGCCATAACTTGCCCTAGGCCTGGGGAAGGTTCCAAACTTGTGCTCCATCTTCAGCCCTGGCAGGATGGCAGCAGTTGAGATGACTATAATTAGTAGCGCATTCCACTTCCTGCCCTTTCCCTCCCTCACATTTTCAAATTCAATTAAATATTTCTAATTCCAGAATTTCCAGCTGGTGCCCCTTGCTGTGTTGCAACAATTCAGAGCATCTGAATTCGACCCCTCATGATCCGTCTTTTAGACAGGTTCACGACGCCCTTTGCCTCAGTGTTCCCTGTGCTTTGAGTTGAGTCGCTATTGTGTTAGCAACAGTGGGGGGAAAACCCCTGGTAACCTGAGAATGGCTTAATTGGGAAAGTGGATCCTCTGCTTTTTGTTCTCATTTTCAGTGTCTGTGAGAACCCTCATACCAGTGCTGTGGTGTCATTCTGGTCACTTTAGGAGAGGTGGAGAATGCCACTGGTTTAGCTAAACCACATTACATTCGGCACACTCCCTCTTTTACAATGACCGCTCATGAAGCACAACGGGAACCACGAAAGGGGTTTTATGACCGCCAATCTAAAAGTGAGGTGAAGGCAGTGAGGGCCAAAGCACCGGAAGTTAGGATTTAAAAAATGATTGGCCCTAACGTGCATCAATGTGTGGCACTAGATGCATTCTCTTTTTATTATGGCCACCATTCTGTGCTTTGTTCACTTTCTTGTAATATCTTTCTGACTTGAATTGAATTGAGTTCAGCCTTGTCTAGAAGCTGTAGCCATTCCTAAAGCTTAGTCTGGACTTTGTCTGGTCCCTGAGTGAGGATGAAAGTAAGACATGCCTTTATGTCTGCTGTGGTTCTGTAGCATATAATTAGAAATCAGAAGGGTTGTCAGATGTGGGAAGGAGGCTGGGATTTAGCTTTCTTTTGGTAGTTTTACCCCAAAGAAACGGAACACAGAATGAAGTGTCTGCTTTTTGACTGTCTGGTGGAGGTCAGTTAAGTCGATGCATAACTGTGTGAAATTTTCACCTGGCCTGAAGTGTGTGGGCACATTTCTGTAAACTTTGAGTTGGTTTATTATGCCTCCAGCTCCTTCTTTTGGGTGTGTATTAGATTTTTAAAATCTTTCCCCTGAGATATGACTCGGGCCAGGACGCTGGAGCTTCAGTCTAGGAATGCTGTGCAGTTAACTATTTAGTTACCAGTGCACCGTAATGTTTGGGTTTAAAGGGTAATCATGACTTGTATTGTTGTATGTATTCCTATATTTGATTGATCAGAAGGTGCTGATTAATTTTCTATAATTGCAGCGCTGGCAGTAGCTCCAGCAATGCTTATATTAATGCAATTGTTTAAATAAAAGGGCGACTGTGGATCAGGTGGTAGAGCGGGTTGTCCACTAAATGTAGGGTTGGAGGTTTGATTCCCGGGCCGGGTGACTCCACATGCCGAAGTGTCCTTGGGCAAGACACTGAACCCCAAGTTGTTCCCAATGGCAAGCTAGCACCTTGTATGGCAGCTCTGCTACCACTGGTGTGTGTGTGAGAATGAGACACGGTGTAAAGCGCTATATAAGTGTGCCATTTACCATTTGAACCATCTATAGATGGTCAGATGGAAACTTTCGTATTGAGCCTGAATAATGGTTAAGGTGTCGTGCTGTCGTTTCAGACGTGTGGAAGGCTGTGTACAGCTGGAGCCGAGCCAGGCTGGAGAGAGAGAGAGAGATGGATTTCAACTGTGCTGAAACACCATGGTGATGGGCTTTGAGGAGGTGTGCAGGGTCTAAGCTTGTTAAACAGCTGCTCTCTGTTGGCTTTAGCAATGGGTCAAAGTTTTATTGGGAAAACAGCCAGTTCTCAATCATCAGACCAGTCGGTCGCAGTATATGTACTTTCTATTCATCACGTTCAACCACATGCTTCAGCAACATACTGCAGTGAGTGTGAACATTGTGTGAGCTTGTTCTAATACACGGAGACCTTCTTTTTTTATTTTTGATTTTTTTATGAGCACCCTGCTGGTACATAACTTACGCAAGGCACTGTATGTCTATGACAAAAATATATAGTACACACAAAAACTTGCAAAATTATATACATATACAAACGCATACTGACCACTTTATTAGGAACACCTGTACATGAGCCAATCAAGTGACAGCAGTCAAAAAAAATCATGCAAATACAGTTCAAGAGGTTCAGTTAATGTTCACATCAAACAAGAAGGGAGTGGGGGGTGGGGGTGATCTCAAGGACTTGGCAAGGTCGTTGGTGGCAGGTGGGCTGTTTGAGTATTTCAGAAATCGCTAATCTCAAACTTTCACGCAAAACAGTTTCTTAGAGTTTTACAGAGATCTCTCTCTCTCTCTCTATATGTGTGTGTGTGTGTGTGTGTGTGTGTGTGTGTATATATGTGTGTATGTATATATGTATATTATATATATATATATATATATATGTGTGTGTGTATATATATGTACGCCCTGTTGATGAGAGAGGTCAAAGGAGT
>JAOUWY010000003.1:19954708-19967150 GCA_025728095.1 Prietella phreatophila
TGAACCCCAAGTTGCTCCTGATGGCAAGTTAGCACCTTGCATGGCAGCTCTGCTACCATTGGTGTGTGTGAATGAGAGACAGTGTAAAAGTGCTATATAAGTGTGCCATTTACAGTTAGTCTTCGTTATGGTACCATATACAGTTTTAATTTTACGAAAGCTTCAAGTGCAGTTAATTACTTGTCATGCTATATGTGATTGAAATGCGTTCTTGTGTACCTACTTTCCGTAGTTGAAATTCCTGTATTTCGTCTACTATATACTGTAGTAGGGAAGTACGTTGTTTCGGACGCAGCCACGCTCTCTTGTTCGCCGTCACACAGTTGCGCACTGCCGTGCACAGTAAAATCCCTAGTGTTGAATTAATACCCAGTGTGTTCATTAGAGTCCAGTGGAGTTCTATAAACACTGTGGGTGTTAAATGAGCACTGGTGTGTACATGTATGTAATGCACTTCCACAATGCGACTAAAACAGGAGTACTCCACTTCTTAATACGATTTGTGTTTACTTCGAGTATGACCTTAGCCAGATTAAGGTCATCACATTGCTGTTTACATGCTAGTTTCTTAATCAGAGTACCGCGTAAATTGGGTTAATATCGGATTATTGTCGTCCGTGCGATGATGTGGCTTTTAAAATCTGTTAATGTGAAGCATCACGTCTCTGTGACTGAGTTGTTTTGGGTTTATATTAATGTATACCTTGCAGGCAGGACTATTGTCAGAACTGCTGATATAGACAATGAATGAAAATGAATCACCGTTTTCTGAGCAATCAGAATCATGCCTTCAACAGGGCTGTAGTATCGCATTGTGCAGAAACCCAGACCTGCTCAGCAGCTATGGTTGTGGGTCCTCCTCTTTGTTCAATGGTTTATTAAAGCAAAAGAGAATTTATTTGGAAACAACAACAACAACAAGAAGTTTAAAAATCAAGCCTCTGAACCACTGCACCTTTTGGTTTCTTTACTTTTATCCCAGTTCACTACACAGTGCCTGAAATAAATGTATTAATCAGTACTGCATTTTTTTTTGTAGTGTCTTAAGGGCAGAGTAAAGTAATAAGTGGAATTCAATTATGAATAGTTTATGATTCATGAACAGGATTTTGGAGCTGACTCAAAAGCCCAATTGAGACATCCTTTTCTACCTTTGTGTTTTTACTTTTATTCTGTTTTATACTTCTTCTTTTTTTTCCCCTTTTCTCTCCGACACCCAGGGTAGAGCAGCCAAAAACCTTCCACAATTGAACAGACTGATGTAATACTGACTAAAGGAAATGTAGTAGCTCAAACAAACAAGATATCAAGGGAAGTATCTTATGAAAACAACTACTCAGGTAAAGTGTTGCTCATTAAAAAGAGCTGTATTCTTTACAAGGTTTGGTATTTGAATGCATTTGAATACTATTTGTCTTAATACTCTGTACTGCTTTGGGCAGACTAAAACCTCACCTGTAGCGTCACAGAAGATAATAAAAATACAATCATGAGGCAGCAAAAATCTTTATATTTTATAATGAACATTAAGATTTTTAATTTGTCTCTAACCTCGAACACACAGTTAGTCCAAACCCCAAATGACTTTATTATATTCCTTATATATTTTCACTGCATAGTGTGTAGAACGGTGTATTAGAACCTGTGCAGTGCCATAAATACCTAATAGAATGACATTTATGATCCAGCCGCAAGTAAAATAGAAAGTAAGACCATTCTGTATACTGTTAGAAACTCACGCGTTTAGCTCACAGTACAGGTTAAAATGCTCTTATGCTTTTGTTTATTTACCATGTGCCTGTATTTCGGTCCTGTCTCAACTCCATCCTTGGTCTGTTACTGAATGTGTGAGTTTAACATCATGTCCCTTCATGTTCATTGTTCATGTCACAAAGTCTCATTCATTGTTTGTTTCAGTCTCGTTCATAGTCTGAATCTTTCCCCCCTTTGCATTTCTTTGTTATTCATGGTTTACACTTCCTGGAGTCACTTTCCCATGCTTTCCATAATGCTGTGACCAGGTACAGTCCATCGTCGCAAAATTTATTCGCTCCTTCTTGACACTTGGCATCATGTGCATCATCAATAACTCACCGCTGACAACTAATGTAGCCTAGTTAGCATGGACAGCTACGCACACTGTTGGAAATCAGAGTGTTGCTAGAAATTCTGAAAAATGAATAGCCGTTACACAAGCGAGAGTAGTTCTGTGGTAGCTGCCCCTTGTCCAAGCCATGGTCGACTGGAGAGCCTTTCCCAGGAGAGAATAATATCACGGAGCCTCTAAAGTTTAACGGATAGTTGCATTATCCACACTATCCTCAGTTTCAACATCCGTGATATTCTTATGTTTGGACATTTGGTATGCCCTTTTCACAGGTTTCAAGTCCAGAGACTTTGTGTCCCCACAGTCATATCTGTGTTGATTTAGATCTATAGATTTAGATTTTCGGTCACAGTCTTGTTCAGAGATTAATTTAAAGCCAAGTTGCCAAGTTACAGCTTATTTTGATATTACCATATTGTTGTGGGTTTATCCCAACTGATGGTGTACTTGACCACCAAGATGAAATCTGAAGAAAGATGGCAGGAGGAAAGACGAAACGAGTGAGAATAGTGAAACAGGATGGGTAAGTGAAAAACAGAGTGTGTGGGAGAGCAATAGAGAGCTGTGTGAGTCGTGATCATGTGGGCAGGGTCGGAATAAGACTTAGAGGGACTTCACCTTGAATATTAATGGCAGTAGGATGCTATCAATCCTCAAGGGAGGCAGTGTTTGGAGAGCTCGGAATGCTGCAGTTGCTTGATTCGGAGAGCTTTGCAATTATTTTAACGTGACAAGGAAGCAGGCTGTTTACTGCAGAATCAGAGAACATCGATACAAAAAGTATTAAGAGTAAAAAGACCACTGATCTGATTAAGAAGGCTTAGCTTCCAAAGACAGATTGTGGTGTTCAGGGCACAGCACTTCAGTTATTTAGTAATCCAAGCAATGATTTGCAGTTTTTTCAACATAAATCGAAATGTCAGAGGATACTAATGCACGCGGTTTAGGATTGAATCTGTATCAGCCAGTGCTCCAGATATTCACGTCTCTATCTGTTTTCAGATTTAAACCCAACGTGCACATGGCCTAACCCACAAGTTGTTTTTAAAAAAAAAAAAAACTAAATATGAATTCTACCACTTTGTCACCTTGAAACACTGTAACAATGGGGAAAACACCCATTGAGGTTGAAATACCAGCACAGTTAGCATGATCTATGAGTTCCTCAAGCTTGGCTACATTAATTGATGTTTGCTGGATGTGTCTCTGAATTGAGTTCTGTTTCCTAAAATATAAACAAGCTAGTAGACTAAAAGGGCGCACAGTGGCTTAGTGGTTAGCGCGTTCGCCTCACACCTCCGTGTGTGCGGAGTTTGCATGTTCTCCCCGTGCTGACGGGGTTTCCTCCGGGTACTCCGGTTTCCTCCCCCAGTCCAAAGATATGCATGGTAGGCTGATTGGCGTGTCGAAATTGTCCGTGGTGTATGAATGGGTGTGTGAGTGTCCGCCATTGCCAGTCCCAAGCCCGGATGCGAAAGGGAGGGTTGGGCGTTGGGCTAGCAACCCGTCCCTGTAAAAACCCTAGCCGCTATGGAAACGGCGAGGGGGATTTCTCTCTCGTCGCCCAATACGCTATTTAGTGTGGGTGGATAAGAAGAAGAAGTAGACTAAATGTGAAGTGGGCATGGTGGCTTAGTGGGTAGCACTTCTGCCTCGCACCTCCAGGATTGAGGGTTCATGTCACGTCTCCACCGTTTGTGCATGTTCTCCGCCATGTCGATTGTCTGGTTTCCTCCCGCTGTCCAAACACCTGCAATGTAGGCTGATTTGGCATCTCTAAATTGTCCATACTGTACGATTGTGCAATGCAATGGGTTGGCACCCCATCCAGCGGTCCCCTGTCTTGTGCCCAAAGTACTCTTGGATAGGCACCAGGCTCCCCACGACCCTGTGTAGGATAAGCAGTACAGAAAATGGATGGATGGATGAAAACCTCATTTAAACCACTGTGACTCTGACGAGGCAGTTACTAAGTATGAATGAATGAACACTGTTAATGCGTCACACAACGCTAACGTCAACTCAGGTTCACCTTAATGAGTGTGATCTTTGATCTGTGAGCATTAAATCTGACTGCTCACCCACATCAGTGCCAAATCCTCCTGTTTTGTTGCATCGTGTGGGATCCCAGTCACACTTTGGTTTCATTCAATCTGGTTTGACCTAGGTACGAACTTTTCCAGCACCTAAAAAAACTAGCAAACGACAACAACAACAAAGAAAACCCCCAATGTATTCATATTCGATAACATGTCTTCAATGGTTTTCTATAGAAGGCAGGAATCAGCCATCACAACAAAACTATTATTGCTGTGAAGTTCATACATGGCTGCAATGAAAGAGGCGCTAAAGAGCCTTTGGAAAGTGAGATTAGTTCAGATATTATGCTAAGACAGAAGCCAAGTCAGATGAAAAAACGAGGAAGAAAGAATGGGTCAGGAACAGAATTATGGTATAGTATGTCATGTTGTGAGAAAAGTGATAGCATCTTGTCATACTGTTACTATGGCATAATTAGCTGGATACGAAAGCCGTACATCCTGCCAGGAAATATAATATTCTCAGTGTGTGAAATTTCCTCCAAATTACCTGATAATAACCATGCAGTCGATTCATACCCAGCCAATCTAACAGAGTAGTGACTTTAGCAAGTGTGTAATGAAATTGGAAATGCTATTGATCCCATTACTGTATGTTGCTCAGGGTGAATGCGAGAAACCCAGTAAGTAAAAGCACCCAGTGTATTGCAAACTGAAGACAGTGTTTCTGCTGTGCATGTTCAGTTGTATGATATGCATTAAATTGACATGAAGTGAATTTTTTTTTAACAAAGGATCATTAGAAACTCGTACAACGTTGGAAACAAAACACTGAATGCCCGTGATGAACGTGTGCCTCTTGCACGTGCATTTCTTCCAACGTTGCGATGAACAAGCAGCAATGTTTCTTCGGATAGAAGGCTTTAGGTCCTTGAGTGTTCTTCGTAGGAGTTAAAATTTTTTAGCGATGATAATAGTGCAGATGGCTCTTATTCTGTCCCACTAGCATGGCGCAGTATAATTTGTCTATTGAGCTCAGGATTTGAATCTTAAGTGGTGTTATGTTGTGCTCCCTAGACTCCTGCAACGGTTCGCTTCATTTTCCTCAGCGGATTCAGTCTGGCATTAGACAAATAGGGAGCAGTTTCTTCATCCATTTTTTTCCCCTCTTTTCTTTTTAGCCGCACCAATTAGTGTATTCTGAGCCGAGGGGGTTCCGAGTTGGTTGTGATACTTGAAAGAAGCAGGCGGAAGTTAGAGCAGAAGCCAGAAGGATGTGCAAAGCTCTTAGGATTTGCGGAATGAGAAGGCATAACCGAATAAAATAGAAATCAGCAAGTATCTGAGGTGAAGGCTTTTCTCAATGCATATGGCTTTGCTCCATTTTTACTTTGTATTTTTTAGGATTTATCTGATTCATTGGTGACATGCGAATGCACTGAAGTTCACTCCTTCATGCACTCCAGAGCAAGACTGAGGAGCGGAATGAAAGCAAACCTCATGAGATTCAGGATGCAATTCTTTTTTTTTAAAAACCCAGGCTTCGTGCCTCATATTGCATTCGTAAAATGATAATGAGTCGGACTCGAGTCGCCTTGCTGCAGGAAGCACAGCACAGATGAGGACGAATCAAAAGGAGTGAGCGAGAGGAGAATACATAGCTGCACTCGGGCTGCTCTCTCCCGAGAGTCACGCATGACAAACTCCCTGTGTCCTAGGCACTCTCAGGGAGCGTCAACATGTCCCGTGTGAAGTGTCCTAGACTTCCATGTCCTGTCATCTTAACTGTTGCTGTCTGAGAACAGGCTGCAATGATGAGCGCGCAAAAGACACACTGATGTTCCCAGTCCCCTTGTATCTATGGAGAGGAGTACGTCTCGGCTGCGCAAATGTCAGTCTAACACTGTGATCATGTGACCGGAGGAAGCATTCACACCAATCCTAGTTTGGCCAGAGAAAAAGTTGCCTGTGTAGTAAATTAATGATCAGTTTGGGGTAGGAAATCAGTTCCTTTCACTGCACTCCCCAGAGCACTGACTTTTGGAATGTACTAGAAGGCTCCGTGAGCTGCTTGGCCTTTTCAAATAATTTTTATTTCCCACTGCACTCCTGAATACACTTCTTTCATCTTTGTGCTTGTTAGCTGGTTGGGGGAAAGCACAGATGGCTGGGAATGTTATATGAATGCAGTTACGTTTCACAGTAACTAAAAAGTGTCATTGTATTGCTCTATGGTTAAAGTGCTCAAGCATGTTTGCTTTGTGACAGTCTTATTACTATTCATTTTACTGCTCATACATGTAACGCATATGAATTTATTACTTTGCTATACTCGAATCTGATTGGCCAGGAGGTGTTGATTAGTTTTTTGTTACAATGCGGCTCTGACAGTAGTAACCGGATGTACTTTAAATCATAAGGTTATATTAAATTCTAATACATGATCCTTTCAATGGTATCAACATAACCAGACTAATAATCTGTCATGGCCCCTGGGGGCAGTTCCATACTGGACCACTAGGGAGCACCCTGACTGTCCTTGCAGAACTTCTTCTGTTGTCTCACTGATTTCCTGTCTCAGCCACGCCCACCTGTTTATTTCTCGATTAGTCGTTCTATTTAAGCTCCTTGTTTCCTCTTTGTTTGCCGGTGCATTACGTTTTGGTTATGTCTTGAGTTTGATTCTTTGTTTCCATTTAATGTTTGTACTATATTTTATTTTCATTTTATTTTTAGCAGTCATTTTATTTTCAATTTTGTTGCACAGATGTTATTTATATTTCAACCACAGGACTTAAGTTCTCCAGTCTGATTAGAGAGAGGGTGAGGATTCATTTTCTTAAACATCACAGGTTCACATTGATGTGAAGTAAAATAAATCAAAACTCCTTATGGAAGGAGTCTCCAGTGTCGGCACTTTGCCACTGCAAGGAAAGTCTTCAGGACAGATGACTTCACTCAGCTGCATGAGGGCATGACTGGTTATATCTGCTATAATGTCAGCGGTAACAGGGAATAAATTGTCTCCATAACATGGAATTTAATTATAAACACAAAAAATGGCAGTGATGCACAGTATCACGTACACAGTGCTGTGATACATGACGAACAAAACACTACAGCATACGCTGTTATTGGAAAATAATCAAATGAAAGTTTTGCATCAGGCCACGTCAAACCACCCTGTCGTTGATTATTTCCATTATTTCAACAGCATGCCCAGTTGTGTTTTATTCCTTACTCGTTATAAGATAAACTGATACGTCTCAATAACCTCGGTGTCTCATTAAGCTAGCTGAGCCAAGCTGGGTCACTCTTTTTCCTCACAGGTCCAGGTGCAGATTGGGTTATGTTTGTGCTCAGGGCAGTGTAGTGTGATTTATTTGAGGGAACACACCTGATCCCTTGTCAGCAGGGCACGGCTCCTGTCTTCAGAACAGCACGGCTGGGACATCCAGTGGAGCTCCGCATGTCCTATAGTATCTTTCCAGAGACTAATCACTCCGCAGCACTGATGGCCGGCCCACTTGGATGCGGTTTTGTCGTAGTTGTCAATGTAGCTTTGGATGTTAAGTGGAAATTTGGAGCATGAATAAATGAATAAATAATATACCCAGGTCCTTCCAAGAATAAAACAGTCATGTAGGCGAAATAAAAATGCCGAGGACGTGTCTTGTATTGAAATAAGGAACAAACAGTTAGGGATTTGTGTATTATTTGTATACAAGTCACTTCATTATCTCTATTTTATTAAAATTAGACAATATTGTGACTGTGTTTATTTCTAAAGGATTTGAGCATGGGTGCTATAAAGCAGCATTCTGCACTAGATTAGCTTGGTGTCATTTTGCCACTGCTAGGCCCTGATTAACCATGGTGCTGACATTTAGGAAGCCTCACACCAAGCTTGGCTGCTTCTTCAGATCCTTTCTTTTCTAATGCCTTTAAAGCACAGCGGCACTTTCGCCCGTGGTTCTGTTTTGCAACGCGATCGTGTAATTGTGTACTGTGTCAGTGGATGCGGGCCGGCCTGCCATTGTTAATATGCACACTTTATCTGGCGAAAGTCGTGGAGGCAGACATCTAATTGCCGTGCTTTGTTTTTGTTTTGAATTCTCGAGAAGCGGCTTTATGCAAAAGAAGGTCAGTTAATTGGTCGTCATCCTGATAAAGCGGAGGCCTGAAAAAGCTCCGACAGAGGCTGACTGTGACTGTTTAAAGCAGGCATGGAGTCAGGGAGGAGCTCACATCCAGGAAGAAGCTTCTTAATGACAGGTCTGTCACATTAGCCCTTTGTTATTGTCCCAACCTCTGTAGTGGTATTGATTTTTGGCTAAGTGGAAATTGTCAGGTTTGCCAACCACAAAAGTGCTTCACCTCTCTCACATCAGTCAGGATGAACGTGATACAAGGCTGTGGCGTGTGAACAGTTCTAGAGTTGCTACTGCAAATTATGTCTGGCTCATGGCATTATTTATCCATGATTGCATTCAGAACATCATCTTATAGCTTCTACGAACAAGACAGGCTGAGTATATGATGTTCAGTTTCTCAGGTGACATATTGTCATGTTGTCATTAGGTTTCACATGGTGCTTGTCTTATTTTTGGTCATAACTGTAATTCACGGCACTTAATAAACAACACATTTCCCACAGTGCTGGATATCAAGGCAATTTGTACTCGAGAGTGGCTTGTTATTACCATTGCAGGGTGTGCCATGTGAATGAAAGGTGCATCAATAAGTTGTCTAAAATGCATCTGCGGAATGCGAAAATTGCTAATATTCATTGTCTAGTGCGAGTACATTTCAACTCGGGAGAAAGCTACATTTGAATTTGCTGAAGGGAATGCACAGTGCTGGAAGAAATGGGTGCAATGAAACAAATGAAGGAAAAAGGGAAAAGATGTGGGGAAGGAGAAGGTATGGAGAGAAGGAGGAGAAAGTCAAGCAGAGAAGGGAGTGTGCACCTGTGCTGATGGGTCAGCGGTGAAACCAATCGCCATATGGAACTTGGAATTCAACTTCAAATTCAGGTCCAGCTCATTAAGGACTTAACAATCAGCTAAACAGTTGGATAAGGTGTCGAGGGAAGGGAATCCCCAGGACTGGAGTTAGGAATGTCTGCGCCAGACTTTCCGTTATTGGTTTTAAAATGGGAAAATCTCAAAACTTAACTATTTCAAAAAGTAACAACTTGATCGAAACAAAAAGAGATTCCTTAATTGAATCGACATAAAGCTTGAACTGAATATGTACTTTAAGAGGCTCTGCTGGAATTAATTCTCAAAAAGTCTTACAGAAATTAAAATAATAATAATAATAATAATAATAATAATAATAATAATAATAATAATAATAGTAATTAGAATGGAGGAAAAAAAGAAATAAGAGGAATTTAATAACTTAATAATCTTGCTCAATTACCAGAATAATATCTGCTGTAGACAAGCCATTGGCTGGTAGGTTGGCCTTCCTCTCGGCTCCTCATGCCAGCCCTTTTTCTGTAACTCAGCTTGGCACGGCAACATATCACTCTGAAACCTAATGATGTTTTGACAGACTTAATAACGGACGAGGGCGGCCCCGTGCCGTTAAGAGGAAATATGTTTTCGACACAATGAAAGATGGTCTAATCAGTCATTTGAATTTGGCTAATTACTGGGTGAGGATGAGTAATAAGCGACAGACATATTTTGAAGGACAAGATGCTTGGAGGGAGGGATGAGAGGAGAGGAATGGAGAGGGAGATTGAGTTGGTTCTATCCGGCTGGATTTTTTATTTTTCGTTGGGGGAGTAGTGCCAACTTGAATGTGACCACAAATACTTGGTGTACCTCCAAAACCCTAAAGAGGCCATTCTCTGTTTCAAAAACATTGCTGTATTTTACTGCATGCAATGTTGATTGAATAGATTCAGTAATAGGTTTGCTTTAGTGTCATAAAATATATTCAGTGCATTTTCTCTGCTTTTGAAGAGTTTGTGTAATTTTGGCAATGGATGTTAGTCATCATAGAGCATAGAAAAAATGGACAGGGCTCAAAGCCTGCACTTTTAAAATAAACCCTCTTCCATTATGCACTGAAGGACTTTGACAAGCTAAAAGCTTGTATAACCATATCTTCACTTTGTAAGAGTGAGCTCTTTTCAGGCTGAGAATCTGAGCTCTTATCAGTTTGAGAATCTGAGATCTTTGCGTTGATTCTGAAGTTTTCTTCTCGCCTTATCAACAACAGCTTCGCCACCCTGAACGCTACCCTGTAACCATTATAAGCTGAGAGAAAGAGGCAAAGCATAACAGCACTCTCTGGTCGTGTCTGGTATTTAAGAGTGGAGAGTCGAATAAAGGGAGATTGATGTTTTGATGGATAGTCATTGACTTTCTAACCTTTCCCCCACCATCCAGTGAGGCGAGCCATTGTGAAATGGCAGAGGGAATTTGCAAAGCTATTACCAGAGTGTCTTTCTAAATCATATGCCTCCGAGTGGAGATGACTCCTATAATACCTGCCATTTACTGGCCAAATTATCTATTATATTCTTGTCTGGTGTGTGGCCATAGTCACCCTTGCAGGGAAGGGTGTGGGGTGGTTAGGTGTGTGGGGGCATTGGAGGGGATTTGAGGAACAGGAAAACGGGCCTGTGCAGGGAGAAAGGCTCCAGGTTCCCCGTGACCCTGAAAAGGAGTAAGCGGAAGAAGATGGATGGATGGTTTTATCTTTTACCCAATAAAAGGTTCCAGGAACCATCAGAGGTTCTTTATATTATACCATGCTTCAACATATAAGGGTTTGAACCTCTTTTCAACTAGCAATAATCGCGCCTCGGATAAACCTCATAGGCTACTATACTGCCACTGCGCAAAGCTAGGGTTTGAACCTCTTTTGAAAATCAGAAAGAACCCTTTTGTACAAAATCTATAGCTCTTAAGTAGGGCTGGGTGATATGACAAAAAATATATGTATATCATATCACGATACTAGAGGGCATGCGTATCACAATATATAATTTAGCTAACAAACCGTCTGCAAAACAGTAGTAAAATAAACAAACAAAAAAAAAGTTGAACTGAGTTTGACGATACTTTTCTTTAAAGACAAACAAGATTAAGTGTAAAAAATGCATTACGTCAGATCAACAACATCCATTCAGTATCATTTAATTTGTAATAATGAATAATATGAAGGAAAATAAATAAATACATCACCATGCCAACGATACCCCAGAAAAGTGCATCACATAATCATTTATCAGGATATTGATGTTAAATCAATATATTGCCCAGACCTACTCTTAAGGATTTTTTGGTTGTCCTTCTGGTAGAACCAGAATGTTCTATGTAGAACCCAAAGTGTGTCTGTCAGAAACTAGGAAGCAATCATTTGATTCTTGTATACATTCAAAGTGAAGGGAAACTTTGCCCGGCACTTTTGGTGTGTACTTAGAAAGGCCACAGTACTTTAACACCACACATCTGTCTTTTGGTCCTTGTTGCTAGATTGTACTACATTTAATGGTTTTTCAATATGCATACATTAAAAGATCATTAGCTGATCTCCAGGGATCATCTCAGCCGATTAGAGAAGAGTTTTGTTAACGCAACAAAGGAAAGCCCAGAAGTGTTGACACTTATTAATTAGCATACTCTAATAACTAAGCATCAAGGGGTAAGTCAGCAGACGTGCATGCTGTTGCAAATGCCCCAGCAGAAATGTGACTCCTAACCTTGTGGTAACCTTTCGTCCCAGACACGGGGGGCACGTCTGACACGTCCCCACTCACTTTCATTAAAGCTGTATTCATTCCCTTACGCTTTAAACAGAATCAGTAGATAAACGTTTATCTTTACACAGAATCAGGTTCAATCCCAAAATCAGGTGTGTACTGTACGTGCAGCTACGAAACTAACCTTGTTAGCTACACAATCAGTTTAGTTATAAAACATATCAATTGTGCTCCAAATGGAAGCCAATGGAACTGACGTCAATACAAACTGATAATTGATACCTGCTAATGTTAAAGCTAAGCGTGCTAATGGGCTGAAGTTATAGTTCTTACATTTTGGAAGTTTCATTTCATTTTTGAACATTTTAGTTGTCGTATTGTCACAGCGGCTTTGTGTTCTCCCTCCAGATAATGAGTGGCCAAAACTAAATGATTTTACTTCGGGTATGCTACATTTACTATGCTTATCATTTATTTCTTTGTCAACATGATGAATAGATAGATAGATAGATAGATAGATACTTTATTGATCCCCAAGGGGAAATTCAGGGTCCCAGTAGCTCAAAGACA
>JAOUWY010000003.1:20154005-20164775 GCA_025728095.1 Prietella phreatophila
TGTGTGTGTGTGTGTGTGTGTGTGTGTGTGTGTGTGTGTGTGTGTGTGTGTGTGTGTGTGTGTGTTTGTGTGTGGGTAGGTAGGTGTGATTTTACCCTGCACAGTGCATACACGCTTTTGCTGTTTCTACAGTATTACATCCATTCATCACCTGCCACTACTATTCTTATGGATTTTTATAATAACAAAACACTTACTTCGCGAAATACTGCACATGCGATTTTATTTATTACTGCTCTTCAGATGTTAAATAAGATAGTTACATGTCTCCCAGAAGACAAAATACTTACAATTTACACCGATCATGCTGTTCAAAGGTTTACATCTCCAAGGAAGTTACCTCCTGGAGCATCAGTGAATATTTGCACCTCATGTAATAGTTGTGTACGAGTCCCTCAGCTGTCCTCAGTGTGAAAAAATATAGACACTGTTGGAAGGGGGTCACATATGCAGACGTGTTGGAAAACAAAGAATGTGCAGGACCTGGAGGATTTTTCTGAAGAATAGTGGGCAGTTTAACTGCTCAGGACAAACAAGGGACTCGTGAACAACTATCACTCACAAGACATAAACACAGTCGTGGGTCATCCAGGTAACGGCACACGGTATTAAAAATCAAGGGTGTGTAAACTTTTGAACAGGGAATTTTTTTTTTAAATAAATTCAGCTGTTGTCTTGTGGAATATATGTAAACATTTGTTATGTGAAATAGCTTATTCAGGACAGTACTAAATAAACAACAACATGGTCACTTTTTTTGATCCCTCTTATTTTGTTAACAGTTTACGATTTAGCAGATTCTGCAAGGAGTACACATACTTTTGGGCACAACTCTATGTAGACATTCTTTTAACACATTTAAATGAAAAAAGCCCCCCCCCCCAGCCAGCTCTATATGTTTTCTTGCAAAACACTATTAGTACCCCCAATAATATCTAATGAGTCATGTACAAGTTCAATTTTGGTCTCAACATAAGATCCCTGCTATATTTCTAATCACAGCAACTTTTCAACACTTCCAGTCATTTTTTAACGACCCCAATTCTGCTTAATTGTATTTTAAATCTATTTTTATCCATTACCTGACTTGTGTATGTCAGCATTCATTTGTCTCTTTTTCATAACCCTGGAATAACAGATGATGTTAAAGGCAAAAACAGACTGAAAAAGATAGATAGCTAGATAGACAGATCCTCGTGTGTAATATCTATCTTATACAACAATTTTGCCCGTTCTATGGAGAGGTGAGAATAAATATGGAGTGAACGCTGTAGAGAGGTCTTTTACTGTCCGCTGGATCCAAAATTGTCAAGCTATCAAGGTCATAGCCTTCTCGATGCTCCTGCATTAGAGCGGATTATTCATAATTTCTCTTTCTGCTGGCATACACTAACAGAGCTAAATCTATCTGACCTGAAAGCAGTTACTTATGAAAAATGTATTTACATTGTCTCATCTTTATTCAGAGAATTCTAAAGCAGATATCGTAGTTGTCACAAGTTCCGTTCTAGCATCTATAAAAATAACCAGTTGGCCTGGAAAAGTCATTTTTGTCAGTGTAGCATTACGTTGACCTGCTAACCACTGGACTCACCCTCTCCCTCACGTCTCCTCCTATATTATATATTAATACAAACTTGAAATTGTATTTGTATTTTGCCCCCCATCCCTGTAATTCAGTCTTGGCCAATTCCCAAGTGATGTAATCGGTGTTCCGCCAAATGCAATGTAACACCGGTAACTCTGACTATTGCAGCAAGCCTACCTTCTTTCTAGATGTGTATTTTACATTCTGCATGCATCTGCACAAGACTTATCTCCAGCCACTAGCACACCTTTACATTATCACCATCATTCAAATGATGGTTCAGATGACCGTGTCATGAACCATTATTTATCTTTAGTTTACTTTCTTTACCTTAAAACATATTTTCTTAATTCATCAATTTACTTACTGACATTTCCTCCTATCACTTTAACCTTTTGTGTGTGTGTGTGTGTGTGTGTGTGTGTGTGTGTACACAGCAGCAGCCTTGAGTGATAACACACTATATATACTGTAAAAAAAAAAAAAAAAAAAAATCACAGGATTTTTTTTTACAGGATCTTAATTGAATTAGATAAGACCAGTGGAGCCTGTTTTAGTATATTTCAGCTGAAATGAGAAATCGTATTTACAACCCTGCACAAATAAAATTATTTATTCCACTGCTGTGGAATACATAACGAAATTGATATAGATAACTGTTGTTTTGAAGTGTTTCTGATATTCTGCTGCCATGATACTGCACCCCTGGGGCAGAGAAGGTTAAGGGCCTTGACCTAAAGGGCCACTGCCCAAAGGTGGCTTACTTCATATTGTTATATAACAGTATTTAAAATTATTAGCAGAATCTGCTTTTTGATACTCAATGTATGAGAAATACCCAGAAAACCCTGCTTCTATGTCCCTCTTAATAAACTCCTATAAAAAAAAAATAAATAATAGTCTTCAAACATAGACTGTGTGCAGAAAAAAATGTCAGGTTTGGTCAAATCATTTGGTATAAACCCGCGAAAATGCGTATTTAAATATTCACATTCTCATTAGTTTTTTCTAACAAATATTTGGCGAAAGTTTTTGCCAGATGTTAACTTAGTAACATACTATGTAACACACACACACACACACACACACACATCATTGATTGATTTGCATGAAGTTTCCATGACAACCACTAATTAAGTATTTGCCTCATCATCTGGACTAAAAGTTATAATTTACATTAACACTATCATAACAAAGATGCCATGTACAGAATTATTAGAAATTATATTGCATGGAATCTGCCTGCTTATGAGTTTAACTTAAGCTGTATCTGCCTGTGTAATGTTCTCTGTTTGTTATCAGTGTTATTAATTTATAGTCATATTCTCCCAGGCTTGTTCCAGAGAGCCATAGCTCAGAGCGGCACAGCCCTGTCCAGCTGGGCAGTAAGTTTCCAACCAGCTAAATACGCACGTATGCTGGCCAGAAAGGTAGGATGCGACTATCACGACACAGTGGAACTGGTGGAGTGCTTGCAGAAGAAGGACTACAAGGAGCTGGTGGAACAGGACATCCAGCCTGCACGCTACCACATTGCCTTTGGCCCAGTCATTGACGGTGACGTGATCCCGGACGACCCGCAGATTCTCATGGAGCAGGGCGAGTTCCTCAACTATGACATTATGTTGGGTGTGAACCAGGGTGAGGGTCTCAAGTTTGTTGAGCTGGTGGTGGATGGAGACAGTGGTGTGCAGGCCAATGACTTTGACTACGCTGTGTCCAGCTTCGTGGACGACCTATACGGTTACCCTGAGGGCAAGGACGTGCTGCGCGAGACCATCAAGTTCATGTACACGGACTGGGCTGACCGGCACAACCCAGAGACCCGTCGGAAAACACTGCTGGCGCTCTTTACTGATCACCAGTGGGTAGCGCCTGCCGTGGCCACAGCTGACCTGCACTCCAGCTTCGGCTCTCCCACTTACTTTTACGCTTTCTACCACCACTGCCAGACAGAGCAGGTGCCCGTGTGGGCGGATGCAGCTCATGGAGATGAGATCCCTTATGTCTTTGGCCTGCCTATGATCGGCCCTACCGAGCTCTTTCCCTGCAACTTCTCCAAGAATGACGTGATGCTCAGCGCTGTGGTCATGACCTACTGGACTAACTTTGCTAAAACGGGGTGAGTGAAGAAGAAGTTTATAAAGTAATTGTCAAAATGGCCGTTTGAAGCAGACTCTCATTTACTCATAGTATATATATATATATATATATAGTATAAACTATTTTGAAGTAAATTATTGATATAATTAAACAGCGTCAAATATTTTATGTGGAAGAGTTGTTTTACCTCTTTTGAATTTGTTATTCATCGTTTTTCTGATTATTTGCTAATATTCATGCTGTTACCAAGAAACTATACTTTTCACACCTGGTGAGTTTAAAATACTCTTCTAATAGTGATAGTTTCCATGACAGATAAATGATGTGATTTCCTTTATATAAATTCTATTATCAAATGATGTTAAAGTTGGTGCACTTAGCATTAGTTTGACTTTGCAGTACTACATGCCATCAGAAGTAAGGATGAAAGATCAATTTGTGTAACATCTGCAAATGGGCAATTTCTGTTCTCCTCCTCTGTCCTGTTAATTAAAACACAGGGGCATATGTCAGAAGACATTGATATTCTCTGAGAGAGCATTAACACTCCCATTCCCATAACATTCCCTTTCCCTTTGCCTTTAAGCATGTCTCCGTCAGTACGTGTTTCTTCAAGAAATAAAGGGGCAGCGTTGCCTTTTCCCAGCCACACCACACAAGCCCATGGGGACTATATGACCGCTGATGACTTTCATATAGAGTAGAACACTGCACTGTCATATCATGCAGGATCTCAATAAATTGCTGTCATATTTCATATAGCAGGCAGCTGACAGTGTGCACTGACTTGATCCTTATGTCTTTGCCAGGCTCATACGAAAAGATATTTAATGTAATGTACAGTAATGTAATGTAATTGTGACGTCATAGTCATTATTCATGGCCTCTCACCTTGCAGTGACCCCAACCAACCAGTGCCGCAGGACACCAAGTTCATCCACACCAAACCCAACCGCTTTGAGGAGGTAGCATGGACGAGGTACAACCAGAAGGAGCAGCTGTATCTGCACATCGGCTTGAAACCACGTGTCAAGGAGCACTACCGTGCTAACAAGGTCAACCTGTGGCTTGAGCTTGTCCCACACTTACACACCCTCAACGAGGTCACACAGGTCGTTTCATCCACCAGCACCACCACCAAGGTGCCTGCACCAGACGAGACGCCACGGACTCCCAAGAAGATGCCAGCCAACACCAAGAGGCCCTTTCCCACACCTCTCCCCACTGAGACACAGGATGCAAACCAAAATCAGAACCACAACCAACCGTTCCTGGTGGAGCAGCGTGACTACTCTACCGAGCTGAGTGTCACCATTGCTGTTGGAGCTTCTCTGCTCTTTCTCAACATCCTGGCCTTTGCTGCACTCTACTACAAAAAGGACAAGCGGCGGCATGATGGGCATCGGCGTGGAAGCCCTCAGCGCACCAATGCCACCAGTCAACTGGCACCTGTACCTGACGAGGAGCTCATGTCGCTACAGATGAAGCATGGTGAGCTGGAGCGTGAGTGTCCGCTGGTCTTGAGGAGCGGCTGTCCACCTGACTACACCTTAGCCATGCGTCGCTCACCTGACGACGTACCTCTCATGAGTGCCAACACCATCACCGTCTTGCCCAGCACCATGCCCAACGCCCTCGGGCCGTTGCATCCGTTCAACAGCTACGCAGGAGTGCAGCACAACAACACACTGCCCCACCCACATCCCCATTCGCACTCCACAACCAGAGTATAGCCACACACGTGCACACATATACTCAAAGGATTTTGGTCTGTGCTACCACCATTTTGCAGAACATGGAATAAACCGTGGGGTTTCTTTTGTCTCCTTTCGGAGGAAAACTACCATTTTATACTAGAAATATGAAATGAGGATAAAACTACGAAACAATTTCAGATTTACTGAAAAATAACAAACAGAGATGGATGATTTTTTTTTTTTAAATCCTGGTATCATAGACAAAGCCAGGCCTATTTCCTGAAATAGAAGTATCACTACAAGTTGGCTTGAAAGAATGGTTTGATTCAGTTACTGAGTTACAGAGAGTGCATGTAGGAGGCCCTGTGTAAATGAAAGAAAATATACAGTTTTCCAGAGGCACTCGATTTTCAAGTGCTCACTCTGGCGTGGACAGGAGATGCTCCGTACTTAATTTAGGCATGTATTCTCCTGTAGATGGACGCATTGTAAGATACGGAATAAAACATTGTTGGAAAACGAGCGGTGGACAAGAACTTCTCGAGAATATGCACAATGTATTGGAATCTTTTTTTTTTTTTTTTTTTTTGTCAATTTATTTTTGGGAACAATTTTATTGTATAGAATCTATTTACATATCTAGATATGTACGCAAAGCTGTTTAAGCTCCGACTCTGGGGCATCAGTACTGGAGAATCTGCCAGCAGTTCATTTAGCAGGGTGGGAACGCGTCACTGGTTTTCTGGCTTCATCACACAAGTGCTGTCTGTATGGAGAACTGGAGGACAAAAAAATGGGAAGCTGGAAATTTTTTAGCACGAAGCGCATGACAATTTATCTGCTTGGTGGCTGTTCTGCTGATTAAGTCTTTATTAATAAAAAAAAATATTCCCCATTGGATCCGGTTGAGGAAATACTGCTCCGATTGGCTCACAATTCTAACAAAAATCGGAATATGTTGGCGCGGACAAAGGCAAAGGTTCCCGAAAGGAGGTGGGAAACTGAAAGGGTGAGTTTGGGGTAGGGGTGGGCAGGGATATGCTACATAGAGTGCATACACAAATAGCTTGAGTGAACCTGGTTATAAGGACTAGTTTTGTACAATGTGTCTTGGTAAATCTTTTTAATAGTGGTGAGTCACTTGCTGTTTGAGATCCCATTTATGGGATAATCATGGTGTTGTTTTTTTTCTTCTTCTTCTTCTTCCTCTTCTTCTTCTTCTTTAATTTGCTTGCTTGGGCTTGCTGTATTACATGAATTTTATTTATTTTTATTCATTTTTATTTGACCACTTTTACTTTAGAAAAATAACCCACATCATTTTGCTAATTTCTTTGCCATACTTATCAGGACGTTCCCTGCATAACAGAAGCCCCAAGAAATGAAGTTGCTGGGAACCATTCTGCATAACTTTAGTTCTCCGGAATGTGATTGGTTGCATTGATTTTCTCTTGCTTGTGCCCCTTTATTGAGTCCCCTGCTGTAGCCCTACTTAAAGATGAAGGCTTATAAATTTCTCCCTGACGCAGGGAGGCTCTGCTGACAGTGTAGGTTTGAACACACATCATCTTTTGCCCACATCTGATCACAGCAGGTGCTGAGGTGGTGGTGGTGGTGGAGGAGGAAAATAAATAAATTAATTAATTAATAATTTTTAAAAAAAATGGTTAACTGAGTTGTACTAGTAGAGGATCAGTTTCCACAGTATATCACTCCATCACTGGAAACTCCATTCAATTTTCCCCCATTGATTAGCATGTCTGCCACTTTCATTTTGGCCCTCCTTCAGTCATTGCTCTCATTCTTATATAGGCATTAAATGTATGTATTTATTTATTTTTAACACAAGACTAACTGTTCTTCCATGACTGAAATTCTGCATTCTGTCTACACAGGCAATCAATATTCAGCTTTTCCACTTAAAGAGGTTTCAGCACTGTGGAGAAGTAGCCTGTCAAACACAGGTTCAATGGGGCTTTGCTTGAGTCTCTTTTGTCTCTCCAGAATTCCTCTATGTGTCTGTATGAATAGAAAAGGCTGACTCTTTGCGTCCTTCCTAATACTTTTGATTACTTGTAGTGGGCAGTATGACAGCTGATCCCATAAGATCAGTTGTAGTTCTTATTAAAGGCCAGATTTTGAAACCTTTGACATAAAAACACATGACCCTATATTCGCACTGGCAAGCGACACTGCAACAAGCGACAGTTCGTTTTCTGTATACATGTCCGACACAGAGCTGCGATTTCTGTAAGTGACGTTTGCATTGAGATTTTTTTTTAAACTGTATGCAAATTATATACGATGTGATAAAGCGACTTATCCAAACTTACTGACTCAAATGATTTCCTGGACCAATCCTATGACACGTCTATGGTCTGGCATTTCTTCATTTCCCTACTCAAACTTCAGTTCAGATTTGCTATTTGATAAGCAAAAATGGAAGAAATAACTTATTCGCGTGGTTTCATGTCATCCTGTTATATACGACCTATCATGAAATGTATGTAGAGATATTGTGAAAAAAAAAATTAAAGCTTGGAAGGAAGTAGCAACAATCATACAGTTATCATACAAAGCTAGGACGAAGCCTCTCATTGGTCAGTTAGTGATCAAACTCTTGATGACAAAAATACTGTCAAAGTATTTCATATTGGCGAGGACGCTAATAACTGTCCAGTCCTGCAATATGGCTACACTGAAGGCTACTGCTGGTAAGATCGTTCGCTTAAATAATCACTTTTAATGATTTTAAAGGGGTTACTAGAATGTCCATATCTACAAAATAGCAGGTAAACATCACATTATAAACAGTATTGTTAGCATAGAAATAAATAAGGAGAATACACAGCATTGGACCTGCCTGCAGTGTTCTGATTGGCTCTGACGCCTATTGCAATCAACTCAGTATCTTAAAAAATAACAACTGCTGTTTATTTTTATAAACAATAGCAATGAAGCAGTGTTGATGCAATACTTGGGTATTTTACTAAATGACAAATATACATTTAGTTTGGTCCGTCTTCGCATATTCAACATGAAACTGGTTCAGTTTGGTTTTATAATTCGTTCGACAGGACACCAAAGAACACCAACAATATCAATATAACCAAAAATATCAATATAACTTGAACCATTGAATTGTATCAATTACATCATCTTACACTAGACTGTCATGTACGTATAATCATACATACTGCCCACTCGTCCTTTCACATCTGACCTCAATGTATTTGAAATCCGAGAGCCCTATGACTAATACAGAGCCATCAAGATGTGATTAATTAAAGCGCTTGTGAGTTCAGTGAGATATGGGTTATTCAGAAAAGTCACAGTGACACACAGGTATGCTGCCAGTGAGAAGAAAGAGAGAGAGGATAAGACAGAGGACTTTTTAAAAAATAGTAAAATAAAAATAGGAGAAAATTATGCAGTTGTCCCAGGGCCCAGGTGACCTGTGACAAGTCCCAAACAAGATGTTCGCTTCTAGAACACGGCCTCTACTGGGCTGCTGCGTTCCTGCCGAGCAGCACAGGAAACACAGCGCAGGAGAAGCTGGAGCATTAACTAAAGCCCACTGCACAGCCTCGCTCACTCAATCAATACAGGTATGTATATGCAAAGCAGCCCTGCCCCGAGTTCCCTTCCAAACGAGACTCCTTTTGAGCAGCGTTCAAATTTAATGAGCCGTTCATACGAGGGCTCCTTTGAGGATTTGTCCCATATATTTGCATGTAGGACGAAGGTGAGAGCTGGGAAACATCAGTTACCGAGGAGAGCTGCAGGGCTCGATCTCACACACCATCGACAGGATACTCCTCACGACTGAATGTATTACAAAATCGAGTGCCATTTACAATTTGTTTTGTCGTTTTTTTTTTTTTTTCTTTTTTTTCTTTTGTTCTATCTAAGCTTCAAAGGGACGGTCAGAATGCCTGTTCATGGGAACCATATCAGAGGGCAGTTGTAATGTAGATTATTTGTCATTATGTCTTTATTTCTGGTTAAATAGGACTTACTCTTCTGGAGCACAATAAATGATTTTATTAAGCTGAATTTATAGCATTGCTTTTTTTTTATTCATGGCTTGTATGAAGAAGTTTTAAATACTGTGTTGTCTTTTGGGTCTCTCTATATTTCTCTCTCTCTCTCTCTCACACACACACACACACACACACACACACACACACACACACACACACACACACACACACACACTAATACATGTTAAAAATACAATTAAACAGGATTAAGTGGGGGGTAAAAAGAATTAAAAAGTACAAAATAATCATTTAATCTGGAATGGATGATATTGCACTGGCATTGGAAATACAGCTTGAAACTTATGTTGTGTTTAGATGAAACTGTTTTCAAGGATGCTCCAAGGAAGGCGTCACCAGACATTACTTTTTATGGGGGGAACACATATTGTTTTCCACCACACACAAAACAACAATAACAAAAATAAAAACAGCTCGCTGGGAAAAGGACGTCAAAACCAAGTCCTCAAAAGTAAACTCAAATGAACACTCCTCACTGCAAATGTTATTCATTTTTGCTTATTTTCATACAGGGTGCCAATATTTTTTTGGGGGGGAGTGGAACATAATGCCAGAATGTATAAAAATCCCGAATAATAGTATTACTACAGAAATAGTGACACCATGTATACTATCCTTCGGGATGCATTCCTGCTCACGGCGGTTAATCAGAGTGGCTGTTTGAGCTTCTATAGACCATGTTTTTTTGTTGGTTCGTTTTTTTTCTTCCTCAATTCTTATGTTTGATGTGAACATTAACTGAAGCTCTTGAGCTGTATCTGCATGGTTTAATGCATTGTGCTGCCACATGATTGGCTGATTGGAGAATTGCATGAACGTGCAGGTATACAGGTGTTCCTAATAAAGTGGACATTAGGTGTACATTATCTATACTATGTAAGGAATAACACACAACAGACCGTGCTGTCATACGCAATTAATGCCGGCTGGGAGGGAGTGATGCAGAGTGCCGCTACCCCCCCTGAAGTGCATTGTTTTCATATAAGACCGTGGTCAGTCATGTGTTATTCCACTTATACCACAGCGATATTCCAATGATTATAATGTTTCATTTATTAATATACGGTAATAATGTACAGCATAGTTAATAGTTTTAGTTAGTTCAGGTTCTCACTTACGTTATAGCTGTGATATAACCATATATAGTCACATTTCATCACCAGACTCTCTCTCTCTCACTCGCTCTCTCTCTCTCTCTCTCTCTCTCTCTCTCTCTCTCTCTCTCTCTCTTACAGCTGACACTCCTTCCATAAATCCATCCATCCATCCATCTTCTACCGCTTATTCCTTCTTCAGGGTCCTTCCATAAATGTTCCAAAAA
>JAOUWY010000003.1:20725332-20740106 GCA_025728095.1 Prietella phreatophila
CTATCCCAGGAGTCATCGGGCACAAGGCAGGGTACACCCTGGACAGGATGCCAGTCCATCACAGGGCACAATCACACTCACACACCCTACGGACAATTTAGCCATGCCGTTCAGCCTACCAAAACAAAAAAACATTAATCAGACGGTTCGATCGCCTGTCCTTTTGTGTAGGGTGTATTTTACTACACCGATGTCTGCTTGTTCTGCATTCGTCCTCACTTGGAATTGAGAAGGCTGAACTCTGAATTAATTTCAAGCGTGGCACGTTCAAGCCGCAAAGTAGGAAGGAAGATGGACGCGTCGATGAAAGCATGTGTTTTGTTAGCAACAAGCTAACTTTAGTGACCATGAGTTTATGATATATTTGGTAAATGGCGCACTTATATAGCACTTCACACCGTGTCTCATTCACCCATTCACACACACCAATGGTAGCAGAGCTGCTAATTTGCCATCAGGAGTATCTTGGGGTTCAGTGTCTTGCCCAAGGACACTTCGGCATGTGGAGTCACCAAGGCCAGGAATCAACCCTACGATTAGTGGACAACCCGCTCTACCACCTGCGCCACAGCCATCCCATAGTTGCTTCCTCAATACAGCAATCCAACTTTATTGTCAGTGTTATAGATTTTTGGCCCCATTTTGGCCACACTTGTAATTAACATACGTCCTGGGTGATCGGATCACGAGTGGACATTGCTGAGTACAGTGTCAAATGTATCTCAAAGACACATTGTGATCTAATCACTTAAACCTCACTCGGAAGTGGTCTGGGATGCATGTGGCAACATCACCTTGTAGTGTGAACATTAATGCGTGTCGGTGCATCCTGGACAGCAGCGAAGGACCAACTAATCGATTGCGCCGTTGCCCTAGCCAGAAAAGATGTAATAATTGCGAGGCTGTTTGGAACATAACATCTGAACTGAACATACAGCTCTCTGCTGATTGGATTTAAAAAGCAGAGACAAAAGGAGCTGCTTTTCATTGCTACATTTGTTGTCTTATGTCTCATTCATTTATAAGGTTCATTAACAGACCACACAACTGTCACTCAGAGGCTGCATGAATCTACAGTCTGGGCTAGAAGAAATCAGCATGAGCCTCGCTTCTTCAGTCCATACAGGAGTTTTTTTCTGATTGTAGCGACCAGAAATATGTGATATTGTGGAGACTTTTTTGGGCTTTTATTTGCGTAAAAGTACGTTCATTGGTGTCATTTTGGCTGCGCTCATGTTCCACGCACGTGAATCGAAAAGGGCTTTGGCTGAATGCGTGTTCGACGCGTCTTGGCCCAAATCTGGGGGAAATCTGTGGTAATTCTGAAAAATTCTAAGCTCCACGGAATATTGCAGGGTTTACTTGGTTTTACATTTATTTCTGCGATTGCAAAATCCTGCTTCTTCATATCATTCTGTGTACTTTTCCTATAACCATTGTTAATAGCAATAAACTTATATGGATGCCAAAAAATGAAACCTTATATTGATGTTTTTTTTCATCTTTGAAAGCCAGGAGGCCTTAGCAATGCTTGGCCATTTATAACACCTACCTCTCTGTTACAGTTATCATGTTATCATGTAACAAATGGCCACATTTAATGTACCTTTCCAAGATGTACATAAAATAAATCAGTAATCATCACCAGGGACACATCCTAGCTAAAAGGGATCCTTTCCAGCCACTGATTTCTTTGTTCCAGACAATTGATTTGCAGACACGAATCAATTATGGTTTAACCATTTGGTCACCCAACATTGAACAAATGTCCAAATAAGAATCTAGTTATCACAAAATCATGCTGAAGTCTTCCCTGGTGTGTATATTTGCCTGCGGCGTGATTCGAATTCATGAATAGTTGGGTGATGAATGCTTTATTTCTTTCTATTATTGTTTCCAATGCATCTACCAAATCTAGGTAAGTATTCATGCTTGAATGTTAGAGTTAAAAAGAAATCATGGACACACAATAGCAGGTCTAGCTGAATGACCCAGTAATTGTACTCCCAGGTCCAAGTTCAGTGGCTCTTGGCAGCCATGTTTGCAAAGGCAACAAAATGAAAGACCCGTAACAGAAATGGTGAAAAGGGTTTAGCACGAGCATAACTAAGCATTGAACTTGGCATTGATTTTCATTCATTTCTAAGTTACATTGAGCAACTTGCATTATTTACATAACCTGCAGTGCAAATTAGTGTTATATGCAAATTACTGGGTATGCTTTGTAAGTATATTAGTAATAACCAGGATTTTTGTAAGCACAGTAGATTCAGCTCTTTCGAGTGAGCAGATCTTTGTCACCCCCAAGTACCCGGTCCATTAAAGATAAGAAAACACCACAGAACCACCAGTAAACAGATATTACTTCGGTGCTGGACCCATTTCCAGACACAGCAGTAGGGCTGACATGGTAGTGTGTGTGTGTGTGTGTGTGTGTGTGTGTGTGTGTGTGTGTGTGTGTGTGTGTGTGTGTGAGATACGAATGTATCAGATACAGCATTGTTACTGTTGTATTGCCAATAGTAAACCACAATAATCTATTTCTCAAATTTTCTTCAGATATTACCCACACAGTCCACATCTTACAATAACAGTAGTCACGAAAAGAAGTTTGGAACAATTTGGAGAACATAGTGTACGCTCCAAAGTCCCATGAGTAGAATACAGGAAAAAGGACAAGACTAATTGAAGACCGCACACATGTTTTGGGCGATACATTTATTATACTGTTAGTATAACATGTAGTATGTAGTATTGTAGTAACAATGTAGTATAACAGTATAAGCTGACAAGTATCTATTATGTTCTTCCACTGGTCTAAAGTGTCGCTTTTGTGCTTATTACACCAAGTTGTAAAGTTAGTCACACTTATCTGAACTAATGTGAATTCCAGTTGAAGATGAGAGAGAGAGAGAGAGTCTTAGCATAGCGTTCCGATTTGTGGCACTAATGACGATGGTGGATGGTGGGTTCACAGAGATTTATAGAGGTCAGAGGATCAATTCTGGAATAATCCTCTTCAAACCCAGCAGTGAGCCTCAGTTCTTTTCCCATGGTTCCCGTTTGCTGAGGCAGTCCCATCAACTGTTCTATTTCCTGATGTATCACATGTAGCTCTCATGTGGCTTAAAAACGGAATAGATCAATTCTTGCTTTCCTAGTACATCTTATAACGAGAACAATGCATGTTTTCCATTTGGTATTGTCTGCGTGGGCTCAATCTTTCGGCAGCCAGGGACCCTTTAACTTTAAAATAAAGAATTCAACAAACCCCCTCGTTCAAAATTTATTTTATGAACATAATCCAACTGTTTCCATTTTTTAAATGAATAAAGCAGAAGAGCGAGAGATAGAGAGAGAGAGAGAGAGAGAGAGAGAGAGAGACAATAAATTAAGCCAGAACGTATTGACTCGTCTATTTATTTCCATCATTAGAAAAATGTATTGTTTGACAGTTGCTGTGTTGGTCAGCAGATTTAATATTTTTTTGCACAATTTGTAGCCTTTCTCGACACATTTTCAAACATATTAATCACACAGTTTGAAACTCTTGCGCACATAAAGAAGGCTACACACGTCTGTCAGTGTACAAGTCGTTGTATAAAGGCAAGCACTGTTACTGCACATGAATGTGATTTAACATAGATTATTTCTACCGGCCCAACATCAACACACATGGTCTGCAGAATTCCAATCAATTAGGCACAGTGGGGCTTGACATTCCAGACTTTCAGGACTGTTCTCAGTCCAGCAGCAGCCTGAGGAATCTTATTCTTTTAGGCTTGCCATAGCTAAAGAAACTAATATGCCAAGAGGCCTCAGAGTAGACTCTCCAGAACACCTGTGTAGGGGTATATTTAATATCCCTAACTGCAGTCTGTACAGGTTTATTGGGGTTTTGGAGTTGATTTTTTTTTTGTGCTTTTGTTGCAGAAAAATACTTGAATTGGCGAAATTGAAATTGCATAAAATTGTTTTGCACAGTCTTTCGCAGATGATGTTTGTTGGTAAATGAGAGCTGTTCTCATGTATCAAAGAGGGCTTTGACTGAGTGCACACTGTGATGACATCACATGACTCCGTGGTAAATTTAAAAAATGGCAAGCTCCCTGGAATATTGCAAGGTTTGCTTGATTTTGAGTTCATTTCTGCTATCGCAAAATTGCTAAATCCTGGAGGTACTGTCTTTGCTCCTTAGCT
Organism: Prietella phreatophila; assembly: GCA_025728095.1. Classification (NCBI taxonomy): domain Eukaryota; kingdom Metazoa; phylum Chordata; class Actinopteri; order Siluriformes; family Ictaluridae; genus Prietella; species Prietella phreatophila. The sequence goes on from JAOUWY010000003.1 coordinate 20,729,533, forward strand.
TGCATGGACAAAGCAAGAAGTTAATTGTGAGTGGATTGCTACTGCAAAGAGACATCCATCCATCCATCTTCTACCGCTTATTCCTTCTTCAGGGTCGCGGGGAACCTGGAGCCTATCCCAGGGGGCATCGGGCACATGGCGGGGTACACCCTGGACAGGGTGCCAGTCCATCACTGCAAAGGGACATGCAAGATGGTATTGTTAGTAGTGAGAGAGAAAAGACACAGATTTGCATCTGACTATAAAAGGACGATGAAAATGCATGTGTGAATGAATTGCACGACATAAAAGAAACAATGCAGCTGTACTTTCCAATCTGGGATATAGGACATCAGAGATGGCTGTATCTCTCGCTCCAATTTACAGGGTTTTTTTTTCTTTTCTTGGATGCATTGTTTTCAGCTTGTGAAGAGGAATTGTGTTCATTCAGCACTCAAGTGCAATACCATGACAATCACTTCAAAAACATACCTTTCAGACATATTCAGCTTTTGCTCTGTTGACTTAGACGTTTTGATTCACAGCCCTGATAGTTTTTTAAGGGAATATTTAGGAAAATAAATGATGCTAAGTAGATCCCCTAGTGCTCAACAGACGCTGTAGGTGTTTGTAAGAAAAGTGAGCGATTTCTATGAATCATGGCTAAGGTCCATGACCAGGTTCAGCACACAGTTATCAAAGGCAAACATGAACCTAGACATAATAAACTAGAACCTGGATCACTGGGGTAAACTGGAACACAGATTTGTACAGGAACACACTAGACTACAAGGAACCCATCCAAAGCTAATGGTGTATACATGCAGGATAACAAGACAATAATGGTCTTTGTTTTGTTTATGCTTAGCTTTAGTGTTTTTGCCATATGTTCTATAGATCCTGTTTTGTGTTTTGTTTGGATTTATATTAAGCTTAATCTGCACTTGCATCGGTCTTCGCCTCCATATTGTGACAGAAAGCAAGACCTTAAAAATGGATGCAGCAGATTTCTTCTTGACCCATGAGACAATTTTGAAGTCCCTGAGGTTGCAGTCAGAGGGGAGGGATCCACAGAAGCATGGCTGAAAGCCATGTGTAATATCTTTCCTCACTCTCTTAACCCTACTGCAAATCTCGCTCAGAATGACGAGCCACAGAGAATGTTGCTCGGCCTCCCTGCTTGACTGAGAATGCTGCTCAGTATCCCTGTTCAGCTGAGGATGTTGCTCCATCTCCAGTTTTGGCTTAGAGCTACGCTTTGCCTCCCTGCTACGCATCGGTCATCACTATGCCAGGCTTTTCTCTGGGCGTTGCTCCGCCTCCCGGCTTGGTCGAGGACATCGCTCCGCCTTCCTGCTCGGCCGAGGATATCCCTCCGCCTTCCTGCTCGGCCGAGGACGTCGCTCCGCCTTCCTGCTCGGCCGAGGACGTCGCTCCGCCTTCCTGCTCGGCCGAGGATGTCGCTCCGCCTTCCTGCTCGGCTGAGGACGTTGCTCCATTTCTCTGCTTTGTCACTCTCCCTTATTCCATGGAGGACATCGCTCCCCCCATGTTTCCTGGAGAGCATCACTCCCCCCTCTGGCCTCGCGGAAAGTGTTGCTTCCCCCTTTGTGCTCCCAGCTGGCTGCATGGTGGCAATCTCTACATGTCCAAGCCATACCGGGGATATCGTGTCATTTGTCTGAGGTACGGAAGAGATCGCCCCAGAGAACACGTCAAGTGTCCTTTTTATGGCCCCGTGAGAGATGACACTCAAGTAAACTTTGAAAAGCTTAAGGACTTCTTATCTGGGTATCCAGGACCCCCTCCTGAAATTATGTGCTTTGCGAGCCGCACGTCTGTCATGGTTATGCTGGAAGGAACTCGGGACTACCTTTCCCAGCAGCCACTGCAACCCAGTACATCACTGTCACATAACCACCTGCATCTGATTCACATTCTTGTTTGTGTCTGTGTGTGGTCACAGTTTGCACTGCACTCCCTGTCTTGCTTTGATGGTCTTTCTTTGCCATTGCTTCTGTTTCTGTAATTATGGTCTTTGTTTTATGTTTATTACCCCCTTATCGTTTTTGCTACAAGTTCTATAGATACTGTTTTGTTTGGATTTATATTAAACTTAATCTGCGTCTTTTCCTCCACCACTAAACAATTAGTCAAAGACCAGGAATCACAAACAATGATGACAATCAATTGATGACAATCAATTTCAATAGAGCTGCCGAAATAGTAATTTGCCTCCAGTTTTGAAAATTTGTTGGAGGTAAAATATTTAAAAATCCCTCTGAAAAGAACCTCATCTCCTTAGTCCTTGATTAATTAGTTAATCTAGCTGTAACGTTATCGGCCATATTTTGCTGCCACAGACAAAATATCACACTCTCAAGCTCAGTTTGATAAATGTCTCGATTTATCTTAACCTATTTTCTGCGAGAAATTTTCTCACACTGATTGTTGATGTAAGCAGGACATAGTAATTTTCTTTGATTGCAGAGGTCCCGTAATCACATAATCTGAAAGTCTTGTGAATTTGTGATCATGGTCATTTCAGAACAGTATAATTACCATTTGGTAATGTGACAAGTTGTGGCCATGTAGCATTAAACATTGCATTGTATTTCTCCTATAACTTAGATAACTCACAACAAGCAATGGATATCCTAAATAAATGCACCAACACAAATCTCATAGTCACAGATCGTGATAAATATGGTCCATTACACAGCTTTAAATTGTACTTCCAATTTTAGTCATCCAAAGTTGGAATTTATTAAGCAGTGCTATGTGCGATATCTAGCACATTGTCAGGAGGAAAGCAGTACACCAAACACTGAGGGTAGTGAAGCTTGGTCAAACCCCACTGAGCATCATTTTATGTAACACTATATTCAAAGTCAGTATATGCCTGGTTACAGATGAAGCATTCTGTTCAAGAAATTGAATGAGCTGCATCATATACACTGTATAAAAGAGACCGCACTGAAAGTAGCACTGTTGCAGATGCAGTCATGTTTAAATGAAAGAACGGAGGAGGGGCCGCACCTCTTATGTCCCATGATCCCATCAGCCGAGAGCAGGGCAGGGGGTCAGTATCGATTGTGGGTTATCAGGATGGAGATAGAGTAGGAAGATTGAATGGAAGTGCACTGCTGGCACACTGCCAAGGCCAACCAGTAATGAGGCAAGATGGCCTCTGGAGAGAAGAGAGAGAGAGAGAGAGAGAGAGAGAGAGAGAGAGAGAGTACACACAAGCCAGCAAGCCATTGTTCATTGCCTAATGCAAACCATTTAAAGACAGACATGCACAACTAGTATTTTACAAAGTACAATTACTCAAGTACATAAACAGTACAGATGGAAATAGTGAACAAGTAAATAAATAATTGGACAGTAATGAGACCATTGGTTCTGCAAACCAGCACCCTGTATATAATATTGAACAATGACTACATTTACATTTATTAATTTGGCAGTTGGGTGGCATGGTGGTACAGTGGACAGTGTTTCCGACTCACAGCTCTCTCACAGCCCTAGTACTGTTACTGAATTTCTGTCAAGTTTCTCTGCATACTGTCTATTGTCATACAGTATTATCCCGTGAGGTTCCTCTGGGTTCTCTAGTTTTCTACCACGTCCAAAAACATGCAGCAGGTGGATTGGCTATGCTAAATTGCCCTGTGGTAAGTGTGAATATGTGTGTGCATGGTGCCCTACAATTGACTGCCATCCCATTCAAGATGTGTCCTCGCCTTGTGGGCAGTGTTCTTGAGATTGGCTGAGGGTCCACTGTGACCCTAACCTTTATAAAGAGGTTAATGAAGATAGATGAAAGATTGAATTTGGCAGTTGTTATTTATCCACACATCTTACAGTCGAGATAGCTTTGATCTTTAATTGTGTAAAGATCCACCGTTGTCGGCGTTGTGGTGTTAAGATTTGAACTCTCTGCTGAACAGTAGCTCAGAAAATTAGCCTATTATCCCCACTGCCAAAGACTATGAGATTAAAGTGCAGAATGGCAGTTTCAGTTCCAGGTTATTTGCATATATGCTTGTTGAGCCATTCAGTAAGCTCCTTTAATGCATACTTCCTGAATTTTAGAGAAACATAAGCAATTGTACATTGGCTAGTCAGTTGTTGCTGCAATAGCTGTATATTGTTGCACCAATCTTTGCTTATATGAGATAGACGTAGACTTGTCCCCCCCAAAATGTAGTACTTTGATTTGGACTCTGTCGGTGTTGCCAGTCAACATGAAGGGTAAATATGTATCAGTGCACATCAAGTAAAGAAGGTCACTCTGAGGCTGAGCAAACATCATAAATCAGAGATGGAACCAAAACATTTCAAATGTCAAAATAAACTGTTTTGTATGTTGATGATATTAAAGTATATGATGGCGAGTTTGGAATAGAGAAACAACCTTGTAAATAGAACAGTAGTAAATGACTGTGTTGTAAGAAAATGTTGACCTGTTACTTATAAACTTTTAGCTTGTAAGAATAACATAAAGAGAAAACATTAATATAAGATGTGAATCACTGGTACGCTTGATGAACAGAAAGCGCATGTTGCAGTTTGATTGAAAATGACATAAATGCCTGTAGCATTCAGGGCCAAAGTCTGATGAATAGATGAGACACATATAAACCTGTAGCAAACTGATGAAATGAGGAAGGTAAGGAGAAAAAAAAAGGAACCGATCTTGTTTCAAAGTTTAGTGCCTCAGTCATAAAAACGTGATGACATGGGAATGCAACTGGAATTAAAAGTGGGTCATTTACCACTATTTATGATGTGGTTGTAGCACAAATGAGTATGTGGATCTGACGTGTACGGAAAGAGCTCAGCTTACCGCGCCTTGCATACGTATTCTCCTCCCTCGAGCTTTTTGAAGTGTTACAAGCTACAGTCAAAATGTACTCGTATCTTCAACCCCAGTTTTGGTGAGTCTGTGCAATCTGTATCCTCAGCTTCCTGTTCTTGGCTGACAGGAGTGGAACGTGATGTGGTCTTGTAGCCCAACTGCATCAAGTTTCGGAATAGTGTTCTCTGAGATGCTTTTCTGCTCACTATGGTTGTAAAGAGTGATTATCTGAGTTGCTGTAGACGTCCTGTAAGCTCAAACCAGTCTGGCCATTCTCCTCTGAGCTCCCCCATCAACAAGATGTTTAATTTAGAACTGCTTCTCACTGGATGGTTTTTGTGTTTCGCACCATTTTGTGTAAACCCTCTAGACTGTTGTGTATGAAAACACCAGGAGATATAAAAAAAATAAATAAATAAAAATAAAAAAACAACAGCCCATCTGGGACTAACAACAATTCTGAGATCACAGAATTTTTTCTGATGTTTGATGTGAACATTAACTGAAGCTCTAGATCGGTCTCTGCATGATTTTAAGCATTGTGCTGATTGGATAATTGTATGAATAAACAGTACATTAGCTGTAATGTTAATTATTAACAGCTACTGAGTGGTGGTTTAGTCAAAACTCATTTGATATGTTTTAGATAATGTTTAAGATAGAAAGCGTTTCTTTCTGAACGTTTCTTATTTTCGGTCTTCTGTTAAACAAACATGGTAAGAGGAACATTGCAATATCTCTTGCAACACTAATCCCAGGCACAGGGGCTTAAAATGACGTTGTACGATTACAACATCCACATGCAATTGTGCTGAGCAAGCTTGGGTGTGGCGCGTAATTAATTCTATGGCTGATTGACCTAAACTACTCGCACTCTGTGTGCTCAACGTTTCTCAGGGTAGAACAGAATTGTCGACTGTTAGGACTGAAATGCAGAAGAAATGGTGAACCTTCTAACTGCCGTAGGAAACAGAATGAACGCAGCTTCTATGGGAAGCATTAGTAGGAGAAAATGTCGTCATTTTTTATCCAGTTTGTCCTTCACTTCTTGATAGCAGACTGATGAGCCATGGCTCAATCTTTCCTCAAACTAAAGTCTCCACACATGGCAGTTGTGCAGTGACCTAGTTTTGCACGAACTCACAGTGTGTACGCTCCCATGAGGCTTCTCATTTTGAAAAAGTCATGATATGAGCCCTTTCATTCCTGAGCTAACGCAGCAACTTTTGTGTGCTTGTGGCAAGAAAACTGGAAAGAATGGACTACTATTAATCAATGTGAAGTGAAAATGCCATAGCGCAGTAAGGAAAGAGCACATGTATCATGCCAATCCATTTCCTGTACACAGACTCTTCAAAGAATAAGCAAAAAATCTACAGTGTTATTTCGAGTTTACAAGGGCATAACATGAACAATTGCTTATTACAAGCAATATGCCAATCCCTGAGTTCCTGTTGTGAAGTCTGACACACTAAGTAGCAAGAAATATATCAGTCAGTACCCTATGCCGTTGGTCTACATTGGAAATCCCGGAGCCAAATACTTTGAAATGTCTTCATTCCAAGACCAAATTAAGCGTGTGAGAGAGAAGTGCACAGAAAACAGAAGAGAACCTCTCAAAGTGCCGCGATGCAAAAACATCAACTATAAAGATGCTACTGACACATATCAGATCACATACTGGACCATAAACAAAAGCAAATAAATCAAGCATAAAAGTATAAGATGGAAAGGTACAGATAACTGGAGGAAGACTCCGCTCGATGATTAGTTTAGTATGATAGTGTCTATTGCATCCTGCTATCACACTCGATATCTCTCCCTAGGCCACTGCAATTGTGTGCGACCTCAAAAGCAACACATCATTTTGTCGAAAATATCGTGAGTAGGTACGAGCTAAAATAATAACCGCTAAAGCAGAATAAATAAACAAATAAAAACACTCCGGCAAATAAAAATGAAAAACCCCAAATCTCTCAAGTGATATAGCTGAGGTTGAGGAACTGTCAGAGCTAGAATTCACAGACCACAGTGACAGCGCTCACTTGGCTTTTTCTAGTGTTTTCCAGTGTGTAGGGTATCTACTTAATATGAAAAAATAAATAAACTCCTTCAGGCCAAGCCCACTTCAGGTTTAAATCCAATTACAGATTATTAACAGACACAGATAGCATTCTTCACACCTAAGATCTATGTATGCCAAAATATAAATGGTAAAACCAAACGAGACCTGGGTTGCCTTTGTACACATCAGGATTCCACATGCTCAGCTGTATAATGACATACAAAAAGAGTATCACTTTATAAAGATTATCATTCAGCATAGAGAAAAGGCAAGGCCATGACCTAGCATGAAAACAAAGTGTTTTCTGTCATAGCCTTGTTGTTTCCTCACTGTACACTTCTGGCATCTTCTGAATGCTGGAAGCACATCAGAAGAAATCCATGCAGTTCTATTGTGTTGTGAGGAGGGGGAGAGGGGTCTTGCGCAGTCCACAGCATGTTCTATTTCAGAGTCTGGATTCAGTTAGGCTGGGAAGTAAGGCAAATAATTAAAGGGAAATAATGAAAGCCATATTTTCGTGATCTAGCTACAACGTCTCCATATTATTGCTGCCCAAGGTAACAGGCTAGCCTAATAATTTACTCTCTTAGGGAAAAAGTAGAGTCTGAAATGTGACGGTCACCTGGATCTACTCCAATTAAGCCAGAACAAGAAAGAAGTGAAGGCGCAATCTCTCTCATGAAGGATTATGATTTGCCCGCTGAATTTCTCTTCATGTTTGCTTTGTTTGCGTAAATCCGAACACAGAAATGACTTTGTGCATTCTGTGTGGGATGTGAGACTGCCTAGCGTTAATTATCAAAGCAACTTACTATTGTTCTGAGAACAGACCAAAATAATGAAAAATGGTGTGTAAAACGTAGATTTGCTTGGATATGCACAGTGTTTCTCGTTGCGATCCTTTGACAAGGTTTATTCCAAGGCAGCAGCATTTCTGCCAATTATATATATGAGAAAATTTATTGCCCTAAGTAGCCTGTTCCTATTGAATTTATGTAGGACTGTGCCAGTCATCACTGCTTTGCTTCAGTGTTGCATTTTGGTATGACAAGCCAATACAAAAGGTGTTTCGAACACATATATGTAACGGACAGGATAGTCTGTTTACAGAATAGAAATTTGATCAAATATACCAGACAACCATGCTATCATTCGTCAACTTTCAATAGTATTCTTAAAGGAATCCGATTTATATTGAATATATCCCTGGGTGTGATTTCTCTATTGGATGAATATATAGACTGGCACATACCAGTCATTTTACCTTCTTCTGGATTGCTGGAATATTCATTCATTCTTTCATTCATTCATCTCGAGTGTGCGGTTTTCTGTGTATTTTCTGTGTGATTATGTTTTAACCCTGAGACTACATTAATAGTCAGGATCACATCTGCTAATCTGGGGTGGCTGTGGCGCAGGTGGTAGAGCGGGTTGTCTACTAATTGTAGGGTTGGAGATTCGATTCCCGGCCCAGGTGACTCCACATGCCGGTGTCCTTGGGCAAGACACTGAACCCCAAGTTGTTCCTGATGGCAAGTTAGCACCTTGCATGGCAGCTCTGCTACCATGTGAATGGGTGAATGAGACACAGTGTAAAGTGCTATATAAGTGTGCCATTTATCATTTACACTTTGCACAATTTCAGTCATGCTTCTGTGCTTGTTAGATGGTACTTTTCTGCTGTACTATGTTATCCATCTATCTATCTATCCATTTTCTGTACATTGGGCGCCTGGAGCCTATCCCAGGGCAATTGGGGCACAAGTCAGGGGAGACCATGGATGGGGTTCCAAGCCATTGCAGGGCACAATTGCACACCCATTCACACACTATAGACCATTTGGAAATGCCAATCAGCCTACAATGCTTATGGCCCACAATGTCTGTGGACTAGGGACTACTCCCATCCTTCCCGACTATGTTATATCAGTATGATATGTAGGGAATAACACATGACAGGTTGTGCTGTTATAACAAAATAATACATGCCGGGGTTGTCTGATACAGCCCATCGCGAATTTATTAATGAACAAAACATGACTTTTTTTAAAAACCTGTTTATAGTTACATTTTATTACATGGAGTGTCCTTGAGAGAAGATAGTTCCAGTTATCACATTTCTTAAACAAGGCAAATCAACACAGCTTACAGTTACAGAGAAACCAGCAAGTGCAAACTCTTCTCTCCCGAAGACGTTCCTGACCTTTACAAAGGACTGACATCCGAGACGCCTTCCACAGATGCTAAAAAAACATCTCCTAACAGAAAACGTTATTTATTTATTTATTTGACTTATTTTAATTTTCTCTGTTAAATAACACCGCGTTGGTTTTAAATCCATTTATTATCAACCTTAGATTATGTGGAGCATCCTCTATACAGGTCCCTGTGATTGAGCTGTTTCGATAGTACAGTAATATATTAGAACCAGCACATTAATGTAAACCTATCGTTTATGTTACAGACAGAACTACGGTCAGAGCCATGCTGTCATCAAATAATAACCGACACCTTCCGATTCAAGAACGCTAATCATAATTTGGTGAATATTTTAAGCTAGGAAAATATTAGTTGCTATTTGTGACTTCTGATTGTGATTCCTGTGTGATCTGAGAGATGCAACAGGAAATGATGAACAGCCATGTTGAGTGCACTCTAGGGCAGAGAGAGATTAGGCAGAGGAGATGTCTTCCCCCTGGGCAGGGAGTAAGCAGAAGGGCTGCTGAGAAGGAAAATTGGGCTTGTGATGGTTGTAGCCTTCCATTTCCACCCTGAGGTCACAGCATTTCCACCTAATTACACTGCAACACAGCTCTTCCACACATTCTTACACCGTCAACACAAAGGCTAAACTGGTCTCCAGTCTCTCGACTGCTGAAAAGAATGGATGAGCGAAGGAGTCACTGATGTTGTTGTTAACTAGATGTTAATAAGTGAGAACTATGCTAACTGTTATATCAGACTGATAGCGCTCATAAGTCATAACAGACTCCCGTTATCCAAAATCAAACATTTGGAGTCATTTCACTGAATGCAGGATACTGAACGAGAAAAATATTGGTATTCACAACATGTGATTGCTGTCCATGCGAGAAAACACTCTGCAATTCCTTTCCACTTTCTCTGACTTTCTTCTCCCGCTGTGGATATGTGTCATGTCATATTGAAGCTAGTCATATAAGATTTTCTCTTTGAAAAATCAGACTTCTTATTTTTTTCTCTGTTTTGACATTGTTCAGGACATTTCTGTCCGACAAAAGGGATGGGTGGAGCAATGTAAGTTCCATGTAAGTGAGTCTGGTCTGCTTTTGCATTTTATTAATAGATTTCTCAGTGCACAACAGGGAATAAATAATTCCTTTCTACATAATTAATATTACTAGTGGGCGCACGGTGGCTTAGAGGTTAGCATGTTCGCCTCACACCTCCAGGGTTCGAGGTTAGATTCCTGCCGTGTGTGTGGAGTTTGCATGTTCTCCCCGTGCTGCGGGGGTTTCCTCCGGGTACTCCGGTTTCCTCCTCCTCCAGTCCAAAGACATGCATGGTAGGCTGATTGGCGTGTCTAAAGTGTCTGTACTGTATGTGTGTATGTGATGGACTGGCACCCTGTCCAGGGTGTACCCCGCCTTGTGCCCGATGCTTCCTGGGATAGGCTCCAGGTTCCCC
>JAOUWY010000003.1:21167798-21178581 GCA_025728095.1 Prietella phreatophila
ATGTAGGTAGATCTCCTTGACTGGTCATGTTAAAAGTAGCTCGCAAGTCAAAAAAGTGTGAGCACCCCTGGTATATAGGGTAAATATTCATCCAAATATGTAGCAGGTTAACGTACACGCAGAGAATAATTTTAACTGTACACTTTCACTGTTAGTGTTTGTTGGATAAACTGGATAATGAAATAAAATATAACTGATAGTCTATACTACAAAGGAGGATTGTACTTTAACCCTCCTATTATGTTATGGCTCAATTTGACCCATTTCAACATTGGAGATGCCTGAAATACTGTTTAATCACTCTTTGAATGTTTTTTTTACTTTCTTCATTTAGGGTCCTGGACTTGTATGCAAATATTTCTTCTTAAATAATAAAGGTTTACTGTCTTAAGCTGTTCTTTGCTGTTTTTGTGTGTATTTAATCCGTGGACATCATTTTGACCCATAACATAATGGATCTAACTTTTCCCCAACATATTAAGAGGGTTAATTAAACTTTAACAACTATGTAACCATTTTTAAAATGTTTTTTTGACACAAACACCACCTTTAGTTGCAACACATTTAATTCATAGGGTGGTTAATATCTATTGATGGTGGCAGAGCCAGGTTTTTGTGTGGTTATATTTTACTTAGGAATTTGCACGTTCTGATTTGTATTTCAACTCCCTCACTAGGGAGCATCTTCAGGGGTTTCCCCTATCCCTGCAGGAACTCCGATAACAAATGACCTTTTTAACCAGGCCCTGCAGCAAGCCTTACAGGTGTCTAGCATATCATCTCTGCAAGTGAGTACTCACAAATGTTATCATTTTCATAATCATTTTCACAAGATGTGTAGCCTGAGAAAACTAATTATTAAGTACCACCTTTTAAAAATGTTGAAATGCAGCTATGATAGGGTTTTATATTACTGATCAACACTACTTAAGTGTGCAACTGCTAATAGTAAGAATTGGGATGGTTTTTAAATGTGACACTGGGTGAATTTGGATGTGTGTTTGTTTAGAGTCAGTGGCAATCTCAGCTCCAGCAACTGCGCGATATGGGAATCCAGGATGAGGAGCTGATTCTGCGAGCCCTACAGGCCACTGGAGGAGACATCCAAGCTGCCCTAGAGCTCATTTTTGCTGGGGTAGCTCCATGAGATCCTGCATACTCAAAGAACATATTCTGCAATATTTGTGAAGTTAAAATTGTACAAATAATTCGTACATTTTTTAAATAGAAAAGCTGTTCACATGTTTTTCCCCTGACATGCTAACATACATATTTTTTTTATTTATTTTAAGGTCACTGATTATGTGAATATACAGTCCCCTCCAGAATTTGTGGCACCCTGGCTCCTGAGTGGCGTGACAGAAAAGGGTTCTCTCTGTTGTCTTGAGATGGCCACAGCTACCCATGTCCAGGAGTCCAAAATAGCAAAATTGGTAGTGCTCTATGGATGGACGGGGTGATACACTGTCAATTACAGAAAAACTAGCCAATGATGGGTGTATATGAGCTCATGCATGCAGAAGAGGGCAGATAGCACTTTCCTCCAAGTGTGTTATGCTGTCCTGTGATGCAGCAGTTCAAAGGTTGGCTTCACGTTGGCTGGCTTCACATGTCTGAGAGGAAGCATGAGTTAGCCTTCACCCTCTCTGATTGAAAGCACAAAAACAGCAAACATTAAAAAATTATAGATGGATAGAGAGAGATTGTAGAAGTTATTAGTAAAATTACAGTCAGTATTTTGGGTAGGCACTTTTTTTGATACCTAACCTCATTTCTTGTCTAACAACACTTAGTCTATTCTTACTGCGCTATAGAGATCTTGGTCTATTATGCAGAACATTTTAAGCTCCTTTATATTCTTAGGTTGTGAATGTGGACTGTAATTCAGGCCGCAGGAGATAGATGGTCATTGCAAAACATTTTGTGTGTGTGCTATGTTAAACCACTTCTGGGTTGATTTGGAAGTATGTTGCCTGTATCAATGAACAGATCTGAACCTTCTGGCAGAGGCAGCCAGATTTTGGGCTGAAATATCCTGGTACTTCACAGGAGCCCATGGACCACCATGTTGTGAAATGATCTAAGGAAGGACTATTTTCTTGTAATGCTTCCAGTTTTTTTTTTCTCTCCTTTTTTTTTTAAGTGATGTTTAATGGTTGAGATCAAAAGATAATCAACTAACTGTAAGAATCAATTCTAAAACTTTCATGCAACAGGGAATAGGTTCCTGGGGACCTTTACTTTATATATAATTGTACTATATCCATAGATATACACTCACTGTGAACTTCAATAGGAACACATGTAAACCTGGTTATTTATGCAATTATCAGCAGCAGAAAAACATGCAGATACAGGTCAAGCACTTCAGTTAGGGGCAGCTGTGGCGCAGGTGGTAGAGAGGGTTGTCCACTAATCGTAGGGTTGGAGGTTCGATTCCTGGCCCGGGTGACTCCACATGCCCAAGTGTCCTTGGGCAAGACACTGAATGGCAAGTTAGTGCCTTGCTGGCAGCTCTGTTTCCATTGGTGTGTGTGTGTGTGTGTGTGTGTGAGAGACACAGTGTAAGGTGCTTCGGATAAAAGTACTATACAAGTGTACCATTTATAATTTCTCATGAAGTTTGTATTTACAAAAAATAAAGCACTTGCTAATGAGGAAATCCCGATTTACGCCAGATACTCAGAGACATACAAAACCCATTGGCCTTTGTCTCCCAAGCTTTACATCAAACCCCATCTCCCATCCACACGTCATGCTCCAGTGGCATTTTGTGTCGAGTCCCACAGGATCACATTTCCAAGGCGCACGTCTAGTTAAGTGTCAAATGGTTTTACAATAGGGCATGATCAGACAGAGGTCAACTATTTGTCATATTTATCGCTCGGTAGGTATCTATTTATCCTGGGTAGGTACACATTCTTCGCACGAATAGTATCGCCTCAAACATACCATTTTTCCTTTAACTACGGAAAACATGACCAGTCATCTGAATACTTTTTTAAAAAGTACAATTTCGAATAGACAAACGAGCAGAAATATAAACCCTGCCATTTGGAATTTCTGCTCAAGAATAATTCAAGATTTAGAAAAGAAACATACAGTGCAATGCTTTGAGTAAATACTGGCAGTTTTTAATATGCATCCCATCGCCAATTACTTGTGAAAACCTGCATTAGCCAGTACACATAAACAACAGCCATAAATTCATTTCTTATAAGAAAGGTTCTGTAGGACTAGCGCGTTATTAAAGCTGATCCAGTGTCCAGAAGATATTACGTTTTGAAAGAAGAGCTCCATCCTTATGATGACGCGCAGAGAAATAATATAGATGACACATGGAGGTATTAAATTCACATCACACGATAACCTGTCATGAATGGAGATTTGTCAGAGGAGATATTGCGTATGTAAGATAAGACACACTGTTATTACTGGTTATGACTGTAAGCAGTCCACTAGCAGGTTTTTAGTTATTTAAAGAAAAAAAACAAACAAAACGAATTCACTGAAAAGCAACTGAAGGAGAAATAAGAATGGCGTTTACACTGATTTTACCGGCACAGACATCTACACCGGTAGGCAGATGAATATTTGAAACTGATCTAGTATAACTTAAATCCCAAGCCAAACGCAGCCAACAGCTCCCGAGGCATTATGGACCAGAGCTGTACGACGATTTCTGTCCGAGCATTCGTCTGGAGTCTTAATGAGAGTCAACAATACATACGAGACATTTATTATATTTGTTGCTGCTTCTTTCCATCACGCGACGTTCCTGCACTCAGCCAGGCAAGACACAATCGATGCTCACTTGCATTCAAGGTTAAATCATGTGTCCCACACCTGATCAATTAAAGAAGTGCCGAGTCTCGGAGATTTTCCCACTGCTGTTTTGTTTTACAATAACGCCATGTAACCCGAATAAGAGACGAAATAACACGGAAGTGCATCACTGTACAGGATGTGAGAGAAAGGGATTTTTTTTTGTTTCTTTTCTGCTCTGCGGTTTGATCGGTACCGGTCATACAAGCTTTCGGGTTTAGGGTTATAGGAGGACAGAGCACTGTGACAGACACGATAGTGTGTGATGGAAGGAGAACCACAGATGGATCCGAGCAAGAGAGTTTCGGGTCATTGGACAGGAGACATGGATGGCACTAGGAGGTGGTGATTTATTTATTTATTTATTTTAAATCACAAAGGTTTCCAGCTTTTTTCGGAAGGAAAGCGGTACAGCCGAGTGTCGAGGGGTACAGGAAGAGTAGATTTCTCATCATTTCTCAATTAGCCTCTCTGATAAGTAAGGAATAAGACATGAAGGGGTGTACCGTTATAGAAAAAGGATCAGTGAGAGAATGGTGTGTTGCGGCACAAGTTACTATTAGCCACCTTAGTGGTTATCATGTTTGCCTCGCAGCTCTGGGCTCGGGGGTTCGACTCCCGAATGTGTGTGATCGAGCCCCGTGATGGGTTGGCACGCTGTCCAGGGTGTCCCCCACCGAGTCCCCAAGGATAAGGAAATGATCAAATTAGTTCCTACTAGTACGTTTGTCATATCAGTTTCTCTCTGGAAATTAATAAGGCAACCCCGTCAAAAAAATCCCCCAGCAAAAGCAAACAATTAACAACTAAACAAAAAAAAGAACCACACATTAGACAAACTGTTACAAAGCTCCGACACTGAAGAATCCTTCTAAAAATGCTGAACCCAAAACGAATCAGTTTACGGGGCGTATCCTAAGTTGTAAGTCCTAAATTGATTACGATTAATATAGAGGGCGTTCCAAACGTCTCCATATACTGGGGAAATTAACCCTTTATTTATTTATTTTTTAAAATCCAAATGGAACTTTATTTACAAAACATCCTATACATGGTTGCCATTTCTTTTTAAACATATACAGAGTTTCCTCTCTCACTCGTGATGAACTCGGTAACACATCTGCATGTCCATTGCAACCTCACAGCAGCTTCCTGCCCCAGCCATGAGAATGATTACAATATGTTTTAGGCATATATATATATATATATAAAATAAGTATGAAAAATTTTGGGAAGAGATCTTGCTAAACAGAATTCATTTCCTTGCAAGTCATGCTGATAAAAAATAAGTAAATAAATAATTAAAAAAGAAATCAACCTTTAATTAAAAAAAAACTTTCATTCAACAGCGCTGTTAAATAACGGTGTCTTAAACAGCAGTCAGAGTGAAGTGACTTGGTAAAGCTCTTGTTAAATGTTAAACGTGTCGCAAACAGCCTTGAAGACCACTTGAAAAGAACTTGAAGATAAAAACTCCGTGATAGTTGTCAAAATAATGGAAACGCATTCATTTTTCAAGCAGTGCACTTCTTTTACCACGGACGTAGGCTCGCACACACGCACGCACGCACGCACGCACGCACGCACGCACACAGCATTTGAAGTCGTGGGAATAATAAAAAAAAAAAACCCCATGCTATAATAGCCAAAAATTCACATTTATTTATTGTTAAACAAGTGTTGAACTTTACATTATTTGTATGGGCTCCTTACTAACAGGTTAATGCAAAGAATGAACCAGTGCTGTAATGTATTCACAAAAGAGTTCAAAAGTATCATTGAGCATAATTTAATAAATAAATATCGGAAATCTATTTGGAAGAACGCGTCTGGAAATCCGGGGGGGTTTGGCTGTGGACTCGAGTGACTTTCATGCCTGTACAGATTCTCTGAGAATCTTTTAAACAAAGGCAAGAAAAATCCTAATTTCCTCCTAAAGCCCGATGCTTTGGTGCAGCAAACTCATTTTCCTGAATAAGATAGGGATTTGATGTCAGCAACCTCTCTAAGCTCTGCGTCCACTCATTTCATCTTAATCCTCCTCCAAACACACCATGATGAATAAAACGGTAAGAACAAATCATTTTCTTATAACATGTGCAGCGTTGTTTTTTCTTCCCCAACCCAACACAACAGCCTCTTCTGGATGTCTTAATTAAACGTCTTAATTAAAAATGTTTCCTTCTTATAGTTAAGGTTGCTTTCTTATTATGCACCTGAAATACAACAAAATATAGATTCTTATGCCATTATCCATGATGGTTTTACTGTACAGCCAAGAAAAGATAAGGCCTGGGGTTTGATTGCTAGTGGTTATACAGCACAATCTCATCTTCATTGTAAAAATGGGGCCATAGATCCAGACTACTGAATTTCCTAAATAAACAGTCCCATTAGGAATATCTCATTACACATCTCTGCTTACTTTACGTGCTGGAAACTCCATTTTTGTATATAATACAAAACTGGATTTGAAATATGTGACCCTATGTACAACCTCTGACAAACATTGTACGAGCTGAAACAGAAAATACTATTATTTGGTATAGTTTTTTTTCCCTCTTTTTTTATTTATTTATTTTTTTATGTGAAATCGTTCGATTGTTCTGAGTCGAAGACTTCGAAGACTTCGAAGGTCCGTCAATTCCCACGTCTGATTGTTCTTACAGTCGACGTCGGCGCTGATTTAGACAAGCGGACTCGCACTGCAATGCAGCCACGCCGGCCTACACGTCTTTGGGGATGTCAGCGAAACAGTGGAGAGCAATGTTTCCGAGGGGAACGTGGTGAAAGACGAAGAGAGATGAAGTATGAACCATGTTCTAAACCCTCCCCTAGTACCGAGTGTCCTTGTGGTAACTGGTGTGGACTGTTTTGTGTGTGTGTGTGTGTGTGTGTGGGGGGACATATTAAAGGCTCGTGATGAGCTGCATCTGTCCTTCCCGTACGTCCACCTCTGGCTCGCACTCCTCTTTAGGGGATTGGGGGATGGGGATTATATAACCGTCACTGCTTCCCCTGCTCATCTGATAGCAGGATTGCAGCGGTTGGCCAGCCCCTAAATCGGGCATGCTCTTGTAGTAGGCGTCCTCATCCTCGCTGTGTTTGGAGGACGAGAGCTGCTCTGTCTGGAGGCTGGTCTCGGTTAAGGGCGAGTCTCTCAGGTTCAGCTCTCTGGAGTACAGGGAGTCCGTAGTGGGTGGCTGCAGACTGTGGTTTGTAGCTGTAGGCTCGGTTCTCGCTCTCTCCTGAGTGTAATACAGGAGGGAGTGAGTCCGCTGGGGGATGAGAGGGGCATCCAGGTGGTGCTGGTGGTGATGGTGCAAGCTCAGACTCCCCACCATTAAATGGCTGCTCTCGCTGTCCACAGGCACCAAGGATGTAGTTTCGGCTACAGTGGGTTCATCTTTGCTACTGGTCCCTCCCCTGGCTACATTTCTAGTGGAGATATGAGGCTCGTGCCGCTGTTTTTTGCCGCATGTCCTCAGGTTGCTGTGCACCAGGTCCGAGATAATCATCTTCTCGAAGGCGGCTTCGTCTAGGCCGATGCCACCATTGCTGTAGTCCCCGTTCCGAAGCGAGTAGCTATTATTGAAGTTACCATTTAGCGGTAGAGTATCCATTGCACTTGTATCCCTGGCATTATTCATTGAGTGTCCTACAACAACAGAACATGTAGGGGAGGGTGTACATTAGTCACTACTGGCCCTGTAACGATAGAAAAGGTAAAAAAAATAAATAAAAAGTATATATAAATATATATAATGAATGTTGTTTAGGTCTGGCTTTAGATTTCAAGCATGACACTTAAATCTAAAGCATTTATTCATGATGTTAGATGCATGATTAATTTAGACACCCTAAACAACATTAAAAAATAATTAAACAGCACAAACGTCACAGACACATTTTAAAGGACATTGCCAAAGTGGAGCCACAGATGGGCAAGTTAGAATATTAACATAATTCGTCTGTCTTCCAGTTTATTTGGGGAGGGGGAGTGAGAATGGTGTTGTGTGGGGAGGTGGGAGGACATGAGAAAAAGGAAATGAAAAAAGCACATGGCCAAAAAAGAAGGGACTAAAAAGAAGAAAAACACAGACAGCCAAGTCTCTCACTATGAAGAAGCCAGCAAGCAACCATCCAACAGCACGACAGACGGGCAAGTGGAAATGACTAACTTGAGACAACTCACATCATGTCTGTCTGTTCAGGCTATCTGGCCTAAGAGTAGCTGATGGACAAAAGAAAGAAATAAAACAAAAAAACAAACAAAAAAAAAAAACCCAAATGATTTTATTGTAAAACATGATGTAATCACTGACAAAATCAAGGTGAGCAAGGGTTCAGCACATTAAATCTGATAGACAATTAAGAGCTTCTCTCCTCATTAAATGTCACCATTCGGTTTGTTTTTGCGAGTTGGGCCGTTAAGTCTGCCGCTAATTGAGTGGATACGCGAGCGGTGTTGCCTTGGGCAGGTAAAGGTCGATCTGAAAAATACCGCTCCGTGTTCTCCTCACAGCTTGCAGTGCCAGATTCTAATGTTTTTTTATCACAAAGACTACACTGGGTCAGCAGTTATTGGCATCTCCTCAAACGGAGGTCTAAGGAAATATAAACGGGAATAAAAGGACGAAGCAGACGAAGAGACGAACATTTGTAATGCCTAGAAGGGGTTTGGGATCGGAGGAAAGGGGAGTAAAAGGAAACATTCTGGTACATCTTACAAATGTGATGTGTGCAAAAACGAATAGAACTACATAACATTCACAAGTTCTACAGAACTATGTGAAAAAATAAGTATACCCCATGGAAATTGTTTATTTATCGACATATTTGGACAACCAAACATTTGATCATCTTTGAAACGGTGCCTGTTTAAAAAAAAAAAACAAGGAAAACTAGCTTTTTCATCCATTTATTTAACAGAAATATCAATAGATGTGATATTCTTCTGTGGAAAAAGTAAGTGCGCTATTGGCCTCAAAAGCTAGTATTGCCTCCACTTCTTGTAGGCATTTTGCATAAACGTTGCTGGAATTTTTGACCATTCTTCCATGCAAGATTCTTTCGGTTACAAGATGTTTGAGGGTTGTCTTGCATGTATTGCCCATTTCAAATCCCCCCACAACATTACAATGGGATTCAAATCTGGGCTTTTCCATAGGCCTCCATTCCTTGGTGGATTTGCTAGTGAGCATAGTGATCATTATCCTGTTGAAAGCGCCACTTTCAGTTCAACTTCAAATTTCGGACAGATGACCAAACATTATCCTCTTTGATAGGATGCAGAATTCATAGCTGAATCAATGAATGCAAGCTCTCTGGTCCCTGAAGCAGTGAAGCAACCCCAAACCATAACATTTTTACACCATCGTGCTACACAGTCGGTATGAGGTGCTTCTCTTGAAAAACTGTCTCTGGTCTGCACCAAACATGTTTCTGTGGCCAGACAACTTTATCTTTGATTCATCTGTCCAAAGCGCATTATTACAAAAGGCCTGGTCTTTGCCTATTTGCTCATCGGCAAACTATAGTCTTGCAAAGGCTTTTTCCTGGCACGCCTCCCATGCAGGTCACATTTGTGCAATCTCTTTCTGATTGTAGAAGCATGCACTTTGACACCAACAGCTGCAAGACTTACTAACAGATCCTTGGATAAAATTTTGGGGTTCTTGGAGAATTCTTTTTGCATCAGATGGTCTGCTCTTGGGCTGAAATTGCAGGGGCAACCAGTTCTGGTCGAATTGGCAGTCATTTGAAATCTGCGCCACTTGTAGATGATTTCCCTTACAGTGGAATGATGTATCTCAAATCATTTGGAGATCTTTTTAAATCCCTTTCCAGACTCACAGGCATCCACAACCTTTTTCCTGGAGGCCTCACAGAACTCTTTAGCCCTCACTAACAGAGAGAACCCCAGACACTAGATATGAGAGGGGTATAAATAAGACCTGTTCCACCTGCACTCCTTAAGCAGGTTCTAATCACTGGCACCCGATCTTCAACACCTGATTCTAATTTTATGGATGTGAAGGTGTGATAAACGTAGGGGTGTACTTACTTTTTCTGTTTTGTATGTGTTTTTTGATGTTACTTTAAATTGTAAAAATGACTGCAAAATGTCCATTTTATGAGTTTATCAACGTCATTAATAGGCACCGGTTCAATAAGGATCAAATGTTTGCTTGTTCAAAAAAAAAACAAACAAAAAAAACAATTTCCATGGGGTGTACTTATTTTTTGACATGACTGTGGTTTATTGTCATAATGTTTTTATGATGATTGTCACTGATAACGGGCAAGAATAATTTGCACGTAGAAAACCTGATTATACGTGGAAATTCTATCTGGAATGAAGACGTACACAAAGGGAAATTAGAGCAGCTGCTAAAGAAAAGCAAAGCCATTTTTACCACGCAGCTCTCCTGATTTAAATGATCTGCAGAAGTTAATAGGAGTGATCCAGATGATATCATCCATTTGTGATGACAATAATAATTTAATGAGGAGTGAAGATAGCATAATGCATCTCTATGACTTAATTCCAATTATGCACAGAAAAGTGGCAAACATTTACTGTAATGACTCGAAGACATTTATTTATAGGTCATTATTTGGATGGAGTGTGTTACAAGTGTCACTGAGGTCAAAAACGCTATTTTTGTAAAATGAAGTTCTATTTTGCTAAGAAATAATAATAATTTTTTAAAAAAAGTGTTCCTTTCCCTTATGTATGGAGAAATTTGGGACACCCTGTGTAACGGCGCTGACCATGTGACACAGGAATTACTTACATTTAATACAAGCTAATGCATCAGACATCTATTTAAGTGTTTGGATAGCTTTAAAAAAAAAAAAAGAAAAGAAAAGATAAATACAATAAATTATCCATCCATCCATCTTCTACCGCTTATTCCTTCTTCAGGGTCACGGGGAACCTGGAGCCTATCCC
>JAOUWY010000003.1:21180935-21192888 GCA_025728095.1 Prietella phreatophila
ACACACACACACACACACACACACACACACACACACACACACAGACAGAGAGAGAGAGAGAGAGAGAGAGAGAGAGACAGAGAGAGAGAGAGAGAGAGATGCATATACAATGCACCAGCACAGGCATCAGGACAGTTGAGAAGTGTGGTGGTTTAGTAAGCGCACCTGGAGAGTTAAAGACAGGAGCCGTAGGAGTGTTACATACGACCGTTTCGGCCAGTAAGGTATTGTACGGGTTGTTAGTGCCTTGGGGCCGTAGAAGAGGGTTTGTTAGTAGATAATTGGCCGTCATTCCTGGATCAGCAAGACAGAGGAGAAGATGTAAGTTCAGAGCACAAGTATATAAGCTCTCAAACTATTTACTGTTGAATAAAAGCTGGCACGTCATCATTCATTTATTATGAAGCATCTTATACGATATTTGCACAATCAATGTTTTGTTTTGTTTTGATGGTAGGATAATTGAAAGTAAAAGAATTATTACTGAGCTGCTTGGATGCCGTCATATTATCAGTCTAACATGGGGGGACAGTGGCGGCTTGGCGGTTCTCGGGTTACAGATCGGAAGGTCAGGGGGTCAAGCTGCCACTGTCGGGCCCTTGAGCAAGGCCCTTAGCCCTCTCTGCTCCAGGGGCGCCGTATCGTGGCTGACCCTGCGCTCTGACCCCAGCTTCCTGACACGCTGGGGTGTGCGGAGAAAAGAATTTCACTGTGTGAATATCAATATGTCTACGTGATCGATAATCATTATCGGTACTACCGCAAGACAGTTCCATGGTAAGAGGAACAGGATCTACCCGCTTTAAAGGATCTTGACGTTTATCCGGACAGATGATACCACTTGGGAAGCATCTCATTTCATGAGTAACTGTGTTCATTTTGGAATTTAATTTTCACTCATAAGAGAAAGCAAAAAAAACCCCCTCCTTTCTGAAGTATTTGTTGTCTCGGTCAGTGCAGAGGAACAGAAGCATGAAGAGGGGAAAAGAGTGTCAGCCTCTCCTGACTTGTGCATGCATGAAGGACTGCTTTAGCATTTTAGAGCAAGGCAAAGCGATGACTGAGGAACACAACCTTACCACTCGGGTCAGCTAGAGTTGAACATCATCTTCTCATCATCATACATTTGTGCCCTGGCTAAATAATAAATGACATTTTTTTTTTCTAAGTCCTTCAAATAGCATCCACTAGGTCATTGTACATCTTGATTAATTGATGTGCCTGGGTGTGTGTTAGGAGCGAAGGAGCTTATGAACTTCAAATGTGCGCTCCTACTGTAGGATGTGGTTTTTAGTTTAATCGCACACCGCACAAGGCTACCGTCCTCTAGACCTTACAACATGCACAAATGGGTAACAAATTAAAGGGGGGGGAAAGAAAAAAATAAAACGCTCAGTGGCTATAAGGTCATGCAGCCTTAAACGGAAGGGTCCTACCAAATCAACAGACTTCTTCTGACTGATCGTGTTTATCCTATCCTGATGGGAACGGTCTCGAACAGACCTATATTTCCTATCACACTGTTTTCCCTTGAATTCGTCACAGATCTGTAGTTTAATACTGATAAACATTAACATTTACTGGCAAAGGAAACATCACAACTTAACACCACTAGCTCTGAATGAATAAGGCACGTATTAGTTCACAAAAGAGCTTAAAATGCTTCTCATGTAGCGTCAATGGTTTCTGACTAACCTTGGTTGAGGGTTGATGTGCTGTTGATGTCCCCCGAGATAAAGGAGGATTCCGATTGCTTTCTCACAGTGTCGTTCCACATTCTTCTGATTCGGCTCTGTTAGATTGACAAAGGCGGCGATTAAGCGTTGGCTCACTTTGTTGGCAGTAAGAGAAATATCATCTCTTTACTCTCTCTCTCCGTCTCTACCAAAACCATTTTAACTGACATCCTACCGGCGTCGTAACCCTTAAATCCAAGAGGCGTCGTTTTACCCAAATCTTTCCCCTTTTTCTATTACCATATCTCCCCAAATGATCTACAACTTCAGATACAGTTCGATATTCGGGAGCGTGTACACAGAAGGAGAAGAAGAAAGAAAAACAAACAAAACAAACCCACAACATCTGTCAGAACGCTTTAAAAATCAATGCGATTCTCCGTTGCGTGCCGTAGTAGAATCATCCTAGGTGACATATTATATGCGTTTTGTGTTATCGTTTCAGCCTGCGATTCACAATCTGGTTTTCTATTCACAGCGCGCTTCGTCTCTTCCTGAGAGCTAAAGGAAACTGGGTCAGCGTGGTTCTTGTAGGCGCCGTGTACCGAGCTTACCTGAGTGCCGGAGGAGTAGCGTGCACTTGTCCTTGTTGTTGCTGTCTTAGTGGAACTGTGGGAGCTCTCGCTTGGCAAGCTGCTGCAACAAGATGTGTGGCGGACGCATTTGCTGTACTCGCGACGAACCTGCAATTCAAAGTGTCCTTTGGGTTCCCGAATGTGAACTTGACAGCTCGTATACCCGGTTTCATCAACCTGGGGCAGTGCATATTACACATGTGCTCTAGATATCGTTTAGAGAGCATTTTTTTAAATAGACAACCCATGATAATATCTAAAATGTACAGTTTCGATATATATATATATAAAAGAAACGAGCAACGCTCACTTTTCTCTGAAGCAGACAGTGGAAGATGAAGATAAACATTCCCTGGAAGGTGTTGAAAATGGTAAAGAGATAGGTCAACACGACGGATTCGCTATTGATGAATAACAAACCGAAGGTCCAGGTAAGACACAGAAGACACAGCAAGGCAAATGCTCCTAGAACCCAGGACCTGCAAACACAGACACACAACACCAACTGTGAGTCTGCAAGGTGCCGAAAAAAACGCGAGGCTTTAAAACAGGCACTGATGATGGCTCGAAAGCAAGACATCTAGTAAAACATCAAAGAAAATAAAGGAGGGCGGGTAAACATATACGGCGCGATAAAGTGTTCAAAAGCAGGTCCTTATTATTTGACCCGGGGCTGGGAGAAATGGGAAATGTGAGGGAACAAAACCGAGACTTGAATAAATAAGAAATGAATAAATATGCACAGGTATCAATCTGGTTCTCAGGTCATATATTAAGATATTTAGAGTGTGGGAATTTGGTGTGCGCCACACTACTACGTGAAGGGGACGTCACTTTGAGCTGCATTTAGGAGGAGGAGAGAAGGAATATTGCACTTGAGGACTGCAATCGTTTGGCGTCGACAACACGTCTTGGCTAGCTAAGGAACCAAAGAGATAGAGTTAGAGGACAGAAAGGAACTGAAAAAAAGGAGAAAGGAGGCGTGGTGTGTGAAGATTCAAGGGAACCTTCAGACACCCTTGCTGGTGGATAAGAGCACTGACAAACATGGAGAATGGGCATTTTAAACTGAGGATGAGGGAGCTGGAAGGTCAGAGGCAGACTGACGAGAGTGGCAGAGCGATGAAAGGGGAACTACGAGGCTGAGAAAGAAATGTCTAGCTGATGGTCTTACTTGATAAATGGTTTATTATCTTCATAGCTAGAGAGCGTGGTGAGCAGGGAAGAGAGACAAAATCGGGTCAGACAGATCACAGTCCAGTTTAAAAAAGAAAAAAAAAAGGCAAACTGTGAAGCTGGAAATTGCAAAGAGATGAAGCTGGCAGGGTCAGAGCAAAGATGATGATTTGGTTTGTTTTTTTTGGTATGTTAAAACGATGAGGCTGGAAATCGTACGTTGCGCCGAGCCGATTCACTTACGTGGCGTGGCGCAAGATATTGTTCAAATGTGGAACATATGCTTTGAAGTGAGTCAGACAATAGCAGTACTGTAATAAAGATTTACAGTCATAGTGGGCCTTCTTGTGTTACGCCGATACTTCCCTTTTCAACTCAACGGCGATGCAGAAACGCTTGATTGATTCAACATGTCATATGTGAGCACAGCTATACAAACGATAACGGTTAAAACAGGTCCATGTGACAACAGAGGGGTCTGGTGAAATTTCATTGGAAACGGGCCCGCCTATATAAATAAATAAATAAACAAACAAACAAACAAACAAACATTTCTGCCATGAAACATTTACAGTGGCGCTAACGTTTTATGAGTGGCCATCGTAGGTTGTGATATATGGTAAGAGCTTACCCAGGCAAATCGGTATTATAGTAGCCATCACAAACGCGATAATTACTGGTTTGGGTAAGAGCAGGGTGAGAGAGAGAGAGAGAGACAGAGAGAGATAGAGAGAAAGATAAAGAGAGGGGGAGGGGGTAGATGTGGGAAAAACGGGAAGAGAAAAGAAAGGAGATGCCACAGATTAGCTCTCTCCACATGCAGCATGCAAATAGTGCTTCCAATGCCATGTAGGCTACGATCCTTGGCCCTGCAAGCTCAAATAAATAATAATAATAATAATAATAATAATAAATAATAAATTAAAAAAAAAAAAAAGAGTTCTGACAGGGTACAAGCAAAATCATCAAAAACACTGCGTAACATGTACGCCTGAGAACTCTGGATCGCATTCATTTTTTTGTTTATTCATGTTGTTTTGTTCTTCTTCTCTCATTATTCCGTCACTGTAAGACCTCGTCAGTCACTTCTGATGAAACGAAGACGGACCGTGTCAAAATGGAGGTCTGTTTAAATGCTACTGCTAAACATGAAACCGAATAACAACCACACTTGCAGGACCAGAGAGTGAACTAAGCAGACATATTCTCCTTCCTATTATTCAAAATGAAACACACACACACACACACACACACACACACACACACACTATAAGGAGACTTGTATAAACACTATCAAAGCACTGGAGTCTAAAAATAACACACAAAGCAAAGTATTTATTTTAAATATATTATTCTGTCAGTGATGTCATCTTTCAGAGATATTCTGGACATAGCTGACATTTCCAACAAAAGGCAGAGAAGATGCATTCCTTCTGTGCGTTCTTACTACATACTCGTTCAGAACATGGACTACACAGGAAACAGTTTTGGACTGAGGAAATATCAAAACTCGGAACAGCTTCACTTACTTTATGTTTTCCAACCTGCTGGAGTCTGGTTTCAATGAAGTCGAGTGCTTCACCGTTTTGTACATTGTGATGACCAGGAAGATGAGATTAAGCTGTCGGAAAAGAGTTAATGCCTGTGTTAATAAACGGAGACAACACTCGGAAAACGAAAAGACAGAGACGTTTCGTCTGCGGTGCTCGCGGAAAACGGCCGGCCCGAGTGAAACTGCCGGAGCCAACTGCTGGGTGATTCTATATTGTGTGAAAGATGACTCAAACTCCGGCACACTGCAAGGTAAACAACAAGCACTGTTAAGAGGGAAGTGAAAACGACAGGAGGCAAACGTTATTTAGGGATGTAAATGGAGCCACATTCGAGAACGCACGAATGAATGAATAGTATGTTTCTGCAGGGCGCACGCTCTCGTGCTCGGACACTCGCGTCCGCACACGTACACGGAGACGGCGTGGCATAATCGCGTATACGTAGCGCCGCTCACGGACGCCACCGCTAGCTGCGGCAAAATAAGCTCCAACACGCCAACTTGCTTTATCCGATGCCACACGATTGATTTGCACACTGCGCTCAAACAGCAGCAGGGATAATCGATACACATCCTCCCTCACATCAGCGGCTGTTACACAGGAGTCAGTGACAGGACACAAATGCCGATGATGGAATGAAGGAAGGGATAAGATGAGAACGACAAAATAAAATAAATAAATAAAAAACCAAACCCCGATGTACGGGAGCTTTTGGCAGATTGCCGTGATGCCGGTGTGACGCCGTGCTCGTCGGTGGCACTGGCTTGACTCCAGTGTACTGAGATGCCCTTCACACTGCCTGGAGTGGTGACATGGATCTGATGAGACAGGTGAAGAGGGAGTGTGTGCATGGGGAGCGAGGCAAGCATACACTCTCGACCCTCTCGGCCAGCACACACCACCAAATCACTTTCCCTGCTGCCCTCCCTGGGGCTTCCTCTACCTTTGTGAGAGCTGTTCTCTCTCTTTCTTCTCTTTCTCCATATAGAAGGCCCTGAGCTGTGCTGTGGAGAAAGCTTTTTACCGCGCTGTGGGAGTCGGCGTGTGTGCCCAGTGAACTCTGCATGAACCGGATGAAATATTAAAGGTGCAGATGGAGCTGTCCGGATGATGCAAACAGCTCACGACGCGTCATGATCCGATGCCTCGAGACCACTCATTACTTCCATGTTCTTCTTTACATAGATCTAATGGCCCTTGGTGTCCCAGAGCAGGCCAACCTCAGGCTGCCTGCACGCTTCCAGGAACTACTGCTTTCAGAGAGCAATGAAGAAGGAGCAGTGTTTTTCAAAGTTAAGAGACCACCCTAGGCCTTTCAAGCTTGATTCAGCAGAACCGTTGTATTATTCCCCCCCCTTCTCTAAAATCAGGCTGCTGCAAGTGTTGCGCGTTGAATAATGAGATTGTCTTTGTGTGCGTTTTTCCCTTCCCCCCTCCCAAACCGCTTATGTTACTGACAAGGACAAAGCCAATTTGCTGAGAAACCCTATTTCTATTAGTATAAATGTACACCGTGTTAATAGAAACAGGGTCATGGGTTTAGGGGGAAACCTTGGTGCCGGCAGTTCCCTGGAGAACTCGCAGCCATTGTGCTTCATCTCACACTGTCAACAGGGAAAATGGGCTGCGACAACTCCTTGAGAACCGCGAGTCCTGCTGTTTGAGTCCTCAACAATAAATCAGCTCCGTAAGGGGCACGGGCCTTGTGTCGAAGATGACCGGAACACGGATTCGGGTAATCAGAGCTGTTGTGAACACATACATCAAACCGGCATATGGTTCCTGGCAGAGAAGTGGCTAAATGAGAGTCTCCCACATGCCTCCGCAAAGAGCCCTTCGTAGAGCTTTCATCCCAGGGCGACGTCTAATCTGCAACTTGTTAGTGGAGCGTATTCTTTAGCGGTCGCTGTCCTGCTTTTTTTTTCTTTCTTTTCTTTCCCTTTTCAGCGCTTGATAACTTTCAGCACGTCAACCAGAGTCTCCCCGCGCTACTGTAAGACAAGCGGCACTTTCCGTGACTGCAATCTCAGCGTTTGAAGAGGTCGTGTCGTCTGTGCATAATCAACCTGCCCTCGGTCAAACATTCCTCCACCTATGCCACCTCCTGTCTTCGTTTTCAAGATGACGACGTTTGACCCAGGACAAAGATTCGAGCGAGAGAACCAACAGACAGCAGAACTGTAAAGCCAAACAGGCTCATGTAAAGACCACCTGCTAGAATCTCGCTCTCCTTTTCCCGCGCTCTCTCTTTCTATACCATTCTATTTCGCGGATCCCCGCGGGCCTTTTGCTGCACTGCCTCACCGATCTACTTGGAGGCAGCGAAGTCATAACCAGTAAATAACTGCATGCTTGAACAGCAGCTGTGTCATTATGAGACGTCATATATGCCCTTCGCCTGAACGTTCCTCAAAACCAACTATAGAAATGCTGCCGAGAGCGCTGTACCATCAGAGAAAGTTATCGCCTACTTTCTCGGAAAAAAGGCACGCTAGAGGGGAAAAAAAAAAGAAAAGAAAAGAAAGAAAAGAATATCTCTGTGTGCCATTTAATGTTAGGAATGCACTAGCATGCTGGGCACTTTTTTTGCGGATAAAATGATACCTTAATGCCCCGTCGTGAAAGTCTCCCGGCATCACGGTACGATTATTCGCACAAAAACATTACTCCGACCTTTCACACTAGCTTTCCACAGCGCTTCTCTGGGTGTGTCGAGACCGAACTGATCTGCGCAGAAATCGAAGCGCTACGATCGGCTGAATCAAGCCAGGGAAACAACAAAGGCGGCCTGGCTTGATGTTTTCACGCCATGGTGCTTCCTGTCCCGGCATCTGTCACTGGCTCGGAGAAGTCAATTATTGCTTAAACTATGAGCTGTATACTTCTGGCCAGGTCCTTTCCTTTCTCTTATTCCCACACGCATTCCAGTGCAGACGCATATGCGAACAGAGGCGAGAACAAGACTGAACATACCATGATGATGAAGGTAACAGGTCCGATAAAACTCCAAATGAAGTGGTTGTCCAATCTCAGCCAGCATCTACGCAGAGGAACAGACCACCAGACATATTAAAAACCTTATGATTATACCTATATATATATATATATATATATATATATAAAGCAATGTCATCTCTTGATAAGGATTGATGGGAGGGAGAAAAAGAGAACACTATTCCTCACCAAGACGGCACGTTGTCTGGTGTGGATCACATTACCATGTTGTAGGCTTGGCAAGCCAGTGTATACATTACTGTTAAATGCAGCTCAAAGATGGTAACTGTCTGTAAAAGTATCTAGGTGCTCTTGTCTGTGACCTCCGGCAGGAAATATTGATTACCTAAATTAGTGCAAACTTACATTGTGCTAATAGAAACCACAGAAGACATAACACACACACACACACACACACACACACATTTGTCTTACTATCCTTACTTGTGAGGACCTTCCATTGACATTATTAATGCAGCTTCAAAAGCAGTTTTCCTCATGGGGAGCAGCCAAATGTCCCCACAAGGATAGCTATATCTGACAATTCTGAGCTTGTGGTTCCTACCAAGATATAGAAACACACACACACACACACACACACATATATACAGGAGCCCTTAGTACCTCTAGCCTGAGCTAAAACACTATCATTAATCTGTGTAAAAGCCTTCCCATGCAGCACTCGTCTCTGTTAGAGAGTGTTTTACAAACAAGAGCTCGCTAGAGGCTTTTTGAGCCGATAAAAACCACAGTCACTTCAGGTGTCCTCTTAAAGATTTACTCTGTGTGCGTGTGCGTGTGTGTGTGTGTGTGTGTGTGTCTTCAGCTCATCGATGCTCCTCGTGTAAGAGAAAGTTCAAACACCGGGTGGAAAGCAAATCTCGGCGTTCACTCACGCTTTCTCTGTTCCGTAGCTCCCATAATCCACAGCCGCGGACACGCCCACGACGACGGCGGGAAACAGGTAGCCCGAAACGTAGTAATATTTCTTCCGTGAGTATTCGCTCTCGAAGATGTCCACGAGCATGAGATAGAGATGAACTCCCTCCAGACACATCCACGCAAACGAGGTCAAGAAGAAATAATGCAGGATCCCAGCGATGATCGCGCAACCGATCTGTCGCACACACACACACACACACACACACACACACACAGCATGGGAAACTCGAGTGCTACCGTTAAAAAGACACGAAAGTATATTCGGCACTGACATAAACAAGGGCTGAACGGAAAGAAGTCATCACGTAGAGCTTGTTCCCCGTTAGAATGATTTAAACGGAGCTCTAAGACATCACGTACGGACCCATTAGCAGCACTGAAAAAGCGGTTGGAATACGTCTGGTTCAGAAGCCAAATCCATATTAAAAGCGCGTACAGTCATGTTGAACAGGGGCTGGGGGGGAGGGGGAATAATAAGGACATGACGAAGCATGTAATCAAACATGCTGACTACGTCTTACTGCTTTCCTGCACTGCTGCTGAAAGAAATGACACTGTGTGAGACATCCTGGTGCGACACGATGTAGGACAGAAATAACCGAG
Organism: Prietella phreatophila; assembly: GCA_025728095.1. Classification (NCBI taxonomy): domain Eukaryota; kingdom Metazoa; phylum Chordata; class Actinopteri; order Siluriformes; family Ictaluridae; genus Prietella; species Prietella phreatophila. The sequence continues at coordinate 21,190,515 of JAOUWY010000003.1, forward strand.
GCACAGAAATCGATGGTTCACCCTCGGAGCCTACCCTGAGTTCTGTCACGCTGCGGCCAATTAGGAAGAGGAGTTCGGCGATGAAGAGGTTAATGCAAAGGTTCTTGTGGATGGTGTTTCGGTCACTCTGCAGGCCACGGAAGAAGCAGAACGTGAAGATGCACATGGCCAAGCAGACGAGTGAGACCGCGATGCCCACGCGAGTGATGACCGTCAGCAGCAGCTTGTGCTCTCGGCCTGGGCCCTGGAGAACGGCAGGACGGAAGGAGAGGACATATAGGGAGGAGATGAATCAAATGTTTTGCCAAGGCACTGATACATCATGTGTGCCACAACCATCTGTTCGAGATTCCTAAGAGCTACAAACACAGCCTGTATTGTATATCTGTTCGACAAATAAGCGGCTGAGGGGGTTACCGGACCGTCGACTGCTTCCGCTAGGATCTTACCAGCATTTCCTGATGAGCCATGAGGATTGCGAAATTGGTTAGATGGCTGCACGAGCACGTCGTGTGCGTTTTGTTCGACTTAACAAGCTTGCAGCCTTGCGTGGACCAGTATCCCATCATGCTCCTTTCCGAGTAATTCCAAAAGGAGCAGTTTGAGTTGAAATAGTGTTGCAACTGACAAAGAGAAGAAGAAGAAGAAGAAAAATCAAAAGACAACAAATTATTCATGTTGTTGGACACATCAATTAAAACGCATTCATTCTTCTGCCTAAAAATCGTCGGGGAAAAACCCCCAAAAACAAACAAACTGTAAAGCACTCAGTGTGCAGCGCCGCCGTCGCGAAAGAAGTGAGAAATCGAGCGTGGGACCATTGATTATATGAGCTTCTAATAGAGAGTATAATGGTTTTAAGGCATGTCTGTGAATATCACACAATTACTTTGATAGAGAGGAGAAAAAAATACAAAAATCAAGCAGAAGCTTCCTCTGGGAGCATTTCTGACCACTTTAAAAGACAAATGATAATTGGTCTTCTGGTAATTTCATCCCACACTGTCTGGCTAATCTGCGAGTTAATTTTCCAATTGGGGAAGAAGAAAAAAAGGAGCGGGGGGGGGATTGTATCATTTAGACCCTAATGTCGACAAACAAATTAGTATTCATTGGGAATTTCGTCAAGACCCCCCTAATAATCAACAGCTCATTCTTAGTTAATTTCATGTTCGGTGGCTTTAACAAACTCGTCTCTGACCTCGCAGGGTATTTAAAAACGAGGCAAAGTTTACAATCTCCTTGGGTTTTTTTTTTTTTTCTCTCCCTCTGGCTGCCTCGTACGTTTGTTGAGCTCTGGGACTCACGTCGATGTGTTCCAGGGTGAAAATCACTGGCTCGGTGATATAGACTCGACTGGATTCCTTGTTGATCGAGGCGGCGATGACGTCCGAGTTTACGGCCACGGTGAGGTTGTGGCCGCTCGCCTCGCCGCCCAGTTTGATCGTCGCGTTCTCCGTGCTCAGGAACTGGCCCAGGTTTTTGTACAGCGCAAACACCAACTTGGCAACACCTGTGCAATGACAGAAATAAAAACAACATGAAAGCGGTTCATCGCTGAATTATGAAGATTTAGGTTTCTGCAGCCCGGGTATGTATTATTACTATTATTATTATCATTATATTGAGAGCGTCTGCATGTGTACAGAATTCCACTTGGTGCTCTGTAGCCCTATCAATGAAGTGAGAAGCCGTCAGCCGTGAGAGACGCAGAGCGAACGTTCAGGAGCGTTATTTAAAAGGAAAGGTGTTTACAGGAGAAGACGGGAGACGAGCAGCTGCGATATCGGGGCGAAAACTGCTGATATCCAGGAGCTCCCTAGATATGCCGAGTCATGCCCACCGTTCCAGCGTTATTAATACGACTGAAATTCTTTAGACAGTCTCGCCTAAGGGATGGCGTCAGTGCTGTGTTATAAGTCTGAAATCAATAAGTTGGTGCGCTGTGCTGTGCTCCTGAAGGGAAAGAAACATATTGCCCAGCGTGCGCACTACACAAGCACCGGGTTCAACCGGCATCAGAAAGGAAAGAAACAACATACAGACCAACACCTCTCATAAAGACCAATTCTCGCTTTTTTTAATAAAATTAGTTTTTATATATATATATATATATATATCTGATATGTAATAACAAAATGAATGCAAATTGACACACTGGAGAGAAGACAGCTGTGTGAAATAAACAAATAGAATTGTCAATATGATATGGTCATTCAATATGTTCATTCACTGTATAAATTCCTCTCAACCCTGTTAGGATTGGCTTCCTAGCTGCGGTTAACGTAATGTGACTGACACACACACACACACACACACACACACACACACACACACACACACACTCACACACACACACACACACACACACACA
>JAOUWY010000003.1:21197877-21209261 GCA_025728095.1 Prietella phreatophila
CCATCAGGAGCAACTTGGGGTTCAGTGTCTTGCCCAAGGACACTTCGGCATGTGGAGTCACCCGGCACGGGAATCGATCCACCAAGCCTACGATTAGTGGACAACCCGCTCTACCACCTGCGCCACCGCCGCCCTATTAACGTCTAGTTTTCATTTTGCTCTCCCAAACAGCTGTCCGGAGCATTTCACACAAAACCATTTCAGTGGATTATTCACAACGGAGCAAAAAAAGAAATGTGCATGAAACCGGCTTGCCAAAGAGGTCAAAACACGATGGCAATGACTGTGCAAGAAAGCGGCCGGGCCACACCGAGGCTAATCGCATCCGAGATTGTACACTGCTGTGCTAAACGCCATCTCAGAAGCACCCATGGGACACTGTCCCAAATGGGCCTCTAGGTGGGACATGGGAAACACGGGAAAGATGCCTGGGCTGAGGAAAATCAAGAGGAAAATCTTTTGCATCACACTGATGGAAGGATCAGACCAGGGGGTGTGACGAGGTATCACACTGGTCCCGATGAGTTGAGAAATCAAGAAAAGCAAGATCCCACCAGATACTGGGTCATAAATCCAAGAACCATTTTATTTCCTGCACCAGAGCTGGAGCTCATCTGCAGACCAGGAGTTTCTGTAATGCAGCTCGCTGTGCTGAATGTCATACAAGCGTCTAGTGAAATACCATCTGTGACCATGGCAAAAAATAGACCTGAGGTGTGAAACTGAACCCTGTGACTGTGTGACTGCTGCTACGCCAGTTAAGAAGCTTTTAAAAATTACATTCATGCGAATGTTAGCAGGCTCAAAAAGCTCAACCTCCTGCATGTCTGCTGCCGTTGTCTACCTTTGTCGCATGTTAAAATGTCAATCATTATGTAATTTGTTTCATTCCTGTTATTTTACATAATGGTAATGCTCCCCGTAGTGTGCTGAAAAATGCAGAAAAGTAACTTGAACGGGAACCGCTCGCCTCTCGCTCTGAACCAGAGCCTATGGGGTAGGAAATGTCTTCCTGGCACACATCCACCCCGCCACGCGTACAGTTTACCCACACTTGCGCATCAACCATGATAATGCACCATATCTCGAGGCATGTATCGTCACCGAACGGTTGCAGGAGCATAACAGCTTTTTGCTTTCATAGCTTTAGTGGTCTGTTTAACCTCCACATCTCAATGCAATAAAGCATATCTGGGACAAAGTATAAAGGGCTGCTTACTGCAAGATTGCAAAGCCATCCAATTTGCATCAACTGCACAACGAGGCCGTTTTTGTGTTTGTTCGAAAGCGTCCATCATCTCTTTATGTGATTCTGAATGCCAGAGAAGCCACAACACACCTATATTGGATGAACCAAATAGGAATCGCACTTCTTTTTTTTTTATTCATCGTTGTCCCATTTCCACAGGATCATAAGTCACTGGATAAAGGGACAACCTTAAACAAAATGGCCAAGTTTACCCCCTGCCAGGCCTGTAATGCTCAATGAGGCTCAGCGCAGGTGCCTCAACGGCAGCCGTACACGTTCCATGCCACCATGTTTCACTGCTCAGCTCGTAAGCATTGCACTTCCCTTTCCTAATTCCAAGAACTCAACACAGGTTAATATTCAGCCAATAAGACATTTTAGCACAGCTTAAAATGGCCTGGCCTCGGCGTCGATGGTATCGGTGTTACGCGAGTGTTAACTCAGCTCCACCTTTACTGATGTTCCTTTCATCACATAGACACGTTCAATTCGTTTACACGGTGAAACCAAGCACCGAAGAGTAGGATATCACTGCCCCTTTCCTCCAGCCAAGCCCGCCTCCATTTAGTTTTTACTCCCCGCTCTGTAGAACCTCTTGAATAGCCTTAATAAGATGAACTATTTAATAAAATGTCGTGAATGGAGAATTTGCATCATCCCACCCTGGTGGAGCGATTCTGAAGATTTGAAATCTGGAGTAACTTTATTTGACTTTGTTTCATTTCATTGCATGAGCTATAATGAAACTTTAAGCCAGCTTAAGTCAATCTCATATCACTGCTAATGTTTTCCTTTAAAAGGTGATGTGCTGGAATAGAAAGCCCAACCAACAAGAACCGTGTCACTGTCCAGTTACATACTGCACTGTAATCATGCCTTAATTCTCTCCCGATATGCTACTGTATGGTGCACGCTATATTTTTTTTATATATATATATATATATATATTGTACTTTGCAAAAAAAGTTCAACCAACCAAAATAATTAGCTGATTTAGCCCGTGTGCTCAGTGAATTTTCCCACTAAAGATCAGATTAGAAACAATGAACAGCCAAATCAAACGCTGACGCATACTGCCATGTACCATAGCAGGATACAAACTGCACTGATTAGTAAGAGCAAATGGTTCCAAGCCACAGTATAGGTGGCATGGACTTGGAGGGCATTGGTAGATCAAAAATTCATCGAGTGATGGAGAGAATGAGAGGCTACATGGCAGGGGAACATGCCGCTGAGCAGTGGCAGGGAAGGAGGGAGGAGCGGGAGGAGGGACATGTAAAGAAAAGAAAAAAATATATAGAACTATACCTTCATATATGCCCTGCATGTCCTTTCTCGCTTTTGAACCTTTGGTTTTGTTTTGTTTTTTTTTCAATTAGAAAGAAGACAAAAAGACCGATGAAAGAAAAAAAAGCGTTAGAAAAACACTGGGCCTCAGACACAAATAACTGTTCCACATGGACTTCAGCAACACTAATGAGCTGCTTCGATTGCTCATTCTCTTATGTGCATTAAGGCCAAATTTGAAAGGTGGTGTCTGGCCAAAAAATCTGAATCAATATACTGCAGACGATTACGCCAGTGGTATGCCAAATTTCTAATGCTTAATGAGGATTTAACCCTCTGAAGTCACAGTTATCGCTGGTAATACCAGAAATAATATTATATTCATTATCTTTCAGTAAAAGCTAATAGAAACAAGCCGAGAACCAATAAAGAAAGGGGGAAAAAAATCCTGCAGGGAATAAGAATTCTGGGTAAAAACCCCCGCACTAATGCAATCTGGACTTTTCATTTGTCTCGACGTCAAGAGAGTTGAGCGCGGATTTTTAAAAAGAACTCCTCTGATCGTCGCGATGACTTTTGAGTAAAACCGGTAAGACTTTCAATTTGCACACTGCTGTGTTTTTGACTTTATCCAGTAATAAGTGCAACAACAGAGGGTAAACGTCATGTAGTTGCTGAATCTGCTCCATGTGCCTAAATCTCTAATAGGAAGTACAGTTATAAGACAGAGATAAATCCGTATCTGTACCTTGTTGAAGCTCCTTCCGGTGGAGTCCTTTTCACTTGGCCTCAGCTCCTGCAGCTGGGCATCGAGGATGTCCACCAGCTGCTCCATGAGCCTCATGGTGGAGCTGATGTCGCCGGGGAAGATGGGCCCTTTGGTGTGCTTAGCTAGCTCGTTGGCCAGGTTGGCCGCGTTCTCCCCGCTCCGGATCTGAAAGATTGTGCAAATTAGCCGCGCAGCAGGAGCCGAGAAATATCATTCTGCGTCTGCAGGCCTCTCGGCCCTAATTATGACATCTTCACACTGTGAGGAAATATGCTTCGCTAACAGCACCCACGAGCCATCGCTTAGTAATTAAAAACTGATAACACATCCTGTGTGCATTAGACAGGGTTTTTTTTTTTTTTTCTGTTGGAAGAAAAAAAAGAAAAAGAAAAGTTCATTTTGCTACTGCATGAGGTGTGGGCAGTCCATTGTGTCTAATGGCAGCCCATTCGAACTTCAGCTTGCGGAGCACATTAGCCCTTTAAGAGCACACATTCAGAAGATGCGTTATCAGATCGAGCAGCGGGGCGCCCTATTGGGTAGCTTGAGGCTACGTTTCTCAATCTGAGCCAATGATGGTAAGAAGTGGGTGCTCAAAATTTGGCAGCGGGGACCGTTTTATATCCATGACGGTGAGCTCGGCAAACTCTCTGAGCTATTAGGGATATTCGTATGTTTGGTGTCGTGCAGTCGGACTTGTACAAACCTTCTGAGCCACTTGATTGACCCAGTGAGAGGTGCAGTTGCTTAGATCAGGGCCTTTTGGGTGCCAGGCCCCGGTGGAGAGGACACACAGGTAGGAGGCGGTGCCTGAAAACAAAACAATATTTTGACTCGATGTCTCGCGTACATGTATTCCTTTCTGTGGGATCACTTGCAAGCATCGTGTTTAGTACACTGCTATTTCATGTTTGTACGGTGCCCCACCGTGTAATCATAAAGCCTCTTCATTATCTCCCAAATAAATCGATCAAAATGAAAAGAAACCCCATCCTCAAAAGTGTTCTGCGTCATGGCGCTTGTAAATACCCTTAAACTGCATGTGATGGAGCAAACGCACTTACCTCGGGTTCCTTTGGGACACGGTCGTTCCACAAGCATGCCCCTCTGTGTCTGAGGCCACAGGATGTCCCTTCGCTCCACGCTGTCACAGAAGCGCTTGGGCAAAGGGAACGACTCCAGGGACGGAGGCGTTGTAGTTCGGGACGGTGCCACTGGGGGTTTATGGGGCTTGTTGCCGACCCTGGTCCCTGTAGTATTTATGGTCGTTGTTAGGCCTCTGTGCTGTGCTGTTGTCGTCGTCATTGTGGTGGTTGTCATTCGGGGTGGCGCCGGCACAGAGGTGGCATCTGAGATAGGCGGGGCTGAAAGAAAGAAAATACGTTTCTTTTTTTTTTTAATACCTTTTAGGTAATGCAAGTTCAACTGCCCGAACAGGTCTGATTCTGAACTTAGTTCTAGAAAAAGACCAATACGGAGACATCGATTTTTATTTACTTTTTTTTTAAACGACCTACATTTTATTCTGGTTCGATTCACACTGCAGAGAACTGCTCCAGACGCTCCACCCCTAAAAGCCTGACGTTTCCCCTGATCAGGTTATTATTATTATTATCATCATCATCATCTGTTTTTTTTTTTGTCTACGCTCTGCTTGACACACTCGAATGCTCATTACTCCTAATCCATTTGACACTCACCATGTGTACATTCTCCACTCGTCGTGCTGGGGGAAATAACACAGTGCTGGATATTCGATGCTTCTGCCAGACTCGCAGTGTACATTAAGGGGCCGTTTACATGACAACGTTTTCCACAGGAAAGGGAAAACTGCTTATATACGGACGCTTCGGCTGTTCGTTTACACGGCGGCGGCGTTTTCGGGTTTGAGAGTGCGGGTTTTTGAAAACGGTGCCGTTACCGTCAACGTGTAAACGTACAGAAACGAGGAACTGCTGAAACGATGCCATCGCACATATTACGTGCTTAGTTCGGTCTATAGGCGTGCGCGCGCGGACTATGATGGTGGACTACGGGACTGTGTTTGTGCTGCTTTCGAGTTTACTGACGTTCGATGTACTGCATCGCTGCTACTACGACCGGTTACATACACCAAATTATTAACCCACATCTACATTGACAAAGGGTGTTCAAAACCTTATAGTTATCTTTGTAAGTGTTTTGGAGTAAATCTTCATCCTTTTATTGCTAATAAAATACAGAAAGCAGACTGACTGCCACGTTTGGTACGATGATGGTCAAGTATTAGTACTTAAAGATGCACGATTTCGATTTTATTCGGTATTTAAAACTGAACGAGCTCTGTTCACAGAATTCTGACCAGGAGCACGAGAAAAACTAAAAGTACATTAAATGCTATTACTTCAGGGACGTCTCAGCGTTTATTAACCTTGACAAGTGTGAGTTTTCACAATTCTTCATGACAGTGAATCATTTTCCAAGTCTAATTACTGAGATTCGAAGTAACTGGAGACAGAACGTTTTTTTTGTTGTTGTTTTTTTAACGCCACGTAGCTGAAAAACCAGTGAAATCGTTTGAGAACTGTAAACGTTATTGTGCTTTTTATCCAGAAAATCCACCGTTTACTTGTGTTTGCCAATAGGACAGTCGTGCCCGGATCGATATGTCGGACGTGTTGACCGGTGAATGTAATGCGCGCAGACGTGTAGTGTTTCTTTACAAAGTGACATCGCCACCTACAGGCCTGGCAATGCACGAGATAGCGTTTTTAAAATCGTCTCCGCCGATCCGTGTGAATGGGGACCGTTCTGACGACGTCGGCGTCTGTAACGCGAGTCTCTTCAAAACGTTTCCGTTTTCAGTACATCGCTGCCGTGTAAACGTACCCTAGGCCCTGAGTGCGTGTTGAAAAGCAACGGCTATAAAGAGGACTAGACGGGTACAGATACATATTCCGCTGAACACTACCAACATGGTGACTTTTTCCCCCCGTTGCCGTGTGCATCTAGAATCTGCAATATAGCATTAACGCAAGCTCTATCCCAAGAATATGATCAGCCAATATGCACTAAATTCCATCTTTGTCTTTGGAAACAAAAGACTTTGCATCTTCGTGTTGTGTGAGACACGCCATGTTATAAATAAAGAAGGAAGCACCTTTATTAACGAACACACCGGCACATAACCGAACGGTCACGTGGATTTCATTCACACTGAGGAGTTCACAGTAGACACCGTATTAACCACGGTTGCTACGTACGTCAACGCATCTGCCATGGTACTCCATTGTGAATCGGAAAAACACATTTACTAACAAATAGAAACAATGAAGGCAAAGAGTACTGAACTGTAAACGTACTTCGCCTTCAGCTCAGATAGCCCCCTGTCTTTAATCGAATCGAGTGCGTCAGAAAAGGAAAACACACGCTTTCCCAGTGGGTAAGTAATTACTCGTTGCCTTGTTTTGAGTCGTCTGTGATATTCACACCCACGGTAATACTTGCCAACGGTTTTTGGAAAAGGAATCTTAGTTGAATTCGATTCGGCCAGCTTGGAAAAACAGCATACCCTCGTCTGATCCCCACGGATGGTTATTTAACGTTGTGGAAAGGTTCGTACGACAATAACTCAACTTGACATAGAAACACGAGAGGCACAGGAAGGATTAAAAACAGAAGAAAAAAACCCTATCGAATCGGCTTACTGGAACCTTCATTCTTATTCTCAATGCCAATAAGCATACAACGTGAAACTTGTCTCATGAATGCAAGCTCCAGCTGTGTGATATTCTTAACGTTGAACGGAATCCTGCGAAACACTGAACTGTAAATATCGCCATTTGGAAGGGGAGATCTTCTAGCTCTCGCGCACTTTAACAGCAGAACTGCAGTTTGAGGAAACGCTGCATCCGATGACGCGACATCACGCTTGTTTACAGTTCGGGTCTCACACAGGCCTGGTGTTTCTCCGTCCAAGCGTTCGGCAGGTAGACTACTTGAACCAGTATAACAATTCCACGCTGATCCTTGAGCTCATTACAATCTTGCTATGAGTTGAAGGGAAAGGGAAAATACAGCAGGGTCAATGTCACCTTGTCACGTCTGCGAGTCTTTGATTATCTAAAAGAAAATGACTATATGATTAGAATTCGAACGCGTATAGCGGGGCGGATTTCTCCGGTCGAGGTGGTGACGTCGCCTAGCAATCGAGGCTGTTGTGGAGGGAAAATAACCACCTTTCCAGCTCGCGTTTGTGTGCCACGGCTAATTTCACATGCTGAGTGAGCGATGCAGAAATGACAGTGTTTCATAGGCACCTCCATATTGTTTCGAATTCTGTTACGCTGTTTGCAGACACAGAAACTACCTTAATAACCTCCAGCGATGTGCAGGTGCTCTATAATTTGGAATGGCTAAGTAGTTTGTTTTCGAGAACGCGGCGTTTATTTGGACATTTCCTCATGCCGTGCTGGTTTTCAAAAACATTCAATTCCATTCGGTTTTATTTGAAACATATAAGAAACATATAAACGCCGGATACAGATTTTAAACGTGCGACTCGTATCCCTAGTGAGAGAGCCGGTGAGGAAAACCTCCCTGAGATGTTAAGAGGAAAAAAACCCCGAGAGGAACCAGACTCAGAAGGGAACCCGTCCTCATCTGGGTAACAACGGATGGAGTGAAAGTAAAGGGATGGTTTTAATATTGGGGCTAAAGGAGACTAATTGCAGTCCTAAGACCACTGCAGCATGCGTAGTTCCAGCAACCACAGCGCAAATGTTCATGTGAACTTGAGGTCCAAAACCATTTCCATGGTACTTCAAACTTTATTATTGAATCCAAGGTTTGGGATTAAAATGATGTTTTTGTCTTCCTAGACGAATCTGTGCGAAATTCATGGCCCTATTCTCTCTCTCTCTCTTGTTTTTTAATGGACAGTTTTGAATCTGGAGCACGGTTACTCTTCCCTTGACAGCAATCTGTTCGATTCATTTTTAACAAGGGATTTCAAAACAGACTCAAATTGGTCCTAAGTGTTAATACAATTAGCCTATTGGGTAACACTCTACGCTTCTTACATGCAAGGCTTTTGCACCTCATAGATATCACTGTGCCTCTTCTGCCTTTTAATACGTTTAGGATTCTTCACATAATATCGTATACGAGGCTATAATTTATTCATACGAAACGGCACAAACTTGGGACTGTCCATGTCCTAGCCGAATATGTGCGCGCGGCGTGTGCGCGCGCGTGGTTTTTCCATCACATAACTCGTCACAGTTGGAGGAGTTGCTTTGAAGGGTTATCGGGTCGTGCTGGGTTTGTTCGGCGCCGGTAGTGAACTGCTCCAAATTCAAAAGGAACGCGTTTGAAACGAAAAGCGAGCGCCTTCTCGTTTCATGTTAAGATGCACGCCGCGTGTCTCTCCTGTGTTAAGTGGAAATAAAGAACGGGGGACGCACCCAGAAGCTGCCCACGCACCTAAACACAGCCGTGTCGAGTATTTTAATCCTTACTAAAAAAGAAAGCAGACATATTTTTGAAATAAATGCAGACGGTCGTGAGTGCGAACCTTACCAGACGACGTTAGAACACGAGCAGTCTTTCCTCCAATCACAGGCAAGACCAAGTGCACGGTGCGTATATAAATAAATAAACAGGATTAGGAAACATCAGATTGCTTTTTAAAAGTGTTGAAATGGTCGGCTTCTTAAATGGGCAGAAGATGGACTTTTGGAAAGAGTGAGAAACCTTCGCAGACACTCCACTATCCTGCTGCTGGAGGTTTTTGTGCAATTCGAGACATTAATCAGGATGTCTGCGTGACTGTTTGATCGATCGATCGTCTGCGCTATTTCTAGCTCGGCTCACGTACTACCTCGGTAAGAACGGTAGCCACATTCAGTACGGTACGGCTCTTACCTAGGTACTGAGTACAGTGGACGAGCCTTCCGGTCGTCCCAGACATAAAATGCCACTAATGAGAAATCAAGCCCACGTTATAGTACGAGATTTGTGCCACTCTTTTAAACCAGCACTGGATGTTGTATGCCATGGCAGCGATTGTTCATTCGACCACTATTCACACAGTACCCAGGATATTAATTCACTCTCTGCTACGACAAGGACCATTTTTCTTAAGCGCAACAGACCAGCAAACCTGAAATTAATATGTCTGTCGAACAGCAAGCCCAAAGGGAGCCTTCAATTAGCTTTCAAGGAAGAGGACAGGGAAGAAATATTAAGGGAAGCAAGCGAAGAGTTATAACAGGTATATTCATAAGCTGCGGGGATGACAGACCCTCGCTCTGTACCCCTTAAACTCCCAAAAATTCGTATAATAAATCCGGAAATCACCGCTGGGCGTAGGAGATTCGTTGGGAATATAAAGTCAATAATCTATGATGTGGAAAAGGGGATGTTGAGCAGAAACGGAGAGGGATGACTCTGTGGGCTCGCGCTAGAGCTCTCAATGTCCGTGCGAAAAATGAAACGTGACAGCCGGTATATATTCTATATTATGCTTAATGGCCACGCTCGGATGTGCACAGCTCGCTTGTTCACATGAGTAATGCGTGGCCTGTTAGCTGCGCCTCGTTGTGTTGAGTAACTGCAGTGAACGGCTGCACGGCTGAAGGAGGGGTGCGGCAAGATCGATGCCTGGACTCATTTGTGAAGAAGATGTATGAATCTGCGGGAGTGGCACGGGGGTCCTTCGGCGCGCTGCTGAGTAGATTATGGCGCTCCGAGTCGGAGCCGAGGACGCCTGCTCTGATTAGTGCCTCTTCTACACTAGGACGAGTGAGCGTGTTAAACACTGATCTTCATCACGACTGAACCATTCCTCCCAGGTGGTAATCAGCCACTAATGGAGAGTGCAACAGGAAACAAGGAGTCAAAAAAAAAAAATCACAGCTCAAACAATTACAGGCTTTTTCGGAACGGGGGTGGACTGGGGTGTCAAAAATTAAAGTTCATACTCTGAGAAACTACTTAAAAATCACAGCAGGATGCGTATAATCCTTCAGCAATAATTAAAGGAGCTTAGTTTGTAGCTGTTTAATAGTGCTCCTAGAACTATAAAACAAGCAATTTCAAACGCACTACACACAAAACAAAGCACTACACAATATTACCATGTGTTCAATCTAATTAGCTGTGTTTTTGCGTACGTTTTTACAACCCTCGAATTAGCTCCGCCCTTACTGTAACAGAGTTACTCAGATCCTCAGAGCTCTGTCCTTCTTTTCATGAACCCACTTTAAGTTCACATCTTGGCAGTAAATTTTCTGATACGCCACAGACGTCACTAATCGGACGTGAGGCAGCGCCGTCCTCAGTGGCTTTCGTTTGTAGAGTGTAAACTCTGAAGTCGACTAAGCTGAGTGTGTGTCTGCCCGCCCGCTGATGGTCTCACGACAAGAACAGGGTTTCCTCCGAATACTCTGTGCACGTGTCACTCACCCATTCACTCGAGCCCCCACGCACCCACTTAGCCAGCCACTCACACACCCACACTCACTGACTCACTCACACACCCACACTCACTGACTCACTCACAGACCCACACACTGACTCACCCACTTACCCACCCGCTCACTGACTCACCCACGTACCCACCCTCTCACTCACGCACCCACTCACTGACTCACTCACACACCCACTCACTGACTCACCCACCCACTCACTGACCCACTCACTGACTCACCCACTTACCCAACAACTCTGACTCACCAACTCACACACCCACTCACTGACTCACCAACTTACCCACCCACTCACTGACTCACCCACTCACTCACTGACTCACCCACCCACTCACTGACTCACCCACCCACCCACACACTGAGTCACCACTTACCCACCCTCTCACTGACTCACCCACTTACCCACCCTCTCACTCACGCACCCACTCACTGACTCACTCACGCACCCACTCACTGACTCACACACTCACCCACTCACTGACTCACCCACTCACTGACTCACCCACTCACACACCCACTCACACACCCACTCACTGACTCACCCACTTACCAACCCACTCACTGACTCACCCACTCACACACCCACTCACTGACTCACCCAGTCACTCAC
>JAOUWY010000003.1:21254551-21266574 GCA_025728095.1 Prietella phreatophila
GTAGTAGTAATGATGTTGCTGGTAGTGGAAGTGGAAGTGAAAGTGGGAGTAATAGTAGTAGTAGAGTAGTGATGGTGATAATGACAGTAGAAGTAGTAGCAGTAGCGATAGTGGTAGTACTAGTAGTGATCGTGGTAATGGCTGTGCATTAAGTTGCATTAAGACAGACATGAACGAGTATATGAATTCTTTGGGTGTTCTGATGTATAATAATTATGTCATGGTAGAGTGAAAGGTATACATGTGTATATTATTTTTGATCAAGTATTTTCTTTTATTTTTAATAATAATTTGGAATTTTGGATCTAAAAGCAGCATTAAGCTCTTGGCCACATCTGTCACTTACCTATCATGGAAGCTTGTTTGTAAAAATGAAATACTTCAATAGTAGAAGTGAAATTCTAGTCTAGTCACATAGAATCACATGAAAACAGCTGATGTGACCCTAACGTTGCATTTCCTAATTACGTTAAAATTCCATGATATTAACGCAGCAAACCGGAAACTGCCTCTACTTACCCTCTGAGCCTCTAATACACAGCCCATTTTTTTTCTCAGAGCACCCAAAGCAACTCCACCACAAACCCATACAGATTCAGACCCTTCCTGGAACCTGGTTTAGAAAAGACCCACATCGGAGTCGTTTCCACTTGTTCGCCAAAACCTTTCACAATAGCTGGAAGGCCCCCCCCCCCTTTAAATTGGCTGCATGTTGGGTCTTCAAATGAATCTGGGTTGAAACTGTTTCAGACAAAAAACAAAAGAGGAATGAAGATCCTTGTCTTAATGAACAGTGCATCGTTTACATGCAGTCTGATGCCACACTGTCTACCAACGAGGCCTTTTATGGCAATGTTACCGCCAGCCCACATGGTGTGTGAAAAAGTAAAACAAAACACTAAAGGTTTCATGGCTCGCCTCTGATGGGATCTTATCCACAGTATATAAAAAAAAAAAAAAAACAACCCAAAAAACAAATAAGGGGGGGGGGGGTTGATAAAACAAATCATCATGTTCTTTGTAGACTTTCTGACCATGTGGTCTATCCCTATCTCACATGGTTACGCTGATCACATAGGGATATGCCTAGACCAGACAAAGACAGTAAAAGAAAAAAGCCAGGGGAGATAAGAGTGTATATGTGGGTAAATGACTAAAATGGAAACCTGTGTTCCTGGGGAAAAAAAAAAACACACAAAAAAAACCCCTGTTCTGTTCACTGTAAAGAGAAAATTCTAATGACTGTCATGTTGACGCAGAAACTGATTGCTAGTTGTGGGTGGTATACCAATAAGAACAAGGCCAGAATCAATTTTAAACACTCTACCTCTGCTGAATAAAACAAATTCCGGTTTGTTAGGGCTTTAACATTAACGTGGCAAACTCTGGGGGCGCAAGGTGGCTTAGTGGTTAGCACGTTCGCCTCACACCTCAAGGGTCCGGGTGTTCGATTCCCGCTGCGGAGTTTGCATGTAGTGTATGGATGGGTGTGTGAGTGTGTGTGATTGTGTGATTGTGATGGACTGACACCCTCTCCAGGGTGTACCCCGCCTTGTGCCCAGTGATAGGCTCCAGATTCCCCATGACCCTGAAGAAGGAATAAGTGGTAGAAGATGGATGGATGGATGGTGGCAAACTCTGTTTTGGTTTCTGGCTTGATATGATGTCACACAGTACTAGGGGAAAAAGGGACTGACGGGGGCAGAGGCTAATATGAATTAAGGGAAAATACATGGAGAAACTGTAGCTAGCTATGTTGAACAGACAGACGTTTTTCCATGCCACTGCTGCTATTTTCATACATTTTTCATTTTCTGCTTTAAACTATGTAGGTTACATAAATGTCAAATTAGCCACTTTGGGGACAAAGAATGTCCATATGGGACATTAGCTAGTTGTCTAACTTTTACTGACGGGCAATAATATGCAACAACCCAGTTACAGGATTTGTGAGGAAACCTCAGCGGCATCAGTTTTGAAGAACCATAAAAGTAATATCAAACTACAACCCCAATTCCCAAAAAGTTGGGACGCTGTGTAAAATGTAAATGAGAACAGAATGCAATGATTCGCAGTAGAACACCATCTATTAAAGTGTTTAAACCGAGGAAATGTACCGTTTTAAGAAAGTAAGTAAGGTGATTTTGAGTTTGATGGCCGCAACACGTCCAGAAAGAAAAGAAAGTTGGGACAGGGGACCACAAAAGACTTGAAAAGTAGGTGTTACTAAAAAGAAACAGCTGGAGGAACATTTTGCAATGAATGAGGTTAACTGGCAGCAGGTCAGTAACATGATTGGGTATAAAAACGAGTATCTTAGAGAGGCAGAGTCTCTCAGGAATAAAGATGGGATGGCATCTGGAAGGAAGCATATGTTTCTCTAAAACCTGTATATACATTTCAGCATTGCTGGTGCCTTTCCAGATGTGCAAGCTGCCCATTCCATAGGCACTAATGCACCCCATACCATCAGAGATGCAGGTTTTTGAACCGAGCGCTTGTATGTTCTCATTTGTAAGTGGTTTTGGATAAAAGCGTCTGCTAAATGAATACATGTAAATGTAAAAAGCCGGATGGTCCCTCTCCTCTTTAGTCCTCGTTAGTCTAGAGAACTCTGAATCCATGGTTTCCAAAAAGGATGTAACAATTAAAATTTGTCGGACCCACAGAAGAGTTTTTAATGCGGTGCCGCCTGAGATCAAGGGCATGGAATATTGATTTTCACCTTTCTCCCTTGCGCACAGATATTTCTCCAGATTCTCAGAATCTTTGGATGATATTATGTACTGTAGATGATGAGATCTTCATAGTCGTCGCAATTTGACGTCGAGGAACATTATTCTGAAATTGTTCAACAAATCGTAGACGCCATTTTTCGCAGACTGCTGAACCTCTGCTCATCTTCATTTCAGAAAGACTCTGCCTCTCTGATGTACACTCTCTATACCCAGTCATGTTACGGACCTGTGGCCAGTTAACCTCCAGCTGTTTCTTTTCAGGAACACTTCCTTTCCCAGCCTTTTGTTGCCCCGTCCCAACTTTTTTAAGATGTGACGCCGCCATCAAAAATCACCTTACTTTCTTCTTAAAATGGTGCGTTTCCTCAGCTCCAACATTTCATGTGTTTTCTGTGTTCTATTGTCAAGAACATATGGGTTTATGAGATTTGAAAATCATTGCATTCCGTTTTTATTTACATTTTACACAGCGTCCCAACTTTTTTGCAAGGTGTTGTAAGTTCTTTTTTCTCTCAATCAAAAGGAGCAGGAACGTCTAGCGAAAACACACAAGAGTAACTGTTCCTGCAATAAACAGACCAAAAAGTAAATGTGTAGTCTAATTCAGTTCAATTTACTTGTATAGCGCTTTTACCAATGGACGTACATAAATACATACATTCAGGATAGAATTTTTTTTATTTGTCCATAACGAGCAGAGGTGAGGTTATCAAGGAAAATCTCCTTGAGCCGATAACAGAGACCTTGAGAGGAACCCATCCTCATCTGGTTGACAACAGTGCGATTATAAATAATTGCCTCCTATAACTGTGTACCACATGGTCACAAATTGCAATTGTATAACCAGGAAATTCATTACAGCTTTCACAAGAAGTCTATTTTGTTGACGTTAGAAACCGTTCACTGATGTAGACTATAGTGCAAAACTGTTCATGACAATCGCAGTCCAAAGCCACATTCATGGTGGTATGCATCTATAGGCTGTCCGTGTGGGGCCATCCGACACCCAGGATGGATCTGGCAGGTCCAGAGAGCAGAAGGGGTCATTCTTGGTCTGTGTATTTAGGAAGTGTTTATTACAATGAGATGATTTGTAGGCTGCTGCACATTTAAGGCTGGCATCCTGAACCTGTTCCTCACTAATCTGCGAGGTCCTGTAATATTTGGCCCATCTTCATTGTTGCCTCCAGCACTTTTCACAAAAGTTACAACCATGCGTCCATTACCCCATATTTGGAATATTTTGAGTCGCCTTTAATGCAAACGACAACAGAATCTTTCGTTTCAAAAAGCTTCAAGTTTATGTTTAATCGTCTAACACGCAGCATTATCCGCTGCTGGTCGAGCTGCCAAGAAACCATAAAAGACTAATTACTCTTGGCTAGGTTGTAGGAGCTTGAGCCAGTTTACATTAATCCCCATTTGTTTCTATAACCATAAAACCTGTTTGGCCAATGCTTTCCAGTTCTGACTGCAAGTCCTATTCAGCACAACCTCAAAATAGACAAACCATTAATACAGACCGAATCGATCCAGGGTATCAACATAGCCTCTTGGGGGATACGATCTCAGACATTCCAAGTTATAAGTAGCATGTGTTGGGTCTTGCTTTTTGCTTCTTTTTTTTTTCCCCCCTTCTTTTTTTGCATGACAAACACAAACCAAAAGCTAGACGTGATGGACCTTAATCCATTAAATCCCTCCAGCCCCACCCTTAACGGTAAATCCAATTGAGGCGTTCTGCTGGTTGGGGGATGTAGACGCAGTCGCACCTTGCTGAAGCCAGCTCTCTGTCCCATTGTCCTCTTATCAGCCTCATCAAGGAGGAGTGACTGTTGATGAAAGACCTCTGCTGCATCGAGAACTGATGGCATATTGACCCAGCGGCAGCTTAGCTCTATGGGAAGGCAGATCCCTAGGCCTGATACAAAATCCCTCTGTCACATGAAGGGGAAAGCCGAATGAACACCAAGAAAAAAAAACATCTAATAGGAAAGAAAGAAGACTCACAGAGGCTGTTTACTGTGAAAGACAGAACAAAAGGACTGCACTCAGAGTCTGTTTTAATAAAAGTGTGTTTACAACTAACTCTAACTAATGAGCAGAGGGAGCAGGACTCCAGACTATTCGCCTCGACTTCATTAAGGCCTTTAAGTCACCCAGATTAAATTTATGCTGATTGGGCTTAGAAAGGAGATTTTCCAGAAACACAGGGAAGACGAGCTGTTTTACGAGCTGAAATACTTCATTTGTACACGGACTCAATTTTTACGCTATGTCAGAGGTACAAGGCTTTTCAAGTTCTAAGCATGCCTGTGCTCATTCAGTTACACAGAATGATTTGTTTTCACAGTCGGGCCTAAACTGCAACTTGACGCCCACACGTAATACAGCATGGCCTGTAACAAATCTACTAAATATGTAGTGGGAAGCAGGGACGGGTGGTGAAAAATCGAACCAGGGCTCAGGTTGTTCTCCCTCTTGTTTTGAGTCTCCGGCAGGAATTTTCCCGTGTTACATACAAAGCCCATGGGAACGACAAAAGCACATGACATAGTGACACTGTATTTGGCAGTGTGCCCCCCACCCCGCCGCCACCACCACCATCTATTCATATTTGCCTGCCGCCTGAGGAAATCCAGGCACAGCCCTGTCAATCCTGGGACTGACACCGAGCCCAGGAAGACCTCCTCTAATTCCATCTGCGCGCACACTCATGTATAAGGATATCCGGCACAGAGAGGAGAAGGGAGGGAGAGAGAGAAAAAGAGAGAGAGATAGAGGAATGCGACGTATACACTATTGGACGTGTTCTACCATTAATCACCACATATTCGTTCACTACAAGGAACGACAGACACCTCATCTGAAGACGATTCGCTACTCTCCTACTACCGAGGAATATTCGTCTGCCAACTGAAGTCGCCGATACGTTTTGGCGAAGCTAAATTATTCACTTGAAATGATATTTAAATACACACCCATCACTTGTTGTTAAGATTGAATAATTACGACGGTCCTAAACCTGTCATCTAAAACACTTAAATAATTCACGGCTATAAAACTCGTCACTAGACCAGCGATGCTTACGGACCAAAGTTGTAAAGCAGGACTGAATAAACGACGCTATAGAAAAAATACAAAAATAGGAGATTTTTTTTTTCTGGACGCTAGTGCTGATTTGACATCTTTCACCAAAACAAAAAATATAGACGACAAATATCTTATAACTCCGACGAGTTATAAATCATTAACGGTCACGATTAGCCAATATATATACACTGGGAACGTGTATTTGCCAAGAGAGACAGGATGCTGAAACAAGGTGGAAATCTGTGCTTAAGAAAAATGAAAACAAAAAAAAAAAGCCATGAATACAAATAAATTACAGGCGAGTCTACAGACAGCAGTCAGCCCCGGAAAATTAAATAAGAAAGATGAGATGCAAAGTTTCTCCGGATATGCCGGGGAGGGGGAAATAACCCTGAAGCAATTAATCTTTCAAACCTTCTGCGAAAAAAAAACAAAACAAAAAAAACAAACAAACAACAAACAAAAAATCTTGCAGCCATTTATGGCTATGGCAGTAACCCATTTAATTCAATTATAAAATGCATTAAAAAGATATTACAGCTGGGGCGGAGTGTAATGAAGCATGTTTACTTGGGGATAGTGTTTATAATGAACAGTTGTAGAGCTTAGCCCTTTAGTTAGAACAGGACATATGAACAAATACCGAAACACGAGTTCTCTCAAACAAGATAGAGCAGTCAGATATCACACTTTTCATTTCACGGAGAGTAAAAAAAGGGACGCTTTTACAACGCTCAATGATGATCAACTTCTGCTCATAAAGAAGGTCGATTTCTAAACTTTTGGAACGTCCCCTAAAGTTTTGCTAAAAGTCGTTAAATGCAAGTCTCTGGCTAAAAGATCGGCCTCGTATTATACGGGGAATCCAAAAAGTCTCCGTACGCAGGGTGGAATGAACACTGTGCAGCGAAAAGTCCTCCGAAAACGTTCATACTTTCTTTATATTATATTCTCATGGCCGGATCAGGAAGCTGTCGCAAGGTTGTGATGGACTTAAAAAAGACTGGAAGTGTTGCGGACCGACCGAGAAGATGGACGTCCAGGAACATCCACTGACGAAGACACTGGTGCTGGGAAACATATTCCCCTATGTATGGAGACTTTTGGGACACCATGTATACCGATATTGCGTCAGATTCACTTCCATCCAAATATCGTGGGCATGATATGGTGAAGGAGGTTCTTACCTTCAGTGCACTGTAGAGCAGCCAAAGCGAACATCAGGCAACGGAGGCTTGGGAGACTCCACACTGAGCAGGCCATTGTGCACGGCTTGGGCACTCTCCTCATGCTTGCTCGAAAGTCGCCAGAGTCACAACAGCGCGCGGAGATTCCTCCCAAAGACGCTCATCTTCAGGCTCTGCACCTGGCAAGAATAACAACGAAGAAGAAACATTTCAGCCCGTCTGACAACACTCTGTCTCTCTCTCTCTCTCTCTCTCTCTCTCTCTCTCACACACACACACACACACGCGTACAACCCCTCTGCCATTTTATTCTAATGTCAAATTAAAATAAAAGTTTCAGTACAAAACCTATAAAGTGCGTTCCTCTTCGCAACCTATCCCTCCGTACCGCCGCACGTGCCTGCGTGCTATCCCGTCGTCATTCACAGAAACGGTACACACGCCTTAGACATGTCTAGCGAAAGCGCCGCTGAACAGTCAGGCCCAGACTACTCAGACATGTATCTGTCTCTCCTGAAGTGTTTATCAGTGTGCATGTTTACGGCACCTCTTTCGTGCCCCGGTGCTCACCCCTCACAAGGGAGCGCCGTCATTTCAGTAACAAGTCACTTAGGAGCCCATTAAAAGCCTGTGTACACCCCTCAAACACTCTAGAGCATGTACCTCTGCATATAGCACTCAAATTATATATTCACGCTAGCAGACAAAAAAAAAAAGAGACACCTTCCTGTTTTTAGCTGCAGTATGTATTATCAAGGATGCCTATTTGATTTTTTTCACAGCCCCTCTCGGAGACGACTTACTGAAGTGATTTCGCACGTTACTGAAAGACACTGAAAGCACCGAATAGTCGTGCAGCAGGTTGCCGGCAAAGAAAATAAATACATCACCCAGGAGGGCTGATCCCGTAAACAGGCAGATGGGTGTTGGGCTAAATCGACGACAACAGCCCGCTACTTTCATATCTTTGTGTCATGCTGAGAGTGGTTAACATGCTGATCAGTCTGAGACACTGAAGGCACACACTAAGGCGGTCTGTCTGACTCCCCGCTCTTCTCATTAAACACACTCGAGTCTCTCTTCTCAGCTGGAGGCCTTATCTTGCTAAGCTGTGGCAGAAGACCGCCGATCAACACCTGTTAAGTGCTTCACACAATCGGTGGTGATCGAACCCCAGCCGGAGCGTCACGGGGAGTCCTGCTGCCACCGTCTGCACGCGTTGCGTCACATCACAACAAATTACGTCGCGTACGTATACGTATGCTTTGAAGCTCTACGCCGGGGCATTCGTCTACGCTTTTCCCCGGCGAGAATTCGTGCATCTGATATTCAATGACAGCTTGCGCCATGTTGCGTTGGCTACGTAGGAGACGAACGTGCACAGATGTTTAAACGCTTCAAAAGATGTAAAGCCAGAGGGGCACCAACCCAGAGGCTGCAAACAGCTGTGCACACCATGCAGCTGTGCTATAAAAACCAGAAGACATCATCAGACCTTTAAAAAAAAAAAAAAAAAGAGGAGGGAATTTTCAAAAGGGCATTTGTCGCTCCTGTACAAAAGACTGGAAAGCAGGGCGGTATTAAAATTCAGGCTGAAAGGACGGTTTGAAATGGTAATGCTTCGACGCGGAAACAAGGCACAGATGTGAAAGAATGCCACGTTCTTTTGACCAAAACCTCCTTGTTGTTTCTCTCGGGCACGCATGGGCCACCAGAGAATAAAGAAGGGGGCGGGCCATTCAGGACAATCAGGCCTGCAATAATGGATTGGAGACACGAGTGTGTGGAGGGGCGTGGGGAGAAGGTGGGAGAAGTTACAATACAAGACTGACAGCCTGCAAGTCTTGCTTGACCTCTGAATTAACTCCCAAGCTTTCAATAAGCTAAAAGAAAGAGGCTCGGTGCTGACTGTCGAAGAATATGACAAGTCTATTAAAAAATAATGGCAAAGCGCAAGTCATTCAAAAGTGACACAATGCACAGCATAATAAAGCTGAAGATGTTCAATCTTCGCCATACGTAACGCTCGCTAATGCTAAGAGTTGGGGCAGCAATAATCAGGCTGGGGTTTTTTTTTTCCCTTTTCTTCACTCTCTAGCGGTGAGATATTGGGTCAGTGATCAGATGACATTAGTGTCCCACTGAGCCAGATATCGGAGAGGAAAATCAATCAATGACCCCTCGCAGCCCAGCTGATGTAGCTCAACACATGGCGCTACGGCTATCGGTCCATCTGACCACTGCTGCAGTAGGGACGGTCAATCACCACGAAAAAATAAAAAAAAGAAGCACAGATACAAAAAAGAAATAAAGGAAAATATCATGCGCCTGGAGAAAGAGGAAACGGAAAATAAATATCTGCCATTTACTGGGTACAGATCGACACTTTTCATGGGTCTCAAATCACACAAAATAAATAAATACAACAGACTAATTCATCTGGTGTTGTTCCAAATTGAACACGTGCTAATGAACCTTTCTGGTGTTTTACTAATGCGTCTTGCTGTATATATATCAATTTTACTGCCCAGTCCATTGATCGAATGCAGCAGTCCCTGCTGGTTGGAATGTAATGGGACAGAACAAAGCCCGGACGCCCTGACGGATCTCACACGTTAAGTCATCTGCGGTATATAATACAAATGTGCACGGCTTGTTTTTCAACCTCGTGTTTCTCGGCGTTTTCAGGTGAGCGTACTGTTGACGCGATTCAGACTGGCTCGAAAAAATGTGCACAAATGCACTTTACACATTTCTCAGAATAATCGAGCTGGCCTTCTTATCGCATCTGAGAACCAGTTGTATTATACTGCTGAGAGCAACAAATGGGTAAATAACTGCACGAACTAAACATCCTGTACAGTGGACTGTGGACAAGATCAGCTGGAATGTCTAGTGGACTTTCCTTATTTTTGATGCACCTTTCCATTTGGAGATTAAATGACATGCAGAGCCTAATAATCACCTGCGTAACATGGGGGGAAATCCTATTAAAAACGCGAAGGTACCTGTACCGGTTTCCCTCTGGGGATTATCGCCCACGTGCTATGGGAAGGTAACCAAGTTTTAACGCTGCCTTGACATATTGTTAGCGGTAATTTTGATGTTTTAGTGGACGAGAAGTGGATTATCTCCAAATGAAATTTGGGAATGTCATTTCCATTAACTGATAGCGTCACATTCCTCCTTTCAGGTCGCAGACGATAAGGGGGTTCCTGCCACAGCCATTTAACGGTGGCTTTGCTGAGGACGTCTCGGCTGTGGCGTTAATGGGCTGACATTAATACGGCTAGATAAATACGAAGGATGGGGGGGGGAGAGATTCAGAGGACCACCATTATATAGGTATCTTGCACTGATAGCGGCTGTCACTCGGCATAAAAGGAGTCCTTGACGCTCCATATTTCTCCTTCAGTTGGTGAAGATAGCCAGGAATATATATTTACACAGGAAGAAACTTCCTTCCTTTTGTATCGCTTTTGTAACACCATCAAAGAGCAAGCGAAACTAAAGCCTCCTGAAGACACGCCGAAGCAAAATCTGAGAAATGCCCACCTTTCCAAAGCTCATCAGCTCAATTTCAACAAAATACATCCATTTTCAATTCACTTTCAAGTAGGGATGTCACGAGAACCGATGCTTCGGTACTAACGTTCTTCAAACGTGACGCTACTTATTTTTCTACAGTAGCGTGAGTACCGTTGGTAATGAAGGTACCAGGGTTGCGATTCTTCCAGAACTGAAGGGGGCAGCAAATACGCGCAAGTGTTTTAGTTGGTCCACAAGTGGTGCAGGAGAAGAACGACGCCTACAAGCACACGGGACAAGCTACTGAAGATGGCGACAAGTTTAGCGCCGCCCGACTCGTTGTGAGGAAAGGTGGTAAGAGTCGATTACTCCGTGTAATGTTGGCGATAGATGGTTATTTGTTAACGACGCTAACGCATTGCAATGTTATAAACTAGCTCCTAACGTTCCACCATGCATCGTCATTCAGCCCGCGACCTGTCAGCTACATGTAGCCTAATCTCACTAATAATCATTCACATGTTGTGTGTGTGTGTGTGTGTGTGTGTGTGTGTTTAGGAATGCACCGTAGCACTTATAGCCTCCACTATTTTATTAGTCATTATCAGACAGTGTTTGATAACTAAAATACCCCCCCCTCTCTCTCTCTCTTTGCCAGTATCAGCCACAGGAGGATGTTTTTCATTTATTTTATTTTTAAATCACACCGTGGTATCAACTTTAGTATCGAGTACCGTGTACTTTTGGCCGTATCTGTACCAACTACTCGATTTTTGGTATCGTGACATCCTTACTTTCAAGCAATGAAAGGACTGTTCCTGTCAAAACAACAATGCAAAACGCTGGGGGAAAAAACATTTTTTTGTGCTTTTGTGTGTGTGTGTGTGTGTGTGTGTGTGTGTGTGTGTGTGTGTGCGCGTGTGTCCTCAGGTGTTCATCTGTCCTGAGACGTCTGCATTACTCCTCCAGCGTCACGCTTCACTGCCTGCTCTCTTACATGTTTATTCTGCCCCGCTCTTCCTCAGACAGTGAGCTAAAAAGTTCGGTAAAATATTCATACACACATAAACGTGTATGGGCGCACTAACACACACCCTGGTGGTGTGCACGCGTGTGATAAACACGTACAAGGTGCACGTATTAACGGAGCAGAATAGGAAAGCTTTCAAATGAACTGCTCCGGTGGGCAGACGTGCAACGCTTCTCAGAACGCCACAGACGAGCGGCTGGACGAGAGAAAAGCCTTCTCGGTCCCTCTATTAAGCATCAGATAATCAATTATTCACACATCATCGTGAGGCATTATTCAACAGCACGATCAATTTTTTAAGAGAGCAGGAGGCAACACAAAAACGTAAAAAAGTGGAGCGTTTACAACGTGTCGGAGGGATGACTTTTTGGTCAGTGGTGGTACAATAAATAAATAAATAAATAAATAAATAAATAAAAGAAAGGAAAAGAAAAGGTGGTGATGGTG
>JAOUWY010000003.1:21332839-21343367 GCA_025728095.1 Prietella phreatophila
AAGTCTAGCGACAGTTGTGTGTGAGAATCACACGAAACGCTCAATTTCAGAAATATTCAAACCAGCCCACCGGGCACCAACAACCATGCCATGGTTAAAGTCCTAGAGATCGCACATTTTCCCCATTCTGATGTTTGATGTGAAGATTAACTGAAGCATTTGACCTGTACCTGCTTGATTTTATGCACTGATCTGCTGCCATGTGACTGGTGTACTGTACAGGTGATCCTCTTAAAGTTTCCCGTGAGTGTACGTCTATAACAATTATGATCACTTCTTTACCAACATATCTAAGCAAATGTTATACTGAACGTTTTCTATGGTTATATATTTCATTGAAGGTAAAATACAGCATGATCTTTCCAGACATGTAATAATAATAATAATAATAATAAACTACACATCCAGTTCATACAAATGACTGATATTATGGATTCAGATGGGTCTAAAGACCATTACACCACCTCTACATGTAAAACTAGGAACACTCAGTTCCCAGGTTGTAGAAACACTCATCCAAGTCTGAAAGCATCTCAAGGTTTCTAAAAGCATATAAAAACCAATTAACTGTTCGGTTATGAATATCGCACTCATTTTGTGGAGAGGAATGATTAAAAAAAGGTTCATTATGCACACCATAATTGAGACCAACATAAGCCAAACAATAGCATTTGGTATAATGAGCCTAACGTTGCTGTGGCTGCTGATGAAATCCCTTGACATAACTGCGGACTCTATGAAAGAAATATTCTGCTATAATTCGGGGATAATACATTCTGTCTGGCTGACTTGATTAGCCTTGGTTTGAAACACTTTTACCTGTGGGATAGAGGACGTGAAAAGCATAATATATGACCATGAATGCCTTTTGCTTCTTTCATAGATGCTGTACACTTGTGAAAAAGTCACAGTGCTCAGCGTTTGCATTTGCAGTACTCAAACCTTAAGCACTCCTCTGTCTGTTGTTGTTAGAGTCTGTATCAGTACCACTGAATCTACTGGATATTAATGTTACTCTTATAGTTACAGTGTAACAGTGATGATATGATGGTATGGATACAATGGTATAATATACAGTGGGGGATATAAGTATTGAACAAGTCAACAATGGTTTTAGTCAATATATTTCCAATGAAGCAATTCACATGGAATTTTTTTTACGACTTTGGTATTAACTCAAGAAATCCATACATATAAAGAAATCCAAACATTAATGTCCATAAATGAAGTTATGTGTAATAAAGCGGAATTACACAAAAAAGTATTGAACACCATAACTGAAATTTATTTAATACTTAGTGGAGAAGCCTTTGTTTGTAATGACAGCTTCAAGATGCTTCCTGTGGGAAGAAATTAATGGGCGCCAAGTATTCAGGTGTGATTTTGGCCCATACTTCTAAAGATATTGTCTTTAAATCTTGTTCAATTGTATTCAAGTCAGGTGATTGACTAGGCCGTTCTAACACCTTGATTTCGTTGTCTTGCTGGAATTTCCACCTAGGTCTCATCTTCATCATCCTGGTGGATGGCAGCAGATTCTTCTCAATTATCTTCCGGTAATGGGCTCCATTCATCGTTCCTTCAATTATATGAAGTCTGCCAGTACCATGTGATGAAAAACAGCTCTACACCATGATGCTTCCACCTCCACACTTCACTGTTGGTGTAGTGTTTTTAGGGTGATGTGCAGTGCCATTTCTTTTCCAAACATGGTGTGTAGTACGACAACCGAAAAGTTACATTTTGCTCTCGTCTCACCAGACTACTCTCTCCCAGCATTTCCTAGGCTTGTCCATATGTGTTGTAGCATATTTAAACGAGCTTCGACATGCCTTTTCTTTTGTAATGGAGTCTTGCGGGGTGATTGTGAGCAATGGAGTGCATTGCTTATTGTTGTCACTGTGACGATGGTACCTGCTACCTCCAAGTGTTTCTGGAGCTCTTTCCGAGTGGTCCTTTGTGCTTGGGCTTGACTCCCTGGTCAGAAATCTTGCGAGGAGCTCCGGTGCATGGCCAGTTGATGACGGAGTGATGTTGCTTCCACTTGCAGATAATGGCCCCAATGGTGCTTACATGAGGATTCAGAAGTTTTGTAATACGTCTGTATCCAAGTCCATCAGTATGTTTTGCAGCAATAAGGTTGCGACGGTCTTGGGAAAGCTCTTTGCTTTTACCCATCATGAGATGCTTCTTATGTGCCCCCCATATATTTGTAATATTTCTTATGTTTCTAAGAATCAAATAATCAAAATGCAGGCCTACTTATTTACATCTTTATTTAATTTCTTTATTTGTTTTGTTTTTCCATATTTAAACTCCACAGTCTTCCAGCGCATTCATTGTTTCCTTGCTCATTCCTACCCACTTGCACTCAAGATAAGAGAAGAGGAGGTAACCTACATTTTAATTTTAAATAGTGTGCATGTTTCTAATAAGCTAAGAGCAATTCACTTAACACTATAAACAAACAGTTTTACCAATTTCCCTAACAGAATAACTGAATAATTCAATATTTGCACTGCCACAGCGATATGATATTCTCTTTGAACATACAGAACATGGTGTTGGGCCATGTAGTCATCATTCCATGATTTTTATGCTGTAAAAATATACTGAAAAGTCCTACTGACAAATTTACTCTGTGCTCCTGACTGTGTTATCGTGCCTTAGGACTGGTTGTCATGATTGTTATGATTAATTTAACCGGTCATTATATACAGAAACCACATGAATGAAATGCTATTCACTGAACATTTTGCAGAAGAAAGCCCTCTTGCATAGACTGCCTACTTCAGTGAGGTAGAGCTAAATCACATATGCGACATTAACCACTTCAGACTGTTCAGCTGTGTAATTAAGGCTATGTGTGTATTTGTTTCATTAGTTATGGGTGTGATGAAATGGCATTTTAATGTGATTTATACACCATTTCTTCAGTAAGGAGTTATGTTTTAAAAAGCCGCCCTGGATGTTTCGCCTGACACAACAGCGGAACTGTCATCAAATGTGACTGTAGGTACAAAATGATACTGTGTGGTTTAAAGCTGCAGGATTTTGTTTAGGGACGGCAGAGGTCATATCGCGAATGAAAAAATTTGCAAAAAAATGTAATTTTTTGTTGACTCCTTAGCCAAGCCGTTAATGCATTTGTTGGCAAGATATGACTGGAATTAGGCTGTTCATAATTTTTCCTATTTTCAAAAAGTGATCTTCAATAAGAGCCAATGTTCACCCCACTTGTCAATCCCATTTTTCTTTTCATTTTTTTTTCATTTCCATGTGTCTTAGATAAATAATGCATTTTTAAAAAGGGACATTGATTAATACGGTCTTAAACACTCATTTAAAAGCTGTTTTTTTTTGTTTTTTGTTTTTTGAACGCCAAGGCTAAATTGATCATAAGCACTGGTGTAATCTGAGTCAGCAGTATGTCATGTTATAAACAAAAAACAACAGCGGAGGGTCCAGACTATAAATGACTCCAATCCCAGATGGCAAGGCTGTATCATCAGCCAGTGGTTGAGGTTTCACCTTATCATTCTATCAAATGTAGTGGGCTTTGAGAGGACAGCAGGGACCTGGTACAAATGACTTCTATCAGCATTCTAAGTTGTTCCAGGCAACTGAGAAACTGAGGCTGGCTTCTGTCAGATATCTATTTACATTTATCATCATATTGTTATGATGAAAATGTCATTCAATTTATTCTTTGCTTGATAAAAAAAAGGAAAAAGTTATGCTGTTAAAATAACAAAATGGTCAGCAGCCATTCATAGCCGTCTGCGTGCCTTTTGTTTTCACGTTCACGACCGCAAAGTATTCATGAGAGAACCCATTTAATCCCTCTCAGGTTACAATTACATAAGGCACAAGACATCCATTATGGCCACTATCCTGTCTGCACCGCAAAATGATCTCCATACAAGCAGTCTCTAATGGCGAGCTCTCAGAAGTATGTTTCAAACCATTTAGTGATTTAGAAAGGAATCTGAGCAAACAGAAATGATTTACATTCACTACTTTAACTGGTCTGTCTGCCTCACAAGTCGCTCATTCGAAATAGTAAATGTCTTCATCTGGGGGAAAGTCATAAAAAAAAGAAAGGCAGAGCTTCTTACGGCACGTACTTATTAATTATTTACGCATTTCTTCAGTTGTAGATCGTCGTCAGGCTTGAGTGTATTCTTTTTATTTTAATATTTATTTTTTAGCTGGTTTTAGACTGATTTCAGAATTTTCAGTCTTTTAAGATGATTACTTGACACAATGTAAATATATGAGGTGGCTGTGGTGCAGGTGATAGAGCGGGTTGTCCACTAACTGTAGGGTTGGAGGTTCGATTCCCGGCCCGGGTGACTGTTGCTGCTGATGGCAAGTTAGCACCTTGCATGGCAGCTCTGCTACCATTGGTGGGTGAATGAGACATGCTTTGGATAAAAGAAATATGGGTCAAGCATAAAATTGCAAAATTAAGCTTTAAATGGTCTTAAGAACAAATCCTTGGCCAGGAAATTAGCAAGAATTAAACAAATAGATAAAGTAATTTAGTATTGGATAGCTTTTCCCTTTTCATTTCATTAAATGTTTAATCTTTGTGGTCCTTGATGGGCAGGTGTGGCAGATAACCAAATAATCACTAATCTTTTAAGAAAGAACAAAATAAATAAAACATCCCAGAAGATATTTTTTGGAAAATTTTGTATACTCATGATTTTAAATTTGTGTACAAGAAGACAGCATGAGTGAATTTCCCTGTTTCTATCGTTTGCCCAAACAGTTCACTGCAGCAAAAGTAAACGAGCAAACGGTGGCACAGGACGTCTCAGGAGTGGACGTGTTAACTTCTTGCTCATTTCTCACCAATGATTTGTTGTTAAGACCATTAAAAACTTCATATTTTGCTATTTTGCTATTTTGGCATTGGCCCACTTAAAAAAAAAAAAAAAATATATATATATATATATATATATATATATAAAACGGAATATACAGTAACATGCTTTATTTATCAGATTATACAAAATTGAAGATTTTCTATTGTTAGAACTGTAAACTTAAAAAAAAAAAGATTGCTTTCTGCTTATGCCATCAATCAGAGCAATCTGTATAGAAAATGGGCTTGCATAAAAGGAAACATTTATGGAAACAAGTGAGCTTGACATATTAAGGATATTTTATTCTGTCATTTAGTCTGTTTTCTTTACTTTTCACTATTTCCACCAACATATTGGTATCTGTCCTGTGAGTTTTCCCTAACCTCTATGCCATCCTCATATTGGTGACGTTTAGACTTTAATATAAACTTAAGATTTTAATCAAAGATTTTACCAGAAATTTCTCATCATCTGTCTGTGGTAGCATTGGCACTAAATCGGCTGCTGATGAATGTGTCTTACTGTGTTTTCTAACGCCGCTGATCGCAACTTTTGGCCCAAGAATTCTTTTAGGATGTGTGATTGTTGTCTGTGACAGCAAAATCATGCTGAAGATCATGCGAATCCACATGAAACAAACTCATGAATCTTAAACTAAGATAATAACCTACAACTGAATGAATTATATATGGAGCCTTTAGAAATCTGAAAGCTGTCATAAGCAAAATACAGTAAATGCATAGACTTTTCTTTTACTCTATAAATATACCATACAGTGGCCTCCACTAATATTGGCACCCTTGGCAAATATGAGCAAAGAAGGCTGTGAAAAATTGTCTTTATTGTTTAACCTTTCAATCAAAAATACTCTGCTCTCATGGATATCAAGCAATTGCTAAAAAAACACAGGTTTATATATATATAAAAATATTTGTTCAATATAAGTGTGCAATAATTATTGGTACCCTTTTAGTCAATACTTCCTTTGCCAAGATAGAGTCTTCTCCTATAATGCCTGATGAGGTTGGAGAATACATGGCAAGGGATCTGAGACCGTTCCTCCATACAGAATCTCTCCAGATCCTTCACATTTCGAGGTCCACGCTGGTGGACTCTCCTCTTCAGTTCACCCCACAGGTTTTCTATGGGTTTCAAGTCAGGGGACTGGGATGGCCATGCCAGGACCTTGATTTTGACCTAGATCAGTAAACCATTTTTGTGTTGATTTTTATGTATGTTTTGGATCATTGTCCTGCTGGAAGATACAGCCACGGTCCATTTGAAGCTTTCTGACAGAGGCAGTCAGGTTTTCATTTAATATCCGTTGATATTTGATAGAGCCCATGATGCCATGTATCCTAACAAAATGTAAGGGGCCTCTGGCAGAAAAACATCTCTAAAACCTTGAAGAGACACCACCATATTTAACCATGGGAACAATATATTTTTCCATATGGCTACCTACTGTGTGTGCCAAAACCATCTCTGATGTTTATTGTCAAAAAAGCTCTATTTTGATTTCATTTGACCATAGAACTTGATCCCATTTGAAGTTCCAGTAGGGTCTGGCAAACTGAAGACACTTGAGTTTGTTTGTGGATGAGAGTAGAGGCTTTTTTCTTGAAACCCTTCCAAACAACCTGTGATGATGTAAGTGACTTCTGATTGTTGTTTTGGAGACTTTCTGACCCCAAGACACATATAACTTCTGCAATTCTCCAGCTGTGATCTTTGGAGATTTTTGGCCACTTGAACCGTCCTCTTCACAGTGCGTTGAGACAATATATACACACGTCCTCTTCCAGGTTGATTCATAACATTTCCAGGTGACTGGAACGTCTTAATTATTGTCCTGATGGTGGAAATGGGCATTTTCAATGCTTGTACTATTTTCTTATAGCCACTTCCCATTTTGTGAAGCTCAACAACCTTTTGCCGCACATCTAAGCTATATTGCTTAGTCTTACCCATTATTATGAATGACTAAAGGAATTTAGCAAATGTTTTACCTCATATTTATACCCCTGTGCAACAGGAAGTCATGGTTGAACAATTTCCTGTTCCTGGTCACTCAGATGTACTAAGAAATGTAAAATATGGGAATATGCTTCAAATATATTTTTCTCATATGATTTCGCACGGTGGCTTAGTGGTTAGCACGTTCGCCTCACACCTCCAGGGTCCGAGGTTCGATTCCCGCTGGGGCCATGTGTGTGCGGAGTTTGCATGTTCTCCCCATTCTGCGGGGGTTTCCTCCGGGTACTCCGGTTTCCTCCCCCAGTCAAAAGACATGCATGGTAGGTGGATTGGCATGTCTAAATTGGTGTGTGAGTGTGTATGTGATTCTGGCATCCTGTCCAGGGTGTACCCCGCCTTGTGCCTGATGTCTCCTGGGATAGGCTCCAGGTTCCCCGTGACCCTGAAGAAGAAATAAGCAGTAGACCCTGAAGAAGGAATAAGCGGTAGAAGATGGATGGATGGATGGATTTTCACAGGTGCCAATAATTGTTGCACACATATATTTAACAAAGCTATTTTTTTAATATAAATCTGTGTTGTGTTTGCAATTGGTTTATATCCACGAAAGCAGAGTATTTTTGTGAACAAAATATCTAAAGGTTAAACAATAAGAGAGTATGTGTGTGATGGTTTAGCATCCGATCTAGGCATTGTTCCTGCCTCAAATAAAAATGTTCCATGGATAGGTGCTAGATCCACTGCAACCCTGACCATCATAAAGCACTTACTGAACGTGAGTAGTGAGAACTCTCTAGTGAAATCTCTAGTAAGTGCATGGAACTGTTAACAAAAGCAGCAGAAAATGTGACTGCAAAACTTTGACAACAAAACTGCACTGGACAGACCACAAACAGAATGTACTAGGAATGTCACAATAACCGATACTTCGGTACAAACATTCTTAAAACGTATTTATCTGCAGTAGCGTTGGTTATGAAGGTACCGAGGTTGCAATTCTTCCGGAACTAAAGGGGCAGCAAATACGCGCAAATGTTTTAGTCGGTGCACAAGTGCTGAGGAAGAAGAAAAACGCCTACAAGTACACTGGAAAAAATACAGAAAATGGTGACAATTTTAGCTTGAGAGGCACAGAGAGGAAAGCTCGTTGAGAGGAAAGGTAGCATCAGTTGCCTGTGTGCAGCCGATGCTGTTGTTCATTTCAAACAAAGCGAGGAAATGCCTGGAATTTGGTGAAGCACCTGAAAGATGGTCCTATATTATGTTTGTTTGAGGCAGCAGGAATTGTGGCTGTGAAACCAGCAAATGTTATGTTCCATGTAATGTTTCCGATAGCCAGTTATTTGTTAATGATGCTAAGGCATTGCAGTGTTATAAACTACCTCCTAATGGGCCTCCATGCATCGCCATTCAGCCCGTGTCCTGTCAGCTAAATGTAGCCTAATGTCATAAATAATTATTGAAATGTTAATGGTTTTAATAACTCTTTTTGGCCTGCCACTATATCAGTGAATTTAAACTAATGCTTGCATTCAAAGTATAAGGTGTGTGTGCGGGCGTTTAGGAGTGCACCTTAGCACGTATTAGCACTTAGCGCTGTTTTATTAGTCACTGTCAAAGTTTGAAAACTAAAATACAGGGCCCCCCCTTCTCTCTCTCTTTGCCAATATTAGCCAGAGGAGGATGTCCTCCAGTGGTTTTTAAATTTTATTTTAAATTTTTTATTCTTTTTTTATACCACACTGTGGTATCGACTTTGGTATTGAGTATCATGTACTTTTGGTGGTATTGGTACCGGCACCTGTATGGTAGTAGTTGGCCATCGCGGTTGTGGAGTGCCACCTGCGGAGGAGGTGTTACATATCACGTCATGTTAATGTTTCTGCTTGAGAGGGCACTATGACAAGTACAAAGTACAACGTTTTGTATACAAGTATTATAATAATAACAGTTGCTATATGACTGCCATATAGCAGGAGATTTTATCTTAATACACAAATTTTGTAATGATAATCAAACATTTTTTTATGATTTTGTTATGAAACCAAATGTTACATCGGCGATCTAGGAAAATTTTATATTCGTGCCTAAGGAGAGAGAAACGTGCAACTGTCCACTTCACCACTTCCTCCTTCCACTTCTTCTCCCCGGGTGAATTACAATGCCATATTCCATAGTGCCCTCAGGCTGTTTCTCATTGCAACAACATGACACAACAATACTTTATTGAGTTGTTTCACTGACAGAAGTGCTATTTATATTAAGGTTTTTATTTAATTTAAGCCTATAAAATTATATATCATTATATTAAGTTATATAATATTATAGTATATAAATTTCAGTACCCCATCGCCCCAACACCCCTCACCACTAAACACAGTGGTTTGGTCATTAACCACTGCGGTCATAAAAATCTGCCACTGTCACAGTCCTAAATCTGTCAACATGGTCAAGGATGAAGCAAATTAGCTAAGCTTTTTCCAAACACCAAACTGAGAGATTGTCAATAATCTTTGTCATCATAAGTATGAATTAAATTCCTTAGCAAAGAAACAATACCAAGATGGCACATACAAACATATACAGTATACATATATATTAGTAAATTATGGGTCATTTTTTTGACATGGATAAGTCAATATTCATTCAGCTGCTGAGTGTATTCAGGTGTTTCTTGTCTGGCTAAACAAAGCTTCCAAAAAGGTAAGCTATGCCAGTTAAGTTAGAGTTAGAGTTCGAAGTCTTCTTTTTGGGGTCTAAAATATCTGCATTTTACACTTATATTTCCTCATTTAGCAGACAGTGCTCAAAACAACTTAACTTACAGCTTTGCTTCATGCAAATGCTAGAGTGTAGTCTGTACTTGAGGAGATAAACATAAATTAATTAATTAATTGTACAAAATAAACCTCCCAAAACAAGATCTCATGGTTTTAAAATGCTCAGAATGCCCTGAAGTTATTGGCTGTGTAAATAGTTAACCTTGGTCCATAGATATTGTGGTACAGAGCTCTTTCAGGGCTGGAATGCAAGACAAGCATTTTGAATTTGATTTTTGCTATAACACAGAGCCAGTTGAGTGACCTCAATAGGAGAGTGATATGAGAGAATTTGTAGAGGTTATGAACCAGGTGAGCAGCAGCATTCTGAGTGCTCTGTTGAGGAGATATAGCTTATGAAGTGAGAACAGCAAGCAGAATTGCAGCAATCAAGTCTGGAAATAACTAGATTTTACAGCATATGAGAATATGAATGAATTCTGGTTGTCAGGAAAGTTTGTATGATGTAAAGAAGAAATCATGTGTAAACAATGATCCATTAAGGAGACATTTTTTTCTGTGACTATTTTTCTGTTTTACCATTCAAAGAGGCAGTCTAGTGCATACTGTGCATACAGGACCTGTGATTGAAAGGATTCAAAGACAGATTGCTATAGCGATTGATATAGCTTGTAGCTTATATTCCCTTTCAAAGGGAACTAGGATTTCAACTAATGATTATTTTCATAATCGAGTGGTTGGCCGATTATTTTTTCGATTAATCAGTTAATCGGATGGGGGCAATCTTTCAATACCATTTCGATTTTAAAATCTGTGTTAAAAATATAAACATCAGACTAAAACTTTACACAACTGTTTGTCCAATTATATAAGACTGAAAAGAACCCAATACACACA
>JAOUWY010000003.1:21434417-21445116 GCA_025728095.1 Prietella phreatophila
CATTTTTGTCAGTAAGTACGATGCACATTCCAGGTAACCAGAATGTGGGGGCATACGTCCTGTTGAGGCAGGGGTTGAGGCCCAGGGATTGGAGGCTCCATCCACAAGTCTATATGGCAGCGGATAAGACAAGTGTAAGTGGATGTGTTCGCCTCCGAGGAGACAACACACTGCCCGCTGTGGTTAGCCCTCACTCCTCCTGCACTACTGGAGCTGGATGCCATGGTCCAGACATGGACAAGGTCACATCTGTATGCTTTTCCCTGATCGCTCTGCTCCTAAAAGTTCAAGAGTTCGCCAAGAACGTCTAAGTCTGCTGTTAGTAGCAGGGATATTAAACGGCACTCCTCGGAAAATTCTTGTCCACAGGGATCTACTGTCTCAAGCCAGAGGGCTGATTTATCCCCCTCAGTCGGAACTATGGAAACTGTGGGTCAGGCCCCTGAGAGGCACCGGCTCATAGATTCTGTTCTCACAACTGAGGTTGTAGATACCATGTTGAACACTAGAGCACCATCCACAAGGAAATTTCAGCCAGCCATACCCATGTTGATGGAGCCTCTGTGGGGCAACATCCTCTAACATTGAGGTTTATGCATGGTGTCAGGCGGCTGACGCCCATATGCACACCACATATACCTTCCTGGAACCTTTCTGTGGTCCTGGAAGGTCTGTCAGGTACCTCAATTGAGGTGTAAGAGTCAGCCTCAGAGAAGCTTCTGACTCTAAAGGTACCTCTTCTGCTGGCCCTGACATCTCTCAAGCACCTCTCTCGTTTGCCCCTTCCTGTCCTGACTTTGATCCTGGATTAGCCGAGGCCTTCCAATATCCTAGGCCGGAATATATTCCTAAAGTGCCTATGTCTGCTGCCCAGCTGGTAGTGTTGCAGGCTTTCTGCCCTCCTCCTTTCCTCAAAGAGAAATTGCACCTACTGTGTCTATAAAGGCTCTGTACTTACGTCCACTGCTCTGGCCAGTGGCATAAGATGGAGCAGCTGCTGGTCTGCTTTAGCAGCGACAGTAGAGGTGATGCTGTGACGAAGCAGCACATTTCTAATTGGATAGTGGAAGCAATCTCTATCATTTATGAGGCGGGCGGTACTACACCTCTGGGCATAAGGGCTCATTCCACTTGGGATGTCACCTACTTGAAGGCTTTGTCCAAAGGGTTTACCCTTTGATGTGTGTGCTGCGGCGGGGTGGTCTATGCCGCCCACATTCATTCAATATTATAGCCTGGATATACATTCCACTCCAGGCTCAAATGTGTTGCAGTGACCCTTTGGCTCGGATCTCTTGAACAGGCCATGCCCTCAGTGTGACGGCATAGGTATTCTCGTTCCCACAGCATAAAGCTCACAAACGTTTAGGTCCCTTTGAAAGGGAACATCTGGGTTGCACATGTAACCCTGTTCCCTAAAAAGGGAACGAGACTTTGCATAGCTTTGTCATACTGGGGCATGCCTGTGAATTGTAACTTTGCTTCAGATAAAAGAGGCTGACTGTGCTGTTCACAAGTGCCATTTTTATATCACGCGATGCGCTTAATTGCCACATCACCTGATCACGACAGGCCTATAAATAGGCATGATGTTACACAAGCTTCAGATGGCGGTCATGCACGAGGGCTCTTCCCACAGCGTGAAGCTCATACCCATTAAATGAACAGTGTTACATGCGTAACCCAGAAGTTTTGGATTATATCTGTATCCTTTAATTGCTAATAAAATATAGAACACGGACTGACTGCCACTGTCTCACTATTTGATTTCTATTTGCTGATTTTGTTCCATTTTGGTACAATGATTGTTAATTATTAGTACTTGGACTGATTTCGATTTTTCTCAATATTTAACAAGCTTTGTTAACAGAATTGTGACCTCAAGCACAAGAAAAGTTAAAAGATAGTGTTGATAGAAAAATCCATTTACACAATTAAAAATCTGTATGCACATTTCATGTACATTAAATTATATTACATTAGGGATGTCTCACCATTTATTAACCAAGAAAAATAAGGGGATCCTTTTGACAACGTTGCCATCTGTACACAAATCTTTTGAAAAACACAAAGGAATAGTCCCACTTAAACACATTCAAACAGGTTGACAGTGAGGATTTGTTTGGAACTATTGACAGCTACATGAACCATGTGTCTGCGTTGCGGCGAGATCAAAGCGTGTCGCGGCTCTCTTTTTCAGTGGCACTAGGCTGATGTAGTATGTCTGGGATTGTATTCATTCTACACACACATACTGATTAGTGCATACTGTTTCCACGGCCTGTCAGGGTAGGCAATTTTGGACACAGCCATTGCCTTAAAAAGTTCTTGATTAATTAAAACAGGTGTGCTAGAGTTTGGCAGTAGGTGAAACCTGCAAGAAGGTAGATCTCAAGGAAGAGAGTTTGTGAACACTGGAATACAGTTATAGAAAGAGAAATTATTTATAATCGTATTATGCAGTGTCACCCAGATGAGGATGGGTTTTGAGTCTGGTTCCACTCAAGGTTTCTTCCTCCTGTCACCTCAGGGAGTTTTTCCTTGCCACCATCACTGCTGGCTTGCATATAAGAGATAAAATCTTTAATCTAAAATATATATCAGAAATTTACATAATTCTGTAAAACTGCTTTGTGACTATGTCTATTGCTATGTACTATACAAATAAAATTTTATTGAAATGAAAATATATGTTAAAGGTACAAAATTTGTACCCCTGTTTTCAGATGTACCCCTATGGGAACCAACCCTGTGACAAGAGAGTGCATAGTGACACAATATATACACTCATAAGCCACTTTAATAGGAACACATGTACGCCCAAGGTCATCAGCTGGACTGTTAATCATTCCAGATCAGCCCAGATTCTTCTCCATGCATTTTTTCCAGCTCAGCTAGTAGTCTTAAGTTTTGTTCTATGGACATTGATTTAACTTAACTGTCAATGTATGACATGATCAGAAAAAGTTGGATTTATCATAAAACTTGCCTCAGGTGTTGTTACTGTTTGTAGGACTACCAGACCGATAAAATATAAAACTATATAAAATTTGGTGTCACTAGCCAAGGGGAGGCACAACTACGCTATGGGTTTAGTTGCTACAGTGCCATGTACATTATCTTTCCTTATGCTCCGGTCATATCATCTTCACGTAAACTGGAACTCATGTAGACATTTACACACCTTGTTTTCCTGCTCAGCATCAGAGCTTACTGTTTCAGTTTCAACCCCTTTACTGTTTTAAAAAATAATAATTAAAAAAATCAGTGTATATCCATTTTTCCTCACACTGCTTATGAGCAGAATTAAGAGCTGTTAACCAATAAGACACAAGTATTTCCATGTATTTTCCTGTAAACCCTGTCTGACTGATCTCGCCTCCGTTCACTTAGGATATAAAATGACAACACTGCCGTCGGGGCTACAGCCCCAAATACCCACACCAGTTTACACCCCTGTGTACTGTACACCTGCTATCCGATCAGCCAATCATGTGGCTGCAGTATAATTCATAATATCATGTATATACGGGTCAAGAGATTCAGGTAATGTTCACATCATACATTAGGGATCACAAAGTAATCTCAGTGACTTTACCCGTCGCATGGTTGTTGTTGCCAGATGGGCTGGGTTGAGTATTTCAGAAACTGCTGATCTCCTGTTATTTTGACACCCAAAAGCCTCTAAGGTTTACACAGAATGGTGTAAAAGACAAAACCCCCTAGTGAGCAGCAGTTCTGCAGACAGGAACACCTTGTTGATGAGCGCTCAGAGAGAAATGGGCAGATTGGTTCGAGCTGTCAGGAAGGATATAGTAACCATTCATTAAAACCATGGTGAGCAGAAAAGCATCCCAGAATGCACAAGACGCCAAACTTGTGCTTGAGTTACAAAAGCAGAAGCACATCTGGTTTCAATCCAGTCCGGCAAATAACCGGCTCACCCTTGAAACTACACATTTGTAAGACAGGAGGAGGAGGGGGGGGCACTCTTATAAAAACAGTACTGAACCGTACTTTCAAGGAGTGCTTCATTTCTTATTATCACCAAGTACCTGGAGTGAATACTGTAATGGTGAGCTAATGAGCATAATTGCAAGCTTTCTAAATGACGTAACGTCTAAGAAAAATAAATAAATAAATAAATAAATCAAACCTACAGAAAATAAGCCTGCAGCTGCAACGGAGCGCGTGCACTTTGTTTACATCTGGAGTTACTCATTTCCTGCCACGTGACCGCCCCGCGTCATTGGCAGTGAACTTTTGCTTCAGAGTTTGAAGTTTGACAGCGAGGGAGCCGCCGCGAATTAAAATGTAGCTCAGTCCGTGTGCTTTCCAGCAAATTCACTAGAAATTATTAACTCTACAAAGAAAAAAGAAAGAAAAGACATTGACGAAAACAGACGAACTTGTTGCGCCGCTTCCATCGAGGCTTTCAACACTGCAGAGAGTCTGAAGACTTAAGTTTTTAAAGTACGTGTTATTATTATTATTATTATTATTATTGTTCTCTTGAATAGTTCTGTCTATAGCCCTGAAGAAATGTTACAGACCAATCTTACTGATCTCACGCATTTCCTCCCGAACTGAAGTGCGAAAAAGCATGAGGTCTGTGTTAGAAAGTAGCGTCTCATTCTCATTACATTACAACGTCAAACGCTCGTCTTCATTCATTCCTCTTTTCGAGGTTTTCTTATGCGAATGTTTAAATCCAGCACCTTCTTTGGTTTGTTCAGCTAGGGAACCTTTCAAATGTAGAAACCCTTTGAGAATGCTGGAACCGTTACCATCTGAAGAACTCTTGAGTGTAGCCTATATACAAATTTGCAAACAAATCGATTCTAATGCAACATCTGGAATGCATGTGGTATACAACACTGCTGTTATGAAAACAGGTTCTGTATTCAATGTGAAAGTAGTCTACAACCCTTTG
The DNA here is from genome assembly GCA_025728095.1 of Prietella phreatophila. Lineage (NCBI taxonomy): Eukaryota > Metazoa > Chordata > Actinopteri > Siluriformes > Ictaluridae > Prietella > Prietella phreatophila. Next base: position 21,439,351 of record JAOUWY010000003.1, read on the forward strand.
AGAATGCTGGGACCGTTACCATCTGAAGAACTATTGAGTGTAGCCTATATACAAATTTGTAAAAAAATAAATAAATAAATAAAAACGTTCTAATGCAACATCTGGAATGCATATGGTGCACAACATTGCTGTGATGAAGACAGGTTCTGTGTTTAATGTGAAAGTAGTCTACAACCCTTTGAGAATGCTGGAACCGTTACCATCTCAAGAACATTCTCATTTGCAAAACTAAATTCTAACACAACCTTTATTAATGCATCCTGCACATAACATTATTGTTATAAACAAATGTAGTTTTAGTGTTTGGTGAACAGTTAGATATCCATGTGTTGATAGAAGGTATAATGGCAGGCTTTTCAGTTACTTGCAAACTACAGCCTCTGTTTGGTGTTTCCGCCAAAATTGAAGCTCGTACAAGAAACGATTAATTGAATGTTTTCTTCTTTCCCCAAGCCAAATATCAGCACCTTGCCATAATGCAAAAATAATGATGTGACTGTTTAATGGAGGACCATTAAGTGCTTCAGTGAAAGGCACTATAAAAGGTTCCAAATCACTGCACTCAATTTAGAAGACTTTGTGAGTTGGGAGACGGAAACAGGTCAAGCACTTATCCATTCGATGTCTTAATTGAGCCTTGATGAGTACGGCATTGTGTATTCAAGATCTTTCACGTTGTGCTGTCAGTCTCACTGGAGTGCTCTGTCTTTCATTATTGTCTGTCTACTGAGGGAAGTGCCTGTCTGCTGCATAGTTTTGCTCTTGAATTTCTTTCTTTCTTTTTTAAACCTGAGCGATTTGGACCACTCTAATCCTGTTTGTACAAAACATCATCTAATTGACATCACATGTCAGCTTCTGAAGCAGTCATACTCTGTAGTGTTATGTGTCAGCTCTCTTTCGTACTTCGTGCAATAGTAGTAGTCTGCGTCAGAGCATCGGACGCTTCAAATGAATCATGAGTGTACTTTGGCACCCAGAGATACGTGATAACAGTTCAAGGCACTGGTTCTTGCAAATGGTTGATATAATAAAGGATGTATTCATACACTTTTTCTTTGCATCCATAAAATTATTTAAGTGTGCTGGGTGTGTTCATTTTGCCTGAATGCTTCTACTCAGAGGATGTTGAAATTTGACCTCTGTCAAGACACTGAAGCATGGTTAATCCTGTAACCCGTACCCATGCATTTATTTTTCTTATTCCAGACAACATAGAGGGGGAATTCCTTGTCAATGTCTTCTCGTCTGACAGCAGAGGTAACCCACATCCTGTAATCCATTTGTGTACCCCAAGTCTGTAATCCATTTGTGAATAGTGTGAATCATTTCTAATCAAATTAGTCATATCACCCTGAAAGCACAATGTGATGATATAAATAAAATGATCTGCTTTGGATTTTTTTTTTTTTAGTGTAAATTTATTTTATCGTTCATCTTATGATGAACAATAAAGTAAAAAAAATAGTGATCATCAAAATTAAGAAATGATAATGATGATCATCATCATGATCATATTTTGTGACCCATACAGTCATAAGTGACACAGTGGAATAGAAATGCATATGAAGCATGTAGTAGAACTTTGCCCATATAAAATAACTTTTTACAACCTAAAATCAAACGGCAACTGTAAGTGAGGAATTTTTTTATGGGTGCAAAGAGCTACTTTTTCTTTCAGGTAAGTATGCATATAGGTCGCTGTAAATGTGGCTGGAGGGAGTCAGGCTGTCGTAAGGGCTTATCTTACACACATTAAGTACCTACACACAATCACGTTCTCCATACAAACCCAGTACAGAGTACACACACCGGTCTGTTATACTTGCTGGATTGTAGGAATTAATTAACCTAAAATTAACCCCTCAAGAAAGTATAAGCCACATTGTCAGGAAAGTCAACACTGAATAATTAGCTATTGCAGAAGTGGCAGCTGTTAACTGATGAATTATTCAGTGTAAATCCTTGAGCAGATTCTAAGGTCTGCCGTACAACTTTGTTTTTGTCTTAGTAGCATATTGGGAATATGTCAGCGTGTCAGTAAGCTTAACAGAGCAGATTGGTTTTTGGCCATTTCAAAAGAATATGGTGCCTCTGAAGTCTTCAGCACTTGTGAGTAGAAATGAGTCATATGTACGTGATATGAACACGCAGATACAAAACAGTCTCACTCGTTACACATTGAATATCATTATGTCAAAGGTCACAAGTAAGCAGCCAACACCTACTTGTACTTTATAGGTGTTACGTACATGGAGATTTAGATTACCAATTATTTGATTATACAGTTGCGTAAAGACGTTGGGGAAATGAGGACTGTGTCAGGTACAGCAGATGTTCTTTTATTATCACAAGAAACAAAAACAATCAAATAATGTGTGTTATGGCATTAATATTGATCATAATGAAATTATGTTATATCCAAGTTTGGCATTTTTCCTCCCTAAATATTTCCTAATAACTTGTTTGATATTATAACTGCCTATCATTCATATCCTCCAAACATATTTGGCATTCTCTCAGTTGTAATAAACAGTCTCCATTCTATTCCACACATTCTTTCTAACATATACAGCCCTCCTGAATTATCGGGCCGCTTCATCAAAAATGAGCCAAAAAAGCTTATCCAGTCAAACAATAGGAAGAATTATTTTTTCTTTGTCCTAACAAAACTAATTCACATTTAAGCTCCTTTTTTTAAATAAATGTAATTTTCTCTCAAAAATGTATATGTGCTGAATTATCACCACTTTATTTAAATAAATACAAAATTCATATCTGGTGCCAGTCATTTTAAAACCAGAGATTTATGTCAAAATAAATTGCTTAAAAATGTGTTTGTTTAAAACATATACATACATGAAACTATATAGTTTAAAATATTACACGATATTCTTTTTATATATTGATTTTTGCTCACTTTCACGAAAGGTGAAATATTTTTGGAGGACATTGTTACTGCCAAGATGTCGTGCACTTCTTCTATGGATCAGGTCTTTTTAAGATCTTTTTAAGTTTTATCTGAGTTTAAACCCATGTTTCATTTCTAACATTTCATTTCATTATTTCTGTAGATAACTTGTTCAATAGAGAAATACACTCGTATGAATTAATGGAGGCAAACTTTTGCCCTCAAATGTTCTTGGTCCTTTGTATATTATTGTGTAGTATTCCTTTTACACGCACACTGTACTGTAACACTGTTGCAGTAGTTGAAACATTTTTTTCTTATTCTTTTTGATCATTTTATAACAAGGATCTCATTGTTATACAACTAAAATTCCAGCAGAGTGATATAACAGGATTTATAGCACAATACTGGTGAATTCATGAATCTGAATTGTCTGAAGGTGTGATTCATTTGCTATGACAGTGGTTCTGACAGTAGTGCTGGCTGTAAATCACTGGTTTATATTAATGTGCTTGTTCTACAGTATTATTGTGATATTGTTTCTATAGTAACAGCTCATTTGCTGGTATTTCTTTGGTGGACACTGCCCAGTCTGATCATTTTATTAGATTTATTTATTTAACATTTATCAGTGGAGTCTCCAGTGTCAGTGCTTAGTAATTGGAAGTAAGTTTTCTGTCATGGGAAATCCTCCAGGTCACATGACTTTGCGATTTTTTTGTTTGTTTGTTTGTTTGTTTCTTGATAACGTGATAAGTTTTTTTTTGTCCGTTTTACGAGGAAGACGAAGTGAGCATGGTGAGAGAACAGCTATTTATAGCTGCTATAACAGGAATTAACATTTCAATCCACAACATTAATTTTGTTTGTAGACATAAAAACCATGACATTTTATTCATAAATTAACATTTGTAATCATTGCCAAATCAATGTGATATAAGAGGAACAAGACTTCAGGATGTGCTCTTCTGAGAAAATCATTAGATTACATTAACTCTGCTTTGTGTCGGGCCACATTATACCTCTTGTTGTTGATTATTTTCCTACAACAGAAGACCCTGTTGTGTTTCATTCCTTACATGACCAATCATGAAGGCAGTAGAAATGTGCAAGTGACAGACATCATAATCATCATCAGTAATCAGAACCTGAAAAATGTCTCAGATGATAATGAATGTAATCACACACAAGGTCGTACTTGATATCAGAAGAACAAACAAAACAATCAGATTGATGTAGATTAATAAATTGTTACATTGCATATCTTGTTATTGAATATTTTGTTCATAATCATTACAACTCATCAAACACTGATAAGCCCTGTTTTTAACGCATGCTAATTTGCTTTGTAAAGGCCTTCATTTAGTCTTTAATCAAATCTGTTTTGACTATGACATTTAATGAAGAGATTTCCTGCCGATGCTCCCTGAGGAGTGGAGTTCATGACACAAACAGAAGAGAGAGAGATAGAGAGATGTACTGTAAATGTATCTTCTAGTGTTCTTACTGTGTGGTTGAACTGATATGGAGATAGAGAGGTCATGTCAGAGTTATTTGTATTTCTTGTATTTCTGCTTTAAAGTTGAACGATCTTGAATGACCTGGATGTATATCAGCAATTACTGGGTCACAAGAGGGTAGATTAAAGATGTCTGTTAGTGCCTGATTGTTCTGCAAAAATGCATCACTACATGCTTTAAAAAAAACTTAAACTGAGTGACAGGAAAGGAGAACGAAATGGCAGCTGAAAAAAGCAGCAGATTCTTTAGGTGCTCTAGGGAGAATATTTTAGTCACCCAAAAAATCTTTTATGAAAACAAATGTTGCCAGTGTGTAAAATAGCTAGAAGGAGTAGAATTGAACTGATTGAATCCACGGATATTTGATTTCTTGAATTTTTGTGGCAAAACAAGCAGAAACAATTAAAAATTACTCAATATTTTATTTTTAAATATAAGTTATGAAAAATGTATTAATTTCCTATTTCAGTGTGTAAAAAAATGTGTTTCCTGGTCAACATGAGCAATAAATTAATGCAATGTACATGGATCCAGCCCCCGCAGTTAGTTTGAATTCAAGCCAACATTATGTCTGTATTTACATATGTACTTCTGTATGTGTGATATTCTGTAGTTTGGTGTCAACAAGATAACAAACCAGTATAGTTGAGCCTATGTTCTGTATCTTTAATATATTTAATATATAAAATTTTTGGTCATGAAATGCCAGCCTGCAAGGAAAATCACTCAAGCCTGGTGATTCAAGGTTTATTTGTCACGTGCTTTTGGAGCATGTACAAATAGTACTTTTACAGACTAATAGCGATGTATCCATCCATCCATCTTCTACCACTTACTCCTTATTCAGGGTCGCGGGGTAACCTGGAGCCTATCCCAGGGAGCATCGGGCACAAGGTGGGGTACACCCTGAACAGGGTGCTAGTCTAATAGCGATGTGAAACAGGTGAGGTAATCATGTAATCATAGTATATAAGGAGCCTCCAAAAAAGGCAGGGATGGTTCAAAGTTCACCAATCTGCCAACAGATATGTCCGTGAATAATCCAACACTTTGAGAACAACCTTCCCCAAAATCAAATCTGTAGGCTTTGGGGTATTTCTCGTTCTACGGTGCACAATATAATGAAAAGATTCAAGGAATCTGGTCAAATCTCTGTGCGTAAAGGAAAGCACTTCCGAATGCATGTGATCTCCGATCCCTCAAACGTCACTAGCTGCGTTTACATGGACAACAATAATCCATTCTTAATCTAATTAATACCATACTCTGATTAAGAAACTACCATGTAAACACCAACCTTAATCTAATTAAGGTCATAATCTAAGTAAGGTCTAA
>JAOUWY010000003.1:21507199-21517374 GCA_025728095.1 Prietella phreatophila
AGTAGATTACCTAGCTTTAGCCGCTAGCACTAGCTTCCGCAGTGCTAGCCAAGTGAGCCTAGGCTAGTGTTTATGTTCATGTTTTGTTTTGTTTTGTTTTGTTTTGTTTATTCCCAGCACCTGTAAATAAACTTCACCGTGCTTCACTGCGATTACGTCCTTTCTTTATTCCGGCGCCACCGGCGCGTTACACACCTGACTTGAACCCCATAGAAAATCTCTGGTGGGATTTGAAGAAGGCGGTTGCAGCACACAAGCCCAAGAATATTACTGAACTGGAGGCCATTGCTCATGAGGAATGGGATAAGATTCCTCAGTGACACTGCCAGAAGCTATGCTTCTCATTTGCAGGAGGTCATAACAGCAAAAGGGTGCTCTACTAAGTACTAAAGACGCTCGCCATGAAGGGGTTGAATAATTTTTAAACTGGGGAAGTCATTATAAGTTGCATTTTCAGTTGAATTTGGGGAATCCATTTGAAGCACTTGTTGTGTTGAACTATTTCAATTGATTTTGTTTGATTTGTTCATTGCAAACAGCTGAAAGTCTGTAAATTTTGACAATAAATCTGATTTGCAATGGGGGTTGAATAATTTGGATTGCAGTTGTAGATGTACTAGGAAGATTGGGCAAAGTTTGACCAAGCAGAGGCTGGTCATCCAAGTCATTTAGAGAATATTTATACTATGTACTGTATATAAAGCAATTCAAACATTTGAGCTAATATTAGAACTGATATCTTAATATAGATAACATAGTTTCACCATTTTTGTTGCTAGTTATAATGAAAAAAATTGTTGTGTTGCTATATTTAAATAATATATATTTCCTGTTCGTGTTGCACTCAACTTTACAGTATGTGCACAATTGTGTTCTAATAATATCTCTGCCTCTTTTTTCTCTGTTGCAGTTTTGATGTGGAGAATGGACCGTCAGTGGGGCGAGCACTGGACTCTCAGGCCAGCCCAAGCTCTGGCCTGGTCCTGCAGGGCAATTTCCCCCACAGCCAGCGACGCGAGTCTTTCTTGTACCGGTCCGATTCAGACTTTGACATCTCACCAAAAGCCATGTCCCGAAATTCCTCCACTGCTAGTGAGCTGTGAGTATTATAACTCTGCTTAGTTCTTGGCTGATGCTTCATAGCATGATGAGTTCACATTAGGGAGATTACTATACTATGTATTGCATTGTTCTTGATAATGGGCTAAAAACAGCTACCTTTAACAAATACCAAGCTGAATATTCACATACAGATATAACTATGTCCTTTAAGGTCATCCTGTTATCCTATTCGTCCTCGTTGTTGACATCATGTTTGACGTCCATGTCTTTTTTGCACAAACATCCAAGTGAGGTCATGAGACTCCGTTTGTTTTGTTTTGTTTTGTTTTCTCAAGGGAAGAGGGCTTGAAACAGTGGGAAGTCAGTTGCCTGCCTCGGTGAGATAAGCGTGTGGCAACTCTATTTTCCATTAACAAACTGTTTTTAAAAACGTGCTTTCCCATCTACTGACATCCCCACTGATCACTAAGACCCACTCACACACTCGTTTTCCCAACCCCATGTGGTTCACCAGAAGTCGAGGATATGTGGCCTGATTTTATGTGATGCATGCACCTTTATTCTATCCTTATTGTTAAAAGATTTTTCCATGTGCATGACCCACAGTTGGAACAATATGAGCTTCAGTTTACATGGCTGATATTTATATATACATAAGGTTTTTTTGTTGTTGTTTTTTATTGTTAGCTATATAAATAATCACTAACTTACACTATAATATCTGACGAACTAACATTGCATTTTTATGGCCGATGTTATGTATACATAATATCTTGTAAACTGAAGTGGTTCAGATACCTTACCTCTCACTGTCCAGTCATGCTACCTTAATACTGAATTACTCTGTGTATAGTACGGTTTAGATCATAAACTCTGTCTACATGAACTACGTTGTGCATAAATTGTTACCCAAAATAGTATTAAGAACTACCGGCTCTATGAAACAACTGGAACATACAGAGAAATTGGCCTTTGTGCTTATTTACTTTCTCAGAAACCTATAAATGTAAAAACCAAAAAAAATACCTCTTATTTCAGACATGAAGACATGATTGTAACACCATTTGCACAGGTTAGTGAAATTTTGTTTCACTGCACTGAATTCACCATTATGTCCAGTGTTTTGTTGGTTTTAGAGCACACAGTACATATACATGTTCCTCCATGTAGGTCCTGGCCAGTTTACGAACAGTGCGGACCAACTTTGCAGCATTGACTCATCTGCAAGATCGGGGAAGTTGCAAGTAAGAGAGGTTGTCTGGTTTATATTTTTCCGGAATATTTTATTTTATTTTTGATTGTTTTATCCCCTTTCAGCCACTTATAAAATAAAAGGATTTTCATACATTGCACTTACTGCCTTTTTCTTTCTTTCTTTCTTTCTTTCTTTCTTTCTTTCTTTTTAGACGGCCATCAGGCAGCAATCCTCCCACTGTGTGCAAGCAGGGTGTGCCAGGTCAGTGGCAACGTATTTAGTAGTTAGGTAGAGAGAGACTGAGCTTATTTTGTAAACAAGCCTCCTAAGTTTGAGTAAAAATATTGCACTGTAATGGACCATAGTGAATCAATCCAGAGAGAGGAGTGAGCACCATCATGTTGATCAGCAGTTTCTCTTCATGCCTCTTTTCTGTATGTGAACCGAATCACAAACATAAAGAAGGATCAAATTCTAGGTTAAGGGCCGAACAACAGTGATGGGATTCATTACCCCAAAAAATAACAAATGGCACCCTTTGGAACAATTTAAAGGCAATAAATTAGGATGGCACCTGAAGCTTGAGGATGGTCGTACAAACTAACAGCAGTGTATGATTTTCAAATACACTACTTCAAATACAAAATAAATAAATACAAATACGTATGCTCTTACAGAAGCATCTTGTATTAACTATCAAGCCACAAATGAAGACAAATAGCTTATTGAGTTATATCCATAGAGCTCAATATGATTCCCATGAACATGTTCAATTGGTATTCAGTTGGAATCCCATTGTTAACTCTAATAGGAATTTCTAGTGCATTGTCAACTCAAAATCCGACAATTTTGTGTATTTGTTTATGGATTACCCATTGGAATATAGTCTGATTTGATTTCTATAGGGTTCCTGATGGAGTTTTATGCAGAACATGTGATGTGAATTTCGTATGGACTTTATAATATAAGTTCAGGCTTTAGTTAGGGTATGTTTTATGGTATGTTTTATACATCTTTTGATAAATTCAGTGATGATTGTGGACATTTCAAGGACATCTTGTGCCATAAAATGGGCTTTGTTTCACCTTATGTGAGTTCCAAATACATTCTGAGGATTAAGGCGTCTTGCATGACAGGATAAGTTAGAGCGCCATGATCTAATATTTTATATTGCCCCATATATGCCCTATGATTTCACATCGCATAACAGTGGTGACGCATAGGAATTTTCATTGGTTCAAGTCTGTACCTAGGAATAGTGTTTTGTTTTTTTTCATCCTTATGTTCCTAGCTCAATAACCGTTCCATTGCAGATGAGGCATACCAGAAGTTGGCCATTGAGACCCTGGAAGAACTTGATTGGTGTCTGGACCAATTGGAGACCCTGCAGACACGTCACTCAGTCAGCGAGATGGCCTCCAATAAGGTATCATTTGTCAGTCAATGTTCAACACTGTATTCTGTGTTGTTGTTTTTTGGAACCATTATCATACTAGCCAATTGTTGGCATTTGTGAGTTAATGTATGTGGAAGACGGCAGTTATCACTTTTCTGCTCTGCCCTGGGATGCTGCATGAACAGCAGATCAAAAAGGTGCTAGTCTTCACCCTCCTCAGCTGGTAGCTGCTGTGTGAAAGGGAAGTGTTGGTTGGTGGGTGGGAATTGGAAAATGACCTAATTGAGGACAACATGGGGAAAAATAAAGATAAAAACACTGGAAACTGGAGTTGGAGGTGTATTTTTTGAATGTTGAGGGAAGACACACAGACCTGGTGTTTGTTTTGTTTTTGTTTGTTTGTTTTTGAAAAATGACAGTTGCATTGGCTGAAGCCTAAATGTACTGCTGCCTTATTCGACATACATGCAAATTCACTCACTCACTCAGTCATATAACAGCAAACCATTGACTACATTTCCCATCCTGCACTGCGGCCTACAAACATGGCTGCCATGGACTGCAATTCCCAGGAAACTCGTGTTCATTCTAATCATGCACACCTACATCCAATTCACAGCACAGTCACAACCACAGTTTAAAAAGGACCTTCCTATGCATTCACGCTTTGTGAAGTATATGCTCAGTTGTCTTGTCTCTGTCGTTACCAAGCCTTATATCGTGTCTGTTTATTCTGGAATCTTGACTTTTGTTTACGTTTATGATTTCATCTCTTTGTCTTGCCTAGTTTGGACTCTTTGCCTGATCGATTGACCCTTGCCTGCCTTTGTAGCTTGATTTCTGCCTGATCCTTTGAACTTATTGCGTTAAACTAATTAATCTGCTCTTGCTTCCATCTCAGTCTCCATCACGTGACACTCACACACACTACCAAGTTGTGTGCCTGGAAATGTGGAGTTACTGTCATGGGAGACCACGAGTCTATGACGCTGCTGTGTGTAGTACTGAAAATGCTATATATAGCTTGGTGCCATAAATAGACAGCCAATATCGTGATCTCCTATTCCTGCATCCAGAAGCAGAGTGGACATATTTCTGCAAATAAAAAAGTGTGGAAATGAATATTATGTACTTTATTATGTGAAAATAATAATTTAAATGTATTAACTATATAGAATAATATACTTTTTCTACAACCACTTATACTCGGGTTCTCCTGAGATCCAATGGATATGTGTTAAATTATCATCCACCGTTGAGCTCTATACAAATTCTATATATTTTTACTTTTATGTTCATCCTGACATATTTATCTGCCTAAATATATAAAATACATTATTTCCTGTCAAAAACACACACACACACAAAACCCTTTAGAATTTCACATGTAGCTTGCTGAAGCAGTTCAGGAGTTTTTACTCTTGCTAAACATACTTTATCTATCAAACCTTCCATTCTAATCCTTTCTGCATCTCCAGATTCTTTCTTTTTCTCTTGTACACCATCACGAATAGAGTTACCCTTATGCCGTATTCATATTTATCCTTCTTCCCATTTGATGCACATTATATATGCAAAGCACACACACCTCTAGCCCCATGTGCATGCACACACCTCCCTCTGTGCTCACCAGCCAATCAGATTGGCTCAACCTCTGTTGTCAGGAGTAGCTGATTGGAAGTTCTTAACGCATGCTGGAAACTGGGGAGGGGGATGTAGCTTGTCTAAGCATCATACTCTCTCATCTTTCTGTATGTACACACACACTGAGAGAATACAGTGACCAGCATTGACATGTGTTGCCTCTATGCATATAAGTGGAATCTGTATCATCCTGTTCTGTTTTTTTCTGTGTGGAACAGCTGGACTTATTCTGCTTGGATTACATGTGCTGGCAGACCACAGTGGAATTCTAAGCTGCGAAAGATATGAGACTGCATGCACTGTTCTATAGAGGACTGTGTCGGATATTGAAATAACACTTTTTCATGCCACAAGATTTGTTCAGTAGTACTATCTCAGTATGGCTTTATACATGTTCTTGTGCCAGAGCTGCGACTTTCACTCTGGTAAGTGCACTAATGCTCGACTCGGTGGTGCAACCTTTTCCAACGTGAACTGCGAGGTTAGAAATATAAAGCGTGCACCACAGTGCTAAGAAGATTTTCATTCTGAGTTGGGATCTCAAAACCATCTGTAACCATATGTCAGGGGCACATGTCATGCAATTATCCAATCAGCCAATTCTGTGGCAGTAGTGCATAAAATCATGAAGATGCAGGTCAAGAGCTTCACTTAATGTTCACATCAAACATCAGAATGGGGAAGTCATTTTTCTCAGGCATTTTGGCATGTGGCACAGTGGCAGGACCATGACCTTGTTGGTTCCAGAAGGGCTTGTTTTGAGTAGTTCAGAAACGACTCATCTCCTGGGGTTTTGACACAATGGTCTTTTTACAGAATTGTGTGAAAAACAAAAAACATCCAGTGAGCGACAGTTCTGCAGGGTGAAATGCCTTTGATGAGAGACGTTAGAGGAAAAGGGCCAGACTGCTTTGGGCTGGCGGGAAGGCTGCAGTAACTTTTTACAACCATGGTGAGAAGAAATGCATCTCAGAATGCAAAACACGACAAATCTTAAAGTGGATGGGCTACAACATCAGAAGACCACATCGGGTTCTCCTCATCTTAGAACAGGAATCCGAGGATACAGTGGGCACAGATTTGGATATAGAAATTCATTCCTGTGTGTGTGTGTGTGTGTGTGTGTGTGTGTGTGTGTGTTGTGGCCTCACTTGACTTTTCTTTCATAGCACACTTGCCTGATTACATAACAGCCTCTGCAGAGATGCAGAAGGCTCGTTGATTTCATTGAGCAGGTGCTGTCCTCTCAGTCGCCCATACTATCTGAATGAAGGGTCCTGTCTCCAAATAGAGCTGCTGCTATTGTGTAACCGAGTTGCCATAGCAACCACAAAACACTTGTGGTGTGTGTGTGTTATGCCTTTTTTTTCCTACAGCACCACTGAATAAGTCTTTTCATATCATATCATATATCACCACTAGATATTAAAACTGCTGCCAAGTTCAGACCTGAGGGTTGTAAATGTTCACATATATTAAGAATGCATGTCACAGATTCCTCTTTCTGTACTGATAAAGTTATGAGATTTTTTATTATTATTATTTATTAACGCTTGAGCCGTTTAGTCTAAATTCAAGCCCAGGTAGTTCTAGGAGGACTGAACCTGGCATAAGTGGCTCTGTGATCAAAACATCAGTAGAATGTTGAAGAGTAAAGGAACGACTAGTTCATGTCTATTTTCTTGGGATTTTATTGGCTCTAGATGTTGCTAGATGGCTGTCTACCTCCTGTATGTCACACTCCAGCACTGAGCGGCAGTAATAAAAGCAAAAGCCAGTCTTTTGTTCAAAAACTTCACAGAAATACCCTGCTCTCATGGATATCAAACAATTGCAAACGCAACACAGGTTTATCAAAAAAACAAACCTCTTTGTTAAATATAAGTGTGCAACAATTAATGGCACCCCATGAGAAAATAGTCTGAGAAAAATATATTTGAAGTAGACTTCCTGGTTCACAGGGGCATAAATATGTGGTAACACATAGGCCAAATTTCCATAGCTGTGATGTGTGGCAAAAGGTAGTTGAGCTTCAGAAAATGGGAAGTGGCTATAGGTAAATAGCACAAGCATTGAAAATACCCATTTCCACCACCAGGGCAATAATTAAGAAGTTCCAGTCAACTGGAAATGTTATGAATCAACCTGGCAGAAGACATGTATCTATATTTTCTCAATGCACTGTGAAGAGAATGGTTTGAGTGGCAAAAAAAATCTCCATTGATCACAGCTGGAGAATTGCAGAATTTAGTTGCGTCTTGGGATCAGAAATTATCCAAAACTCCAATCCGAAGTCACCTACATCACCACAAGTTGTTTGGAAGGGTTTCAAGAAAAAAGCGTCTACTCTCATCCAAAAACAAACTCAAGCGTCTTCAGTTTGCCAGACACTATTTGGAACTCCAAATGGGATCGGGTTCTATTTTCAGATATAACCAAAATGGAGCTTTTTGGCAATAAACACCAGAGGTGGTTTTGGAGCACACAGAGAGGTAGCCATATGGAAAAGTACCTCATCCCCACAGTTAAATATGGTGGTGACTCCATGGTTGGATCTTCCATCATATATCAAAATCAACACAAAATGGTTTACTGACCGCAAAATCAAGGCCATGCCATGGCCATCCCAGTCCTCTGACTTGAAACCCATCTCAAACCTGTGAGGTGAACTGAAGAGGAGAGTCCACCAGCGTGGATCTCGAAATTTGACAGATCTGGAGAGATTCTGTATGGAGGAATAGTCTCAGATCTCTTACCATGTATTCTCCAACCTCATCCGGCATTATAGGAGAAGACTCAGAGCTGTTATCTTGGCAAAGGGAGATAACACAAAGTATTGACTAAAGGGGTAGTTGTGGAACACATATATTTAACAAAATATATGTTTGATATCCATGAGAGCTGAGTGCTTTTGTGAATTCTTTGAACAAAAGATCAATAGGTTGAACAATACAGACAATCTTTCACAGCCTTCTTTGCTAATATTTGCCAATATTAGTGGACTAGGGCCATGTATTGTTGCATGAATAGGATTAGTTGTAATCACCACATACAGTATAATCACTGCAAATTTGTATCATTCGTACAGCTTATAAAATAGCACTTGATCCAGTGCATCTTATTATTTTCTGTTTTGTTTTGTTTTTGTTATATCGAGAGAAAAGTGTGGACACAACTTATTGAAGCCATTATAATAATCAATGTCATGATTATTGTAACGTGTGCATGGAATGTAGGTTATTTTATCATGCTTATAATTTGTGTTTTGAGTCATCAAATGAATACTGATGCAAATAATTTGGTTCATTTCACATGCTCTTAAGTAAAGAAAACTTGCCAATGGTTAAAAAATAAACAGATAAAAATTATTATATGTTGGGGGGGGATAAAACTCAGAATAAAACTCTCAGAGGCATGAGATTATATGAAAATAATCAACTGCATATAGGCTGTAATGCAGCACCCTGATGTTTATTATTTTCCTGTAACTTCACACCCTATCATATGCCTCACTGCCTTTGTTTGTATTTTGGTGGAATATGAGGTACATACATGTATTTCTTCCTATTTCCTATTAAGTAGTATTATTGCCTCTAGGTACTTCTTTGCTGGGGAGCTATGCTAAATTACAGTAATTGTAGCTGGGAAACTAATTGATTGTGTGTCCTGTGTGTAGTTTAAAAGAATGCTGAACCGTGAACTTACCCAGCTGTCAGAGACAAGTCGCTCAGGAAACCAAGTGTCAGAGTTCATAGCAAGCACATTTTTAGGTAAGTCTGAGCGTGTCTCTGATACACTGATCATCACTCATTACAGTTGTTCGTTTGGGTTTCAAATAATCATCTTACACATTTTGACAACCACCCAGTTGTTTCTTGTTGATAATAGTAGGAGTATAAAAGGAAGATTAAACTTAAATATTGGCTGTTGGTAAGACGCAGTTCTCTTGAATGTAAATATACTTTTATTGTAATTATCTTCGGTGTTATACGTGAATGTTTTTGAATGCATCTATTGAATGAATTGCCTTCGGAATAATAAAAATGGCTGTTTAGATCGGTTCTTGCTATACCTGTAACAGTGAGTACTGTAGCATGGAAATCATGTAGAAGGGAAAACAAAGGAAAGGCTGAAAACAATACTAAACACGTTGCCTGTTGTTGCTATGGGGATTGCAGTATTGCCGTCGGGGTGTATTGTGCGTCAGTATGGGTTTAAATAATATTGTGACGAACAGGACCCACAGTGAAAAGGAAGCATCTGTAAATGATAAACAGAAAAATCCACCAATAATTTGAAGGTACTTTACTGATATTAATATTACCTGCTTTTATGAGGAAACTATGGGACTGTGTTACGGGAAGAGTGAAATAAGTCTGGTGAAAGATGTTCAAAAGTGAATACGTTTTAGTTACTGCTGAATGACTATATGGAAATATACTGCAGATGTTGATTAAGTATGTGTACCAGTATAAACGTTATAATGTGTGTAGAGAAATCGCACGATGTGGAGATCCTGTCTCCGCCGCCGAAGGAAAAGGAGAAGAAGCGGCGTCCCATGTCTCAGATCAGCGGAGTGAAGAAGTTGACGCACGGGCCGAGCCTGGCTCCCAGCCGCATACCTCGCTTCGGGGTCAACACCGAGCACGAGAGCCTGCTGGCCAAGGTCAGTCCATTCACACTCACAAAGGACAAGTGTATGGCGAAACAGTCTTATCTGGGAGACTTCTTTAAAGATAAAGCAATTTGTTTTGTTCAAAGATCCAAAGTAGTACTAAACTGTTTATAAAAATTTTATATGTACAGTGAGGGAAAAAAGTATTTGACCCCCTGCTGATTTTGTACGTTTGCCCACTAACAAAGAAATGATCAGTCTAT
>JAOUWY010000003.1:21550254-21560819 GCA_025728095.1 Prietella phreatophila
GGTGCATCAGAACAAGGACAAACAGGCTCAAGAATAGCTTCTTCCCAAAAGCTATAAACATACTAAATGCACACATGCACAGTACTATTATTTATTTATTTTTGTTGTGTGTGTGTGTGTCTTTTATTTTATTCTTATTTATTTTATGTATATGTTGGCACGAATATAAGGAGTGGCTCTTAATTTCATTGTACATGTGTATAGTGACAATAAAGGCATTCATTCATCTCATCTTCAGCCGCTTATTCCTTCTTCAGGGGCGCGGGGAACCTGGAGCCTATCCAAGGAGTCATCGGGCACAAGGCGGGGTACACCCTGGACAGGATGCCAGTCCATCACAGGGCTCAATCACTTACACACTCACAAACCCATTCATACACTACGGACACTTTAGACACGCCAATTAGCCTACCATGCATGTCTTTGGGCTGGGGGAGGAAACCGGAGTACCCGGAGGAAACCCCCGCAGCACGGGGAAAACATGCAAACTCCGCACACACATAGCCCCGGCGGGAATCGAACCCCGGACCCTGGGGGTGTGAGGCGAACGTGCTAACCACTAAGCCACTAAACCACTCATTCATTCAAAGTAAAATATCGCTGAAATTTATTACAAAAATAAACAGTAGCAAAAAAATGTACTGTACCTTTAAATGTAAAATATTATATAAAGATATTATAAAACTAAAGATATATAAAAAAATTATATAAAGATTAATACATACTAATAATGTATACAGCCAAACTGAACCAAAAGTAACACAACAAATAAAAATGGAGACCTCCCAAATGAATCCAAAAACACTTCAAATAACACAACAAAATTTGGCAGTGATAGTTTTATTTTGTCTTTATAGAGTGTGGATTGTTGGCAATAACCTATAACCAATAACTTATTTATTCATTTTAAGATCAAGTCAATTTAATGTGATTATGTAACTATCTTTGTTCACTTCTGATGTACATGTATCTGTTCCTTGGATCATAATGTCTTGTCCTTGCTCATGTTTTTCTTCTATCTTAGCCATGGACAGTATCTATGTGGTCTTGTATGTCTTCTTGCACGTCCACATCAGTATAAAAAGTCTGCAGTGTCCAACTTTTTGTTTTGATTACTGAACGCCCATGTGCTTTCTTTCTTTTCTCTTTTATTTTATTTTAATTAATTTATTTATTTTTGTTATCCTGGCTCTTGGTCTCCTAATTCTTTAGTCATCTTACTTCTGATGGGACTAGCGTTTTGATGGTCATCCAGAAAGATTTCCAACAATACGTAATATACTTTGGATGAATAATTAAAAAGAAAGCACAGTTTCGGGTGTCATGTTGGTCGGCACTTAGAAATTAGAGAGCCTGTTGCTGGGGAGTCGGCACAAACAGAGTAGCGAGACGCTCTGTTCGTGCACATTCCCATGGAGTGGCTGGTGTCGTGTGTGTTCTTGACTTTGATGGACTACCTTGCCAGAGACTGCGAGTCGCGTGCGGTAAAATATTAAATACATAAACTGTTTTTTTTTTTTTTTTTTTTTTTTTTTTTTTTTTTTTTTCAGCATGGCTAACAATAAGAACAGCACCCTTCGCTGCACATTCTCAGCTCCTAGTCACAGTAACTCACTTCTAAGGGGACTTTCTGCTCTGCGAGACCAAGGCCAGCTGCTGGATGTAGAACTTGCAGTCAACCACGAATGCTTCCAGGTGCACAAAGCCGTGCTGGCATCCTGCAGTGACTACTTTAGGTGATTATTCTTTTGATATAGAAATGTAAAATGTTAGGTATTGTCTTGAGTCACAGTAACTCTACAAAAGGGGGAATATGATCTACTTTCCTGGAATGTAATATGCTTTAATCAATAATTAAGGCAGTGAAGCACAAAGCCATGCTTTGGGGGTAAACAATCTGATAAATAAATGTTGACCAAGCAATTTTAGAGTGCATGAACCTGGGTATTATAATGGCAGTTGTAATGTTTGTTCATCATTTGGAGTTTGCTGAAACAGAATATGCTTCGATTATTAATTTAGGAAATTATCGAGCACTTCCTCTGCTAATGGTTTGAGTCATCAAATTATATGGATACAGTCAGTTTATTGTGAAATGTTTTGAGTGGAAGTTTTTAGGGGAATACAACTTTGTCTTTATTATAAAACAATGGTGCCACATGATTCATGTTTTCCATTTATTTATTTATTTTAGAGCCATGTTCACTGGTGGGATGAAAGAGTCAAACCAAGCAACAATTGAGCTTAAGGGCTTGTCTGCACGTGGCTTAAAGCACATCATTGATTTCGCCTATAGCTCGGAGGTCACGCTCGACCTCGACTGCATCCAGGATGTGCTTGGGGCAGCGGTCTTCCTTCAGATGGTGCCAGTTGTGGAGCTCTGTGAAGAGTTCCTGAAATCAGCCATGAGCGTCGAGACTTGTTTGAACATCGGTCAGATGGCTGCCGCCTTCAGCTTGTCCTCTCTGAAGGAATCCGTGGACGCGTTCACGTTCCGTCACTTCCTGCAGATTGCCGAAGAGGAGGATTTCCTGCATATCCCCATGGAGCGGCTGGTGTTTTTCCTGCAGAGCAACAAGCTGAAGGGATGTACCGAGATTGATTTGTTTCACGCGGCCAACCGATGGCTTCGACACGACGACTCGCGTCGTCCTGCAGCGAACGAGGTGCTGCGGCATGTGCGCTTCCCGCTCATGCGCTCCTCTGAGCTGGTGGACCGCGTGCAGACTGTGGACATCATGGTGGAGGATGTGTTGTGCAGGCAGTACCTACTTGAGGCCTTTAATTATCAGATACTTCCTTTTCGCCAGCACGAGATGCAGTCCCCTCGCACGGTCATTCGGTCAGACGTTGTCTCGCTTATTGCTTTCGGTGGCACACCATACACTGACAATGACCGTACAGTGAGCTCAAAGGTGTATTGCCTGGCTGAAAGCATGGCGAGGCAGTTCAAGGAGCTGACAGACATGGAATCAGGCTGCAGCCACGCTTGTGTTTCCGTTCTCGACAATTTTGTTTACGTGGTGGGGGGCCAGCATCTGCAGTACCGTAGCGGTGAAGGCGCTGTGGACATCTGTTTCCGATACGATCCCCATCTCAACCAGTGGTTGCGCATCAGGCCGATGCAGGAGAGCCGCATTCAGTTCCAGCTCAACGTACTGCAAGGACAGCTGTATGCCACCGGGGGGCGCAACAGATCTGGCAGCCTTTCATCTGTTGAATGTTACTGCCCCAAGAAAAACGAATGGACGTATGTGGATTCGCTAAAGAGAAGGATATGGGGTCATGCAGGGGCAACATGCGGAGATAAACTTTATATCTCGGGGGGATATGGGGTTTCCGTGGAGGATAAGAAGTCTCTTCATTGCTATGATCCAACCACAGACCAGTGGGATTTCAAATGCCCAATGAATGAGCCACGGGTGTTGCATGCCATGATCAGTGTAAATGAACGTGTCTATGCTCTTGGAGGAAGAATGGACCACGTGGACCGCTGCTTCGACGTTCTTGCCGTGGAATATTACGTTCCGGAGACGGATCAGTGGACCACGGTTAGTCCGATGCGTGCAGGCCAGTCGGAGGCAGGCTGCTGCTTATTGGACAGAAAGATATATGTTGTCGGAGGATACAACTGGCATCTGAATAATGTCACGAGCATCGTCCAAGTCTACAACACCGAGATGGACGAGTGGGAGAGGGATCTGCACTTTCCAGAATCCTTCGCTGGAATTGCTTGTACACCTATAATACTGCCACAAAATGCCACACAGAGGTGACTTCCTTAGCTGGAAAATGTCAGGTGATGTTACACAAGGGTGTTTTTGTTTATTTGTTTTTGTTTATATATTTAAACCCCTGTTCCTTCAAATGGTTGCATTTTGGTTTGACTTGTTCGAGTTGAAATCTGTTCAGTGATTGTAAACCGTGCTGAGAGAGCCGAACTCATGATTATAGTTTTCTTTCTGCTGATGTAAGTGTCGAATACTTGGCATATGCACAATTCATCAGCTCTTGTTTTGAAAGCCTAAAGCCTACATGTATTACCGCTCTAATATGTATATTCTCATCCGTCTCGGATGGGATTGGAAAAACGGGCAGTGTACGTCACAAAAAGGAAGACCTCAACAAAAAGGACAACACTTGCAGAACGTGCAGTCATGGCTACATTAATGTGTTTGTAGAACAGTCTGAACCGCCACGAGTACAGAATGGTTTTGAGAGGACTGAGAGACAAAGATGATGCTACAGGGTTTACATTTAAGGCGTTATTTACATTTAAGGCATTTGGCAGATGCGCTTATCCAGAACGACTTACATACTGAGCAGGTGAGGGTTGAGGGTCTTGCTCAAGGGCCCAGCAGTGGTTGACGGTGTTGGGATTTGAACACGCAACCTTTCAATCAGTAGTCCAGTGTTTTTAACTATTGAGCTACCACTGCCCCTGGTCTGCAACAAGACACAATCCCTTGTTCCAGACCTCAATTTAGCGTTCTAGTATTATGTTGTGCATCAGTGAATTGGTCTCATAGCTAGTGTGGTGGGGTTTTTTTTTTTTTTTTTTTTAAAAGAACTATTTACAGTAAGTGTTTATATAAACACCACTTCCTTAAAATGTATTGTTACTTACTTAGAAATAATACACTTTTGCAATTGCGTGGCAATGTAGTGCAGTGCGTAGTGTCATCACCCTAAAGCTCCCAAGTTCCCGATTTCGATTACCGTCTGTACAGGTTTTCTCTGGGTTCACCGGTTTCCTCCCAGCTCCTAAAAGCATGACCATGCTAAATTTAAAAGTGTGAATGTGTGCATGGTGCCTTGTGATGGACTGGCATCCCTTACAGAGTGTATTCTCACCTCATGCCTAGTGGCTTCAGATCCACTGCAATCTTTTCTTTTAGGTTTTGCCTTTATAAAATAGACCTGGCAACCCTGTCAAACAGAGCATAAATAATCAAAGAAGGCAGTGGTGGTGGTGAAAGATGCACAAATGCATCAAAGAGAGTGGTTTTCTTTGTGAAAGAAAGTGAAGAGACCTAGTAATTCATGCTGCTGTTTTCACAAATACAACCCCAATTCCAAAAAAGTTGGGACGCTGTGTAAAATGTAAATGAGTTGCAAGTCTCATAAACCCATGTTATTCACAATAGAACATAGAAAACGTATTGAATCTTTAAACTGAGGAAATGTACCATTTTGATGAAACAGTCGTTTCTTTTAACTAACACTTTTCCAGCCTTTGGTTGCCCCGTTTTTGCCCCAACTTTTTTGCGACGTGTTCTGACCATCAAATTCAAAATTACCTTAGTTTTGTTCTTAAAATGGTCCCTTCCCTCAGTTTAAACATTCGCTACGTATTCTATGTTCTGTTGTGAATGACATACGGGTTTGAGATTTGCAAATCATTGCTTTCTGTTTTTATTTACATTTTACACAGCATCCCCACTTTTTTGGAATCGGGGTTGTACAATCAGACGGATGAATTAGGAATCGAACAGTGTCCTCTTGTGTCCACTGATGCACGCAGCTATCTAATATTTGGACCAATCCAAAACTGATGTCTGAAACAAAAATCAGTGTTCGGTTCTGTTTCCCAGCTTGGGCCCGTTCAAACGTTCTCACTCCGAATATTCCTTTTTGCTTTGACTCCTCTGTTTTTGTTTGAAACATACAGCTGGTTTAATGGCTTGCAAGACTTCAGAGAGTTGCTTTATAATGATGGTTGACGTACACCATGCAGCATCTTCTGAAAACCTTCTTAATGAGGTGACTTAGTGACTGGTTTATTCTGATTCTCCTTTATAAAGAGAAGTGTTTACTGTTCTCCAAACACTTTCTGCAAAAACATAGTTAACGTAGAAAGCTCTGAATCAATTTCTCGACTCATTAGCACTTCTGGGGATGTACGTACAAATGGAAAATATGTCCCTTCGTGCTTTAATTTACCTAAATTATTTATGTAGATGGTTTATCTTTGATACCTAAATGTGCTAAGCACAATACGACTCCTATCCATCCTTCGAGAACATCCAGTTCCTAGGTGCGATTTACATAATTCCCTATTTCTCCTTCAGTCTTTTGTAATCTCTTACAAAGTCCGTAAGCACACCAGACTCATTTCGTAATGCACTTTATACCCCACAATCTGAACACAGCACTGCAAAATCCAAGTGCCGACTGCAGTTAGTACTTTCACTGTGATATTCTATCTTAATGGAGGAGCTTAATGGATTAACAGAATGTCTCGTCGTAATGCTAGTGCTGAGGGCACTGACCTACGACATCACAAAGCAAAATCCTGTCATAATGTTAGTGTGTGAGGACTGGGGAAGACTGAATCAGCATGTTTCTCTCTTTATTTGAATGTATAACGATCACCACAGTCTTAAGTACTACAACACTGGCTGCTGCAGAGAAGTATTTTCTAGATTTTGTTCTATACAATTTGTATCAAATAAGGCACATGCTTACATTTGTACACAGTTTGTGACTTCATGACTTGCAATCTACACATGGCTCAGGATGTGTATAGGGCACAAGAGCTTGGCTACACACACTGCACAAAGGTTTGAAGGCAGTCCTAGTAGACTGACTTGAGTTTGAGAAAACATGTAAAGTGAATTTAATATAATGAGACTTTTTTTAATTTAAGTGCTAGTATGTTGTTTCACGAGTGTTATTTTTAGTTTATCACTAGCCATGTTCCATTAAAGCACAATACCAGAGTGAATAAGCAAGTTTTCATTTTGAATCTTCTTAGTATTACCCTAATGTCACTCTAAATTAAGTTTGATGCTTTCTGGCTTTGCAGAAAAGTGGGTCCCATTTGCTGGATCTGATCGAGACATGAGTGAATTAGTTGAATTGCTTCTACGAGAATTGTTTTTTTCTCTTTTGTTTAGTTCTTTTTTTAATGTAGTACCATTTTCAGATTTGTTCCACTACTTTTGTGCAGTCCCTCCAGGATTTCGCGATCGCAAAAATGAACACGCAATCAAGCAAACTCATGCAATATTTGGAGGAGCTTGCAATTTTTCAAAACTCCCGCAGATTTTCCGCAGGTTTGTGCCAAGATGCGTCACGTGATTTCATCACAACGCGCACTCCGCCAAAGCTGTCTTCAATTCACGTGTGTCGAACACGAGTACAGTTAAAAGTTCTCATTTACATTCACTGCAAAACAATATTGTGATATTGCTATTTTGGCAATTCTAGTAGTTTTAAACACAAAAAAAAACACAAGCACAAAAACTCAGCAAATTGCTTTTCAAATTTTGAAAAAAGTCGCCACAAATTCAAGCATTTTTGGCCACAACTGTAACCAAATTAAAAAAAAAAAAAAAACTCTGAGACATCCTGTACGGACTGAAGATGCTGATGTTTTTGTTTAATGTAGCAACAAGGACTTGCTGCAAGAAGTTAAATATCACTGGAGGGCACACTTTTCTTCTCTTGGGTCAATTAAATCTTAAGTCTTTGTCTCTGTAAATGTGTATCTGTCTGTTTTTGCACAGTGCGTTGTATAGTGTGTGTATCCTGTACGTATTAAATCGTCGCAATCACAATATGCATTCACTTTAAAATGAACAACTGTACACATGCCAGTTCATGTAGCAGCAGTGCAATTTGTAAAATGCTTACAGATACAGGTCAAGAGTTCCAGTTAAATTCATGTTCATGTCACACATCCGGAAAAAACAAGGGGGGGGTTATCTAATCTAGTGACTTTGATCTGATGTGATCTACTGCTGCTGTAATCCATCTGCCTCGACGTTCAAGATGTGCATATTGACCTGAGCATTTTTTTGCTCAACATAGTAAGAGTGGCTTTTAAGAGTTTCTGTAGCCATTCTGTCAGCTTGAAACAGTCTGGCCATTCCCTTCTCACATGTTTCTCATCAACCAGGTGTTTCCACCCACAGAATTGTCGCTCATTGGATGTTTTGGGGTTTTTTTTTCCACTCGCAATTATGGACACTGGTGTGGCTGAAAATCCCAAGAGATCAGCGGTTTCTGAAATATTCATCCCATTTAGCACCATGCCAGCAACAATCCCATAAAAGTCACCTGATTTCACCTTTTATTCACAATCGAATGTTTGATGTGAACATTACCAAAAGCTGCGACCTCTAGCTGCATGACTTCACACATTACATCGCTGTCACGTGACCGGCTGATTTGGATAATTGCATGAAGGTACATGTGTTCCTAATAAATTGGTCAGTGAGTGCATCGCTCTATATTGTACTGCTGTAATCCATTTTAATGTTCGTCATGAACATCATCTCAGGCTTTCCTGTTCTTCCTCTGAATACTTCCCATATTGAGCAAGTATTGTTCTTAATTAAACACAAAGAATGTAGTTAAAAGCCTCAAATATTATTCTTTCCCCCATAATTCTGTGTGTACATACTGTATTGCGGTGTTTCATAATGATAGATGTTAGCATGCTGTATAATGTACTTTGTGGTCTGTATTAATGCCATGTCATTCGCAGTGAAAGATAAGCTATGCTTGTGTAATGGTTTAAGCTGTTGAATGTACCACTCCTCCGTAGAACTTTGATTCCGACTGCCGTTCTCTGTGAGATCATTTTTACTTTTGGTCCAGTTTTGCTGTACCAATTTATAGTGACTTTTACTAATAACGTTATTCATTTAATAAACAAGAAATGGTGAGATTTGTGCCTTACCTCCCATGTCCGTGTGCACTGCTTACCAGCCATAGCAAATTTCAAAATGATGACCAGCAATCGTTCCTGGGTTTCTGAAACGTAGAGGAAACCTCATTGTGCTGCTCCGCTATAGGTGCAGTTTATAATATTTCAAAGTACCTGTAGTAATCCTACAATACATTTTTAAAAAGATACCTTAGATTAACGGTTAAGTGGACTTGGCTTATTTCTCATTTCAGGCTTCAGAAATGAGCTCAGCACCGAGATGGACCAGAACGTCTCAGCTCAGCTGCTTTTACTTATAAGGTGATTCATGAGGTGTAAGTGATTTGCAGTAGAAGCCCCAATCACAAGCAAGTTAATGCAATTTAACAGGAATTTAGAAGGAACAGGATTTTGTGTGAGCGCAGGCCAGTCTTGAAATCCTGGGAGGAAGGAGACGAAGGACTTTAATTAATTATTACTGTTTGTTGTTTGAACAAAAGCCAGGAAATTACTGGGTATGATGCACTGACTAACCATTTCAGGCTGCTTATTTAAAACATTTGCAAAGTGAATCCATTCAAGCTCCTCCAAATATCAGAGTTTGCTTGATTTTGTGTTAATTTCTGCAACTCATGGAAGGAAAGCCTATATGTTAATAAAAGACAAATGTCTGGAGGTGGAGGGGGATAATTAAGAAACGGTGGAGGAAATTCTTTGTCAAGATCAATCCTTTCAGCACTACTTTTTTATAAATCACTTGCACAGTCTAAGAGTGTGGTGTAGGAGGACGCAAAAGGCTGAAATATAGCCTGTAGGCTAACATACTTTCTCCAAGCTAGCCTGCCTCATCTTTTTAAAGTGCTGCATAACGCTCTCAGAGGAAAGCACTATCTGCCCTCTGCTGCATGCACAAGCTCTTCAATGCCCATGAGTGGCTAGTGATACTGTGAGAGATAGGGGATACAGAGAGCACGGCCAATTTTGCTCACTTGATTCCCGTGGGGTCATCAGGATTTTAACTCGCAATCTCCAAATCATTGGGTGAACATTTTTCTGTTGTGCCATTCAGAAACCCAGATTTCAACATTTATTTATGGATTGGTATACCTCACTTCCTGTGCTACCTAGGGTTTTGTTACACAAATGATGTGCTTCCTGTGTCTGTATGGGTTTCCTTCAGGTTCTCCGGTTTTCTCCCAAGACCATGCCAGTAGGCAGGTTGGCTGAGATAAATTGGTCAAGCCAATGGTCAAGACAACCACAGTAGAAAATGGAGTATGAGGTTTTATGGTAAACATCAGCCGTTTATGAAGCTGGCACTGTAGTCAAGATGTAGACACTGGAAGTAAGTATACATGCACTCTTTCTTATTAACTACGTACTGTAATAATGTATTAGAAGAGAGTGTTTGTTCAATTAAAACCATCCATTTTGATAAATGTAATATGCAAAATAATGAGCATTTCAGTTGTATAATTTGTTATAAATAGATTGTTTTGATCCTGGTTTACAGCCCACCCTGCTGAAAAAAAAACACAAACAATACAAACCATCACAGAAATTCTAATGGTTTTCACTACAAATACCATTACAAACCATCAGCTGTTAACCATTACACCCATTACCAAATGGTATCCACTAGAAATAACATGCCACCAGTAGAAGGCAACAGATTACCAGTAGAGACCCACAAGGACCATTACAGCTTCCATTAAAACCAATATATTTCCTATTACAACCATTAAAACTAGAGATGCACTGATGACGGTCCATCCATCCATCTTCTACCGCTTACTCGTTTTCAGGGTCGTGGGGGATCCTGGAGCCTATCGCAGGGAGCATTGGGCACAAGACGGGGTACACCCTGGACAGGGTGCCAGTCCATCACAGGGCACAATCACATACACAC
>JAOUWY010000003.1:21580261-21603211 GCA_025728095.1 Prietella phreatophila
TTCCGCCATTGTTGTCTCTTATGACACTAAGTGCGAACATCAGCCATGTCACCTAACTAGCTAGCTAACAATGTATGGAGACTTGCCTTCTGCACTCCCACATCAATTTCATAAACATGCCGGGGGTACTGAACCAAAACAAAATGTGTCACTGTACATTTTTCTTCCGACTGTATTGTCTTTGGTCTTAGATGTGAACTTTGTAAGGGTTACTTTTTTTTTTTTTTTTAAGAAAAAAAATGTGAAATGTACAGATGTGTGATTCCTATGCAAAATAGAGAAATTTATCAAAACTACAAATTGAAATATATCATATGTGAAATGGTTTCTATAATGTAGGTGTAAAGCTTTTAAAATAAGAGTGCACAGTGTAGACAAAATATTGGAACAGCTCTAGCAAGCAACAATTTACAGTATGCAGTTACACACAAGGCCACATTTGCATAGAATTGTTCAACCCCTCGAACCATACCACTCATAATAATTCTTTCCACATATCTCTCGAACAGGCTTTGCTTCGACTGAAGTTTGTTTTATTCCGATTGTTTTCTTTTTCTTCTCTTTTTGTAACACTTCTTGAAAGCGAAATACTGTACATAGAGCTTATCACTAGACTATGACTGCATGTCAAAAACAAGAAATGGATCTTAAGTGAGAGGCGTTTCTTAGCTTGGCTGACTTCATTATAAAATGTGCTGCACATGATAACACTATGGACTTTTTTAGCAAAGATGCAATGCATGCATTTATCAACAACAAACAAAAAAAAGTGTGGTTTCATTTCACATTTTACGTACATGTTGGTTGATCACCTCTGGTTTATGGGGCTCCATGTGAGATGTTGTACATCACACCAAATTACCAATTGCTTGACCAAAGCAGTTTTGTTCTTTCCATATTATAACTACTATTTTATTTGTATGCATTCTTTGGCATGCTTGGCTTTTTGCTTTTTTTAAATCATCATGATTGTAGCATTTTTTTTTTTCCAATTCACACTCATCATCACTGTTGCTTAGAGCTTAGCGTGTGCATCTTGACTCTTTCGACATGACGAATCGCTATCAATCACAGATATATATCAACACAGGTCTCTGATATATATGGCAGATTTTGTGCAATCTTGTGTCTTTTTTTGGACCTTTTCTCGATGTGTTGCTTTGCACTTTAACTGTGGCTGTATGGCATTAAAATTGGACTGTTTTATTCTCTGAGAACACTGACTGTTTAGGTCTGTAGATTTAATGATAATGTTTTTGGGGTTGTTGTGTTTTTTTTTCTTTTTTCCTTTCAGATGGCTACCCCCCCTTGTATTACTTCATGGCTGTAAAATTTTGGGTGAATTCTCCACTGCATTGCATGGATAACAGTGAAGGAGAACACTTTTTTGGGAGCAAATATGTAACTTCTCAATGCAAACTATACAAAAAGGGCTCAGTCTTTGTGCTCTGAGATGTGTAAAACTGGGAGATGCAACCGGAATGTATGTTTTATTGATTTATCTATCTTTTGTCCTACAGAGCTGCAGTAGTTTTCCCTCATATATGGTAATAGTAGTTTAACAGGCTGTTCTGGATTTTCTCTTGAACCGTATTTTAACATCAGTTTATTTTGGAAGTATTATTTTTTTAAGAACGCAGAGCCCCTTTAATGGAGCCTCTTTCAACCTCCCCCAATAAGCCTTAAGAGGACTGCTGGGCAGCTGCTATTGTTCTTGTGAATATATAGCCACCAATTTTCCACCGTTCTAGTAATCAAATGAGGAAGTGGTTCTCTAATACCAGAATATTAGTTGATTAGTATTTTCGAGTCATAGTGTGGCCGATATAAAATAGAGGAATAGTGTAAACATGATCCGCCAAACGTAAGTGCCATCTGCATTTATTTACTCACTAAAGAGCTTTTTATTTAGTCGAAATATAGTGTCTGAGCAGATGTAAAAACTAAAATCATGACACTAAAACTGCTCATAAGAACGTTAAAGAATACACCTTTTTTTAAAAGAAATAAATCTGCAGTCAGAACAGAAACAGTGCTGTTGATATGCATTTTAAATCCATGTAATGAGACACCATCATCGGCTGGAGCCTTTTAACCAGCTAGACGTGGAAAACGCTTCGACAGGAAAACACTTCGACGGGTGTTTCCAAAAAAAAAAGTCATTATTCATAGGTGTAGAACTCATGTAATTGTATAGACTTTCTGGTGTGGTCCATATTTTGACTCATGTTTGTGGAAAATGGTTGCAGAAGGCCACTTTCTGTACATAGTCTCAGTGATCGTTTCATGGATGTTTTTTGCGTTGTCAAAGTATGCTAACTATGGATGTGCATGATGTCTCAGCTACATATATCAGATCGTTCTTATTATATCATTTATATTTTGTAATCTGTATTTCTGTATGTGTTTTTAAAATATATACATTCAAACTGCCATGGTTGTGATTTCAGTGCTACCGTACCATCAATAAGGGTGTGTCTATTTCACAGTTATAAGACGTGTTATATGAGATAATAATAAGAGGTGAAGCTTTTTACTGTTTAAAAAAAAAAACACCGTAAAGAAAATATCTCGGTATCAAAACTTAAATGTTTATTTCCATTACCGTAATACAGTGTAGATTTGCTGGTACAGTAATGATACACTTCACATTCTGCTTAAATGCAGTAGCTATTGAAGCGCTTCATCTTCATGATGATTAGGTATCGAGGGGTAAACAAAATGCATGACTGCAGATTATGACAGTATAGGCATATGGCTCTGTTTTATACAGCGTTTATGTTATTAGCTTATATGCAGTTTATGGTATGGGTTCTCAAATTTTTGTAACTACAGTTCCCTCTTACTGTAAATTCAATTCCATGGACCTGCTCAACACAGATATATTTCATGAGCATAATTTACACGGGTAAAATAATATCTTGTCTATTTATGTGACCTATAGAGCTTCTATTCAATGACCTTTCCATTGACTGGATACATTAGGACATTATTTGACATTAGTTACAGGCCTACTTGTTGTTGAGTTGTTTAGGTTCAGATTAAACTAATTCAATTCAAGCTACCAGTCAAACACTTTTAATAACTACAGGAACATAATGTTAAGAATAATAACCTTATGGCAGGGTGTGATTTCCAATGCTGTAACTAAAATAAAAATGAGTGATCTCCTGGAAATCCTTCACTGACCTGTGTGGGTCTCCAAATCCCACTTTAAAAAGCACTGGTTTAGGGGAACCACTAAACCATTGTCATTGTGAAGGCCTGGAGAAAATGGCTATAAGACTTGGGAGGATGACTGAGGCTAAACCTGAAGCTGGATTTGTTGTGTTCTGTATGTGTCAAAATCCTCCGGAATGGTATCTGAAAAGCAAAACATGGATGTTAGTGCTGGAACGATTATTGAATAAAATGTTTGACTGGAGAATCTACTCATCTTTGCTCTAATATATTTCAGAGTGCTGTGAAAAAGAATTTTCCCCAACTTTTTTGTGTACATCTCGTACTAAATAGTTTTAGATGTTGAAACGAAGTACTGCATAATACAAAGGCAACCTGAGTAAACATACAATAAAGGTTATTATTTATTTATTTATTTTTATTGGTGCAAAAAAAAAGTTAGCCCACACCTATCACCAGTGTGAAAAAAATTTGCCCACTTAAACTTAAAATCTGGTTGTGCCACCTTTAGCAGCAAAAACTGCAACCAAACTCTTCTGATAACTGGAGATCAGTTACTTACATCTAGTACTAGGATTTACTCCTATGTTTTGGATCATTGTCTTGCTGCATAATCCAGTTGCGTTTAAGTTTCAACTTATGGACTGAAGACCAGACATTCTCCTTTAGGATTTTCTGATAGAGACCAGAATTCATGTTTCACTCAATTGCTGCAATTTGCCCAGACCCTGAAGTAGCAAAGCATTCCCACACCATCACACTACCACTACCATGCTTGACCGTAGGTATGATGTTCATTTTGTGGTTTGAGGATCATCAAGGTGTGTTTTGGCAAAATTCACATGATCCTTAATGTTCTTCTCAGTTAGCAGTGGTTTTCACCTTGAAACGCTTCCATGAATGCCATTTTTGCCCAGTGTCTTTCTGATAGTAGAGTCATGAACAGTGAGTGACCTTTATTGATGCAAGAGAGGCCTGTAGGTCCTATGATGTCCTTGGCTCTTTTGTGACTTCCTGGATGAGTTGTTGCTGTGCTCTTGGAGGAATTTTGGAAGGTCAACACTTCTGGGAAGGTTCACTACTGTGCCGAATTTTTCCAGTTGTAGATAACGGCTCTCACAGTGGTTCTTTGGAGTCCCAGAGTCTTTGAAATAACTTTGTAACCCTTCCCAGACTGGTGTATTTCAATCACCTTCTTCCTCATCATTTCTGGAATTTCTTTCAACTTTGGCATAATGTGTTAACAACTTCCTGCTGTTGACAAACTTCTATTTAAGTGTTGATTTGAGTGAACAGGGTTTGCAGTAATCAGGCCTGGTTGAGTCTAATTCAGCTGAACAACATTACGAATGCAGTTTCATAGCTTTGGGGAATTAGTAACTATTAACTAAATATAGCAGTCACTAAATACATTTTCACACAGGCCCAGTTGGTATTGATAACATTTTTGCTTAAGTAAATAACAATATAATTTATAAATTTGTCTATCTTAGATTTAGTTTTAAGTTCTGAAACTATTTAGTATGAGATATACACAAAAACATTCACATCACTGTGTGTGTGTGTGTGTGTGTGTGTGTGTGTGTGGATGGATGGCTAGATGAATATGTACTGTATACTATATATTGTTTTTATTTTTTTAATTGCTTTCAGTCTCCAGGATCTTTTGCCTTTCCTAGGGGTATAAAATATAATGGTGCTTGAAAGTTTGTGATTTCCAGAGAGTTGAAGTTGTTCTGTACTGAGGAATGGACTTCAATTCCTCCAAGCTGATGAGCAGGACTGATCAACAGTTACTGTAAATGTTTAGTTGCCATTATTGCTGTATTGTTGCTGTACAAGGGGGTCACTCCAGATACTGAGAGCAAATGTTCAAATACTTTTTTACTCACAGATATGTAATATTGAATCTTTTTCCATAATAAATAAATGACCAAGTATAGGCTAATATTACTGTCTCATTTGTTTAACTGGGTTCTCTTTATATACTTTCAGGACTTGTGTGAAAATATGATGATTTTTTAGATCATATTTATGTAGATATCGATTCACAAATTTTCAAGCACCACTGTATGGGTTTGAACATGTGAAAGCCTTTGTAATCAATCACTGCAAAAACAAAATACAAAGAGGTTTCAACAGAGAAGCGACACATGGTTGCTGAATGGAGCTTTTATACCTTAGCTAGGCAGGGGTAGTTCAATATCACCTGCACTGTGCTTATTTTCCCCAGATGATGTACATTTACATTACATTTACATTTATTCATTTGGCAGACGCTTTTATCCAAAGCGACTTACAATAATGTACTTAAACATAGTAAACATATTTATCATATTATTTTATGTAGTTAATTCTATGTTCTTCGAGTTTCTGTATTTTATGTAATAATAAGAATATAAACATATATAATCACCATTGCATCGGTAGCGCAGGTTGGCCCAGATGATGTTCTCCTGTGAGAAGCAGAACACTCCAAGTCTGCCTCCTCTCATGGTTGTGTCAATAATAATTCCTGTGTCTGCAACCATCTTTGGGCCTTCATAGAAACGAACCCTGAATGTTTGACACAGAACGAAATATTAGCTTTTTTCAGATACAGGATACAGCGGTCAAATTTCAGTTGTGACCATGAGTTAGCTATACAATTCGCTTTGTCACTGTTGGTGTACCTGATGTACCCATCATGGGGTCTGTGCTGCAGGAACCAACGATAAGAAGTCTTGTCCTTCCAGCCCACATTTCTCGGATCTTTCCACAGCAGCTTTACCTGGTTGGCAGTATCACCTGTGTGCCACAGCGAGTTTCGCAGATTCTCTCCTGGCCCTGTGTCGGATTTCACAGCCTACCAACAATTTCATAGTGAAAATATAGCAACACTGTAGTTCCTTGTGGATCTATTTAGGTGATATAAGCTCACAGTTTGCTTTTAGATTATTGCTTTAAGACTACCTGGGGAGTTCAGTCTCCTCAAAAATTTCCTTAAAATGCAGCAATAAAATGTTTCTACATTAAATATCGAAATGTGTAAGTATTATTCCTAACTCTTGGTGAAATTTAATTTTTTAGTGAATAAAACTTCAATATTATGCTGTTCATTCATTTAATGCAAATTGCTTTCAGTGGACAGCACAGCCCGTGTGAAAATCTCCTTGGAGCTTGGAGCTTGTAGACGCCAGTAGACGCTCCAGTATAAGAACTCCATTGACTTACATTTTCTGCAGAATCCTACTGTATGTCAGATTCGGTCCACTGATCTGTAGTGGATATTTAGATTTTATATGGGTAAATCAATGTAACCACATTGTACCTTGAGTTGGATTCCTGGTTCAGCCACAGCTCGGAAAGGATTCGCCTGCCAGTAGATCTGTTCCACCTGCTTCCACATGACTACGTAAAAACTGGAGCTGTCCTGATAGCCAAAGATAAACCCAGCATAGTCATCATCTGTTACTGTATTTACATGAAATGTCCCTTCAAAGTCCACGCCATTGAATGCTGTGTAACCTGCATGCGAGAACAATAGGAGGTTAAATTTGTCTAGAAATTAAGATCATATTTTCATTGTGAAAGTTTTGTTTGTAGCTCTTTATAAGCATATTACCAACAGCTAGTCCAGGGTCACTGTTCATGGTTTGAATGATCTCTCTTCCCTGTTTGAAAGAAAAAGGTTATTACTTGTATCATGAGCCGCCCAAACTGAGTGTTTTTAAAGCTCAGAGGTAGCAAATCAGACCTGATTAAGCACCACCCAGTTTGGATCGATTTGTGCATCTCCTTCTGGGTCCAGCACCACAGTCTGGTAGGCTCGGAAGTCAGTAAGGGTGACCTCTGCATTCTCAGGGCACACGTCAATTGTGTCTATGATTGTGTCGTTGTCAAAGTCCTTTTCACAGACGTTTCCAATTCCATCCCCTGTCGTTTATATGGTAAGATGTCTTCAGATTATAAAATAACATTTGACTTAAAAGTTAAAGAGATATAACTGACCATCCCAATCTTCCTGTAGCGGGTTGGGGATAAGTCTGCAGTTATCTGGTCCCGGAGGAAGGAGGTCAGGAATGCTGTCATTGTCATCATCATCATCACACTCATCCCCTTTGCCATCTTTGTCCGTGTCCAACTGAGAACTGTTTATGACTGCAGGACAGTTGTCTCGTGAGTCCTGATGACCATCTCCATCACTGGGGAAAAAAGCAAGAAGTTCTCAGCCAGGGACTGAAATAAATGTATCAGGAACAAAGCCAGCATTTTGTCCAAAATTATCTTTGTCATTGTCACAAGGATCATCAATCAAATCAAGTCCAGCAATTTGTTCATACCTGTCTTTGTTGGTGTCACAAGGATCACCAATCAAATCATTATCGACATCCATCTAAAAGTGTAAAAGAGGGGATCGTAAGTTTATCTCTGAGAGAATGTATGTACCAAATAGGCTGAAGTAATATATAGCATGAGAAAAAGACCTGGTCAGGATTGCGAATATAAGGACAGCTGTCACATGCGTCACCAACATTATCACCATCTCGATCAATCTGATCAGCATTGGGAACCTTCACGCAGTTATCCTTGTCATTTTTTATGCCTGAAGCACACAACAGAATTTCAGCTAAATATCAGGAAAATATTATTTAGAATAATCAAACCCAAGGGATACACTCATGCCAAACATACCATCACCATCAATGTCATCGTCGCATTCATCACCATTGCCATCACTGTCAGTGTCCTTTTGGTCATTGTTTTTAATTAAGCGACAGTTATCGCAAGCATCTCCATAATCATCTTGGTCAGTGTTCTTCTGGTTTACATTTGGCACAAGTACGCAGTTGTCCTAGTGATGCAAAGAGCAGTGTGTTAGTAGAAAGTTTATCAGCCATTCTTTCATGATTTGAACAAAAGTGACTAAATCACCTCTGTAGTCAGGATCCCATCTCCATCCGCGTCATCATCACATGCATCGCCAGTGCCATCCTTATCAACGTCTTCTTGGCCAGAGTTGGGTACTGTGAGACAGTTATCCTGCAAATCCACTTGCATTGACTTTGTTGGACTTTGAGTACACATTCAGATATTCTGTGAAACTTTTTATTCTCACCTTAGCACAGTTTCTGTCAGAGCACTGCAATTCTTCATCAGGGAAGCTATCGATATCTGTGTCAGTTCCACATAAGTATCCATTGCCAGCCATACCAACACCACACTAAATACAGAGATTTGGGTTTGTACTCCAATTAGGAGGTTTTTGACAAATTAACATACATAGGATTCACATTCAATACAATTTATAGTGCTTTGTAAGTGCAACATCTTTTGAAGTCCTTACAACACACTCAATATTGCCATCCCGATGGGTGAAACACTCAGCACTCGCATGGCAAGGGTTGGCCTGTCCATTCCCACAGGACCTCTCAGGCTTACAGCCCTCATTCTGGTCTCCAATGAAGCCTGGCTTGCAACCACTACACCGGAAAGACCCCTGTCACACACATAGACACATATGTAAAAGGACTGATAGGGTGGTTTTGGAAAATGCATACTAGAATTTTAAGTATGCATACTTAAAAAATAAATATGCATACTAGAATTTTAAGTATGCATGCCAGAATTTAAATATACATACATAAAAATGAGTTTGCAAAATATATAGCGCATATCCTATAGGCAAAGATTCCATCTACAGTATCTCTTCTGTTTTTAATTAGGCTCCATGGACAACCCTACAAGAGAAGAGTTTACCTTTCAGAAAAGGTTCAGATAATTACCTTCAGATAGCTAGTCTATCCTTTGTGGACCCATCGTCTTTTAAAGCCAGTTTTACCATAAAATATACTCATGATGATTTATGACTTCATAAATTCTTTGCCGTTTACTCACCGCTGTGTTCAAGCAGATGGAATTCTCCACACAACCTCCATTTGAGATTTCACACTCGTTTATGTCTTTGCAAACCTTTAAGCAATGAAGAGACAGAAAATGGTGTATTCATCATTAATGTCCAGTACATAAACTTAACACACAAAAAAAAATCTTCAACTTAGTGTGACAAAAATGTTTGGAATTCAAAATTTGCATAAAGAATGTTTGGATGAAGTGCTAACCTGTTTGTTGGCAATAGCATAATCAAGTCCAACTCCCTGAACCTGGGGACCTGCATAACCAACAGTACATTGACCACAACGGAAACCAGGATATGTATTGATGCATCTCACACCCATATGGCATGGTTTCACAGTGCACTACAACCACAAAAAACAAGGGCTTTACAAAGAGTCACAAACTGTAGCATACTCATTCTGCTCACATTAAGTTTCTTTCTTTATATACAATAAACATAGTCACTATACGTAGAGCATCACTGTGAATTTATTTCTTCCTCTTTTTTCCTGCCAATTCCCATCCTCTAACCAGATCTATGACAGCTACCATCCATGGAGGGTGAAGGTTCCTCCAAGACACATGAAGCCAATCAGATAGACGTCTTTTCAAACATCTTTTCAAACTCACACATCTACACTCTTCCACATACATGACCTCACAGATGCATATGATGGATTAATATCACAATTTGATTGATAGCGGTGAGAGAGTATGCCATCCCGCCCACCCAGAGCTTTTGCGTCCCAACAAACAGGACCACCGTCCCACCACTATACATTTCTGAGATGTCACAGAGGAAAAGCCTCGCTGTTGGTTTCCTGTGATGAGCTCTACCTCATCGATGTCTGTGCAATGGGTGCCGTTGCCCTCCGTGCCTTGAGGACATGGCCCACATCTGATACCGTTTACCGTCTCAGTACAAGTAACTCCTCGGTGGCAGGGATTGGGATCACAAGATGTACCTCCTGTGCGCATGCCTACAAGAAAAGAAAAGATAATAACCATGATGTCACAACACTTTTGAGCTGAAGGAAAATTTTAGACTATATGAAAGAAGCAATCAAAAGTTTCATAAAAAAGACTTCCCTCATTTGTATGTACAGCAAAAACAAACACAAGCAAAATGTTACTCACCACAGGCTTCACACTCCATAACAGTGTTCTTCAGAAACACAATTTCCTCTATCTACATGAGGAAATAGCAACAAATCAACAATGTATTACTGTAATGTATCATAAGCTATCAGCAGTCAGCATAGAGATACGAATAGCACACAGAGGTGTAGCTGATAATGCATTCATTCAGTCATTCCTCTTGAGTTATTGCTTTATCCTGGTCAAAGTCACATTAGATCTGGGAGCAGGCAGGACTACATTTGGAATAGGACACCAGTATCACATGGTACCATGAGCACATACATTAACACCTAAAGAAATTTAGCATATAAGCAATTTTTTGGGAGGTGAGAGAAAACCAGAGATATACACAGATATAACCCACATTGACACCAGGAGAACATATGAAACTCCACACAGACAATAACCACAGCCTAGAATCAAACTGGGCGTCCTGGAGCTATGAGGTGGAAACGTCATGCGCTGCACCACCATTCTAACCTGAAATTTGTTATAACAGTTCAAAATGCTTATTCAGGTTTGGTTATCATAGCATAAATATAGCACACATGGTTTTATAGATGTAAAATATACTGTGTTATTGTTGTGAACACTTGTGTTATAATAATGTTCATAAAACGTCAACAAAGTCATCATTACATTTGCTCCATATTTACCTTCACAATCATCAAATGAAAGCATCCTTGGTTTAATCACAATTTAATGATTAATGATTTAATGATTTCCAGCTGCTATGGTGAGAAACTGGATTAATCAATTGGGATCCTTTATTTTTTCATTTCTGTTTGAAAGCTACACTCTGAGGTGATTAAGTGCTGGAGGTTAACTGCAGGACAAGATAAAGAAGAGTAAATCTGGTTTTATAAACTAAGATGTCATTTCCCCTTTTACTAGCATGTCTTTTGAATCGTTTGTAGTGAGTCATTAACATTATTAATATGGCATCATTGGTTGATCCAACACTTTTACTACTGTTTGGAATCCACACAAAATGCACAAGGGCATCATTATTTATTTACTTGTACACCATGGTCTAGCTTATTTACCATATATCCTCAGTCCCATGCCCCTGAAATGAATTGTTGTCTATGTCTGTCTCTACTGAAGGCTTACGTTCCCTCACGCAATCACGACCGATGCTTAGTATTGCCTTCTCAGTGTGGCTCAAGGTCCCTTTCCAGACACTTCAAACTATCTGTCCTTCAGTGGTGGAATGAACTTCCAATCTAAATCCGGACTGCAGAATCTGTAACTATTTTCAAAAAACAGCTAAAGACCCACCTCTTCCGTGAGCACGTAACTAACCCCTAAAACTCCAACCTCACATTATCCTTCTTTAAAAAATAAAATAAACATACTCTGGCTCTTATACCTCTACTCTGTGCACTTTGCTTCTCTAGAACTCTATTATAAATCTTGCATGGTAGCACAACTTGTATTGTGTATATTGCTTTTTCTTGTGTTCCTCAATTGTAAGTCACTTTGGATAAAAGCATCTGCTAAATGAATAAATGTAAATGTAAAAGTAAATGCCACCGATGCTGCACAATGTATTTTAATTGGTTTTTTACCTGTTGCTTAAGTAGTTCCTTAATTTCAGCCAGGGCCTGGTTTGTGTCCTTAATCTGGTTTATTATCTCTTCATCTGTGGAAAAAAACCCAACAACATCAAAACGGATGTTTTATTTGAAAACATACTCGAAACTGCCAAAAGTGAAACACAGACTGTATCGTACATTGAATAATGAACAAAACAGATCCATAATTTATTATACAGTATGTTGAGTCCTGTTGCAATGAGTTTTCCACCAGGCTTCTGTGAATATCTTGTGTCAGAAAGCTCTCTGAAAGACGACGGTTTGTTGTTAACTTGAGAATGGCCAGATCTTGCTGGGATTCACAAGGATGGTTCATTGTCATTTCCTGGAGCCAGTGTAACTTTCATTCTGACTGCCTTAAGTGTTTTTATAATGAAAAAAGTAACAATGAAGGAAAGTGATGACTGCACTGCAATGAATTATGAAGATGGGGTGCAACAGCAAGGTTCATATTTCAGCCAGAAAGAGCATTAGACTTCTGCTCCTGCTGTCTCTCAGTATAAAGCTGATCTCGGAACAGAATTTTAGCATATTGCTTTTCACTAGAGAC
Source organism: Prietella phreatophila (assembly GCA_025728095.1). Classification (NCBI taxonomy): domain Eukaryota; kingdom Metazoa; phylum Chordata; class Actinopteri; order Siluriformes; family Ictaluridae; genus Prietella; species Prietella phreatophila. Next base: position 21,592,607 of record JAOUWY010000003.1, read on the forward strand.
TATTGTGCCTCTCCTCTGTTGGGATGGACATGTGGTGTTTCCATTAACTGCATCGGTGTTTGCGATATGCATTCCTGTCAATAGTTCTGAAGATTGCAAAAGAACTGAGTGCTGCTGTAAGATACCTTAACCAGATGATATCTATGCTGCTATTTTATACATCTTGATATGAGCATGAAAGAATAACAATACTAATATAAATGCAGTTGAGTGAAAAGTTTGAACCCCCTGGTTTCTGAGTGAAAAAAGGTAAAGGATAAAATTTACCTGTAGCTTTTAACTGATCCAAAAAGAAGAAATAATTCCAGGAAGTAAAAAAATGTAGGTTTATTTGGTAACAATAATGTGAAACAGCAGGCAAAAATAACAGAAAGTTCCTTAACAGAATCTCAGTGTTTTTCCATGACCTTTCCTGTTCTCCAAACATGATCTGAATACGACGGTGAACAGATATAACAGGAAAAACAGGGGGAATAATATAACTGAGAAATGATAAGATGATCGACGTTGAAGGCAGTTATTAATAAATGTAAACATGGGAATGATGCAAAAGTTTAAACATAATTTGTTTACTATTATTTTTATTAATACTAATATTTACCTATTTATTATTATAGTATTATTTAATCTTTTATTTTACCATTACTTTACCATACACGTTTTGTTTTTTGCCAATTGTTTTTACACATCTATGAAACCAATAAAAGACCTATTGCTGGAAAATGTTTTTGTCTGAAGTGTGCACAAAATTTTGCACTCAACTCAACTTCACAAGCCACAATAAAATTATGACAATTAAAGAAAATCTTTATTCACACAAATATTTAAGATATCTTTAAGATTCAACATAGAACATCTAAACTAAGCATCCAGGACTAAGGGAATCCATGTTCCACTTAGATGATCTGATTTAAGAGGAATGTGTGAATTGAAGCTGCTTACCTTTTGATGCTCCTTGGCTGGACACTACACTCCTTCCTATATTAATGAATCCAGATAATAACAGAACAAGAAATACAGATATTAACATCTTTGGTCTTCTCATCTAGGAGGTTCGGGCTGTGTGAGTGTGTGCCTGCTTGTGGCTTGATTCCAGTCCCCTCCTCTGCTTTTATATTTGTCTGGGCCTCTGACATCACTGAAGTCAGGAATATGTTAGTTTTTTTCTTCAATAAATAGCGTTTATGCAGAGAAGCAATCAATTTCTTCCATATGAAATGGATCTTTTGCCAGGTGGAACATTTTCCTTTTGGCAAATCATGTTGTGTTCCTCTTTCGGGGAAAGTCATAAATGTAACAGATGAAATTTCCAGATGTGACACATTCTATGTTATTTTATAAGCAGTTATCCTATACGCTGAAAATATAAAAGTTTCACCAAAGACATAGTCTTGCCTTTACTTCAACTCTTCAGCATCACACATGCAGTCCAGTAGTGTTGGTGTGTTTATACCAAGTGCCTTGGTGGTCAGTGGTTGCATTCACAGATGGTGATTTGGTTCCAGTTCATCTGAACTTCTGTGTTACATCCTGACACACTTAACCAGTTTAGAGTGCATTCAGCTCAACTTTTCAAAGAATTACTCTTATAAATGGAAAAAAAAAAAATGCTTGGATTGATGCTGACATTTTCCAGATATCATGACATTTAACTGACCCTTTCCAGTTATTTCTAATGTCAGTCAAATTGTGAAAGAATTCACACATCTTTTAATTGCTTTTGTGAGACAGATTATAAGATATAAAGACACTGCCTCTGGCTGTAGCTCAAGTCCCTGGGTGATGAAGAACTATAAATAAATATTTAGGTTTTCAGTCCAGCAATTGGGATATTTTCAAAGAAATCTTGTTGCTGCCTCATCCAAGTGCAATACTTCATGTTCATTTATGTGCTTTAGACAGTATGTTATACAGTTTCTGTTTACTGGTTCATATTTTTGAACGTGAGGGCTATGAAATCCATCTGTCCACTAATTTTCTATACTGTTTATCCTACACATGGTCACAGGGAGCCTATTCCAGGGGACTTGGGGTACAGGGCAGGGGACACCCTGGAAGGGTTGCCAAGCCATCACAGAGCACAATCAAACACACACACACACACACACACACACACACACACACACACACACTATGGACAATCTGGAAATGTATTTGGACTGGAAGAGGAAACTGGAATACCTGGAGAAAATCCCTGAAGCACAGGGAGAAAATACAAGCTCTGCACACACAGGGCGGAGCCAGGAATCAAACCCCCAAACCCTGGAGGTGCAAGACAAACGTGCTAACCACTAAGTCACCATGCCCCCTAGGCTACGAACTCATGCTTTTGATATTAGTTAGCATAATTAGTTAGTTAACAGAAAATATGGTGACAGGCCACTTCCCGTCTCATACCTAGTATTAAAAACACTAATATACTAGATAACATAAAATATAAAAGGAGAAAAAATTTTCAGAATGTGGACTGTCCATAGCAGAGTGTGTTAAGTGTGAGCTGCATGGAGGTTTGATTCGACTAAGCTGGTGGCATTGTGGTTTTTTTTTTTTACTGCAGTAAAATATCATGTTTCATGTTCAGACATTCGACTATTTGTGGTCAGTAGCATACAAACAGCACACCAAAGTACTCAAAGACTACATGTTTTTAATGCGAGATCAAAAGGACAACCAACACCAACTAAACTGCTGCATTAGTATAACAGTCTCTATCTCCAAGTATGTGTATATGTGTGAAACGTTAAGGACCTTGGTGTTTTCTTGGTGTTCGTCAACAGTTACATTCACAGTAAGCAAGAGCCAAAGTATAGCAAACATGAGTATTGATGATAACTACTATATCGACTTCACGTGATTAGGAGTGTGTCCTATACTTGCTTTCAGCTATAAAATATGCTTCCCACATGACAAACTTTGCTGGGAACAAGACCAGCTACTGTAGATTTCAATATTAGACATTTAGTCCATAATAAAACAAAGCACATAAACAAAGTGACAGTAAAATTCTCATGTGTACATTCAAATACAACATCAAGAAAAATGGCTCTGTAATTGATATCATCCAATCCCATCCAGGACTACATGCTTCTTTGATGAATATGCTGAAAGACCACTTGTTTCTCAATAGCATGTAATAACACAGAAACAGGTGTGATTGGACAATATATTTACTTCTGAAAATGTTGTACTGTCAAATGCAATATGATATAAAGAGCATCCATGTACAGTGTGTACTCTGCTTCATCCAGAAGCCATATGTTGATCTAAATGTTTTTCACATTTCACTGGGCTTAATAATCATGTCTATAATATAGTTCACCACTGGTAGGAGAATAGAGCTCCACTGGCAGCCTACAATGTACATAATAAATAGAGATATACATTATATATTAACAGGAAGGATGGGAATTATTGGTGAACTATTTACAGAGTCCCTACATAGTATCTGTCATTTAAAAGCACCATTAAAAAACAAACTTTGATCAGTGAACCAGGAGGAATTACCTCCTTCAAATTACAATCTTTCCAATAAGGACTATAAACCCAGGTATCAAAAAATGGCCTGAAGGCAGACACTAGTTGTTGTTTGTTTGTTTGGGTTTTTTTTTTTTTGTCTACTTTTCATCTACTCTGCTTTCTTAGCTTTTCTCTTGCGAGTGCCTTCACTCAATTCCTCCTTGCTTTTGGCTGGAGAGGCAGGGGAAGAGGCTGCAGCTGGGGCAGTGTGGTGGTGATTATGAGCATCGTCAACAGCAAGAGGAGATCCGAAGAGCAGGTGGGACACCCATGACTCGACGAGATTGAAGGGAGATCCGTGAGAGTGGCGAGCGGTCATAACCACCTACAAAAGAAACAGCGGTCTATGTTACAGTATTGTCTGTGAATCATCATCTCAGTGAAATCTATTAAGATCTATTCAAATAAACCCAGTCCAACTGGAATTTCTATACATGCAGTGAAGGTCACACCTTAGAAGTAGCCATGAAAAGAGTGAAGATACAGATAAGGGTGCTCTTAGACACAGGAAGCCAGTGCACCTCCTGCAGTGTAAACAGAATGGCTCCATACAGACTGGCTTTAGTAGGGCTGCAAATACATATAGAGTGGGATTATTAAGATTACTGACCTCACAAGGATGTGCAACAATGATGTATTGTTATAGTGCAATATATGAACAGGGGTCAATCTATCTGAAGTGGTCCAAAAATTGTGGTCAAATTTTGTGTCTGACATTCCACTGGTTACAGAGCAAGGGCTAGTATAAATCTGGGGAAAAGCCTATTTTATTTGTGCATTTTGAGAAATGATGAACAGATCTAATATAAGCATAACAACTAATACAAATGAACAATATTTTACAGTAATAATGTTTATGATTGACATACAATAACTTATGATAAATTTTTAATACATATGATCTTGGAAACAGTGAAGGATGATCTAAACTCCCATCTGTTGAGTTTAACCCCAACCTCCAAATTCTTCTGTCTGTAATTTTCTAGTAATCCTGAAGATCAGTTCAGCTGTGTTTAATTAGGGCTGGAGTGAATCTCTGCAGGGCAGTGGACCACGAGGGCCAGATTTGATGAACCAGTCTAATCTATCATGTTGGTATGGGTGTACAGTTGGTATGTGTGAATAGATTTTGTTTGTTTGTTTTTTGTTTGTCTTTTGTTTTGTTTTTTACAAATGAACAGTGTCATGGACGCAACTATGGTGTTGTTTCTCCTATGATAAAAGCATTAAGTGACTACAACTCAGACGTATTGGACCACTTGTGATGGAATGACCCAAAGTCATTGAAATGTTATAATCACTGTGTCATTTCTCATTTCAGTGCATGCAATGGTTCTGAGCACAACGTGTGGTGCAATCATTTTGTTTTCAGCTCGTGACATATGACAGTCCAAGTCCTGTCTCCACCATTCTGCTGTCATCGGTGTGTTTCCCAATTGTGTCCATGTGTTGCAGATATGGGGACATCTGCAGTACGGAGACATTTATTTAATGTTTACGGAAGGACTTCAGGACAAGGGACTTTCTGGTTTATCTGTAAAATCTGTCTAGCTGCTATAACAAAAGTGATATCAAAAACTCATGGACATTTCACAACAACTGCTGTGGTTTAAGAGGAATAAAACACTTTGGGAAATGCTGTTATTGGAAACTTCCACCACCACGCCATCACTGATTATTTTTCATGCCCAGCCATGTTTTATTTCTTACTTAAATGCCACGTAGCCTACAGAAACTGAGACACAGAACTGAAGAGGAAACACTCACAATGACATGTTGAGAATTTCATTGGTCTCTGGCCTCCACACTCCACGCAACAGTTGCTCAAAATTTGACATGAGAGCTACTCCAGATCCTACAAGGACATAAACAGAATGAAAACCTGCCAGGTCAAAAGACGTGCTCTTGCCTTGGACGCTGCTTTCAGCACATGGCCTTTAACTAGATCCCCTTAACTGCTGGAGAGAAAGTGATACTCCCTGTAACAGTGTTTGAGGAATGTGCCAAGAAGGACATGACTTCTTCTTGATATCAATATCATAACCACTGACATAAGAGTACATTCACAGTGCAGTGAAATGAATTGCTTTCATTGATAATGGTTAGCTGCTTTATTGGCCTAGTGATATTTGCTTAAGTTAAGAAATTCTCATTCTCTTTTTTCCTACTTCACAACACACACACACTCCCATAATCATGTGCAAAAGATTTTCAGCTGTTTGCAAAGAAAATAAATAAAAGACAGGATGGAAAGCACTTCACTTCACTGTGATGTAACTGAACAGTTAAATATTCTAAAATATATTCCCATATTATTCCCAAGTATATTTTTTAATCAATACATCTCAACATTTTAACAGCAGTGAATTAATAACCTTCTTGCTTAAAGTCCTGAAGTATTTCGTGCATATTGCATCAAAATGTTTGATATCCAGCAAGTAAAATAGCCTGGCAAATTTTTACAGCCAAATCAGTCTTAGTCAAAAAAGCCAAATGCTTACAGGTCAAATTAATACATAAAGCAGCTCTTCTAATGGACTTATTTAAAATTTCACTTACTTACCCTTGACATAACCAGTGATGATCATGATGAAATAGCCATGGTGATAGGCATGATGAGCATGGTGGACTCCAGCAGCGATTTTGTGAGTACGGACTACTTCCTTCATACCCACTAGCACCAGCTTAATGGGCAGGAATGCGACACATTTGTAGAACAAGTTAAGCGGGCAGTAGAAGATGAGATACCTGTAGTATTGTTGGTAGAAAAACAGAAAAAAACAACATTAACATTAAAGAAAAGATTTCTGAGAGCAAGGGGGGGAGGGGGTATTTACAGGAAGTTAACTATAAGGAAGGCAAAGCTTTGGCCTTGGTCTTTCTCCCAAACTTCATGTACCGTAATCAATCCATATCAATTTAGATCATATCTCCCAAAAGCACATGGTCAAGTGAGAGAACAAAAATCTTAATCTCAATTTTCTAAATAATACTTTGATGTTATTTTATAAAATGGAGCTTCAGTAATGGAAAAATATAATGTAATAACCAAGTCCTGCACAAGGCCCAGAATATGGCACTTCTTTTAGATCGTTAGCTTGGTATGGTGGATATTACAAAGCGGATTAATTTTAAAGGACCTTGGTTTGTAGTGTTGTTTGGGCTGATTCTAAGAAAAAAGACTTTTCCACCTTTAAAGTTTGAGTGTGATATGTGGAGTGTGACATTTATGTATAGTTTGTTCAATATAGGGTAGGTCTTGTGCTTCATTTCTGCCTGAACAGGATCTGGTACTTTTGAGTGAATGCATTTTGGAACGAATTTCCATGGATCCGTGGCCTTCGTAGTTTTTAAATACAAATAATTCAAGTAATAATACTAAAATCATCTTAATGAAACAATCATTCCATGTCTTTTTTCCATTGACAGAGGTATTCATGTTGTTATATATGTATTATGCTGTTTAAAGGGCATTAGGAACTTGTGTAAGACCCAGTATTGTGAGAAAATTGTTGACTGTGACTTTGAGCACATAGTACAAAGCTGCACACACAGAAATGTGCAGCTGATTAATACTAATGCTATTGGCCTTAAATCTGAATGCTACTGTATTACATAAAGCTCTCAGAGAACTGTTGTGTCTAAAAATCCACCTCCCTGTCCATTTGATGGATCACCTTTCCCTTGGTTTTCTGGTACCTCATGTTTTACAGATTAAGCACTTTATAGGTCTTTGCTTGGTATTATTCAAAACAAAAGTCTAGGTTCTGGTGTCATACAGTGGTGGTGACAAAATCTGTGTTGTTGGGCCCCCATTAAAATTTAATGGCATCCAGTATATTCATGCTACAGTATAGTTCTACATTTAGCATTTAGTGTACAGCAAGATGTACTATGCTAGGATGTATCTTAAGCAATCATTACAATAAAAGACTTTCTTAGAATTTTCATTTAGGGTTCATTCAAGGCTGCATGAAATATCTACATAGTATAGACGGTGTGGGCCTTGTTACAAGCTCGAAACCTGTGTAAATTTTATGCAAATCAGTCTGGCTAGTGACTGCACGTGGGCTACAGTCCTACAGAGTATCTGCGTACTGAACCAAAGACTCTTACCATACAGCTGAGGCCAGGAGGATGTGGCTGTTATTATGGAAATAGTCGATGGGGCTGTGTCCGAGCATGATGTCTGCTAGGATGTAGCTCCCAAAGCAGTAGAGCATTGCACAGAGCCAGGAGGCCACAGGGCTTCTGCGGGACACCTCCACTGAGCCTGCAAAACAGAGACTCATAATTATCCCCATACAGTGTCTTTCTGTTGGTTTAATGGTGGGATGCAATCCAGAACAGTGGATTTTGGTATTTTAGTACTTGATCCACCTACTCAGTGCTTTATCAGATTTACCTGGACTGGAGTTGTGCAATCTGGCCAGATGCAATACATGAACAAAGTATACGAGTAATAATGTGTCTACATGTGGACACATTTATACATGTGGACACAGCCTTGCATTCTACTAGCATGCCAGTCAAATCAGGGCTGAGTAAATTCAGATAAGTGTTTAATCAATAGAAAGAATCATTAGTGGAATTAGAAATCTAAGTGCCCTTTCTTGCCTACAAAGCTCTATGGACAAACAGATCTTATGGAACAGGTGTGGCTACCAGGCATTTTGAAGGAGAAGTGATCCGATCAAATGGTGACTAAAAATAAACATCAGTCCACGGCAACTCATTCATGGCAACTGGAAGGCTGGCTTTGACCTCCAGCATGCCCAGTGTGGTGGCATTTGTGCATGAGACTTATCAAACTGTATGAGTCATGTCAAAGCAACTCTTACAATGTAGCAGCACTACATACATTTTCCATTTTTCTTCTATAGGCAACTGAACTGCAAACATATGTAGATTAATTCCAAACCTATCAAATGAATATTTTATCCACTGAAGTAGATAGTGTCATTGGAGCTCAACTGGTTGCTTCTGTAACTGATTCTGACGCTCAGTTCACAAAAGCCTTGGAAATCGCCCACTATACAGGTTGTCTTGTCAAATCTCACAAGCAGCCAAAGACAAGTTTCTGAAAATAGGCTTTCATTTTCAAACATCATCGTAAAAGCAATTGCGATTGAACTGGAAACTCCAATAGAGAAAAACAAGGTCTAAAGTTGCGAGCCCAACGCTGTTGAATTATCGAATCTGATCGGTCAGAATCGATTTTCTACGACAGCACAGCTGTGACAGCAGTGTTTATGTTAAAGCACAGCTAATTCACAAGGATGTATGGTGGACGCTCATCAACACATGATTATATTGCATAAACATATTGAAAAAGTGTGTTGATACGGCAAAGCTTTCTGTGAAGAGACATTTATCTAACATTTATTATATATTAATATTATATATTAAGATTTACGGAAGGAGTTTCCAGTCTGAGCGCTTTGTAAGAGGCACGGGTAATGCTGTTCTTTTAGGTTTTCGAGGAAGGACAGCTTTATGCTTTGTGGTATTTGTGTAACACGAGAAACTTGAAGAGAGAAAAAACGAGAGCGGCTGGTGAGGGAACGAGGGAATGCTGTTTATACCTGCTACGTGATAGCAGGAACTAACATGCATCACAGGTGTTCAGCAACATCAAATGCAACTGTAAACAAATAGTAAACGTGTCATTCTTTAATATATACAAAAAATGTACATGTTGGCAAACTGCTGCGATATACTCGAAGAGAGAAAACTCTCATGAATGTGCTTTAATCAGAAAACAATCAAACTTTCATTGGGGCACATCACAATACCCTGTTGTGCTTTATTCCTTACATAACAACACATAGACAGAACTGACCACTAACCAAGCAGCAGTATGTTTCTGGGTCATTACTGGTGCACCTTCTTTATTATTGACATTATGAGTTTTGCTATCAAATGACCGCTGTGTTGCAACAGTACATACTACTGTACCTAAAAGTTGCGAAGACACATAATTCTCGCATTCTTTCACTTACAATATGAGCACTCAGCTGCTAGGCTCTAGAAACATATTACTAACCGCTGATTTAATATTTGTTGCTACAGAATAGTCGTGTATATAGGCGACTCGTTTAAACAGGGTAAAGTTGTGGACTCTTGCTGTTGTCTATTTAGGGCAAGTCTATTTTTTCCAGCTCTGGTATGTGTACAGCATCTATCAGATTTCGAGCAGGGGGTTGAATCGAGCAGCACTGCTTTGAGCATTAAAAGTGCGCAATGTGGAGAAAAGAATAAGTGTGAATAAGTGCGCAAATCCTAAACATCTAATATTAACCATTAGTCTGGGATACACATTGCGCAATGGAAGGATGGAAAAATAAAACATGGATCTGTCACTTACCCGGCTCATACTTGAGGTAGAGTATGGACACGATGTAATAGGCCAGATCAAACAGAGGAAACATGGGCATTTTCGTGAAATATCGGGCAAATTCGCCCAGATTTAAGGCGTCCATCACCTCCATGGTTTCGGATATGGCGCTGATGACAGTATTAGCACATGTACAGAGAGCTGGTTAAAGGCCCGTGGACGGTGTGTCCGCGCAAAGCCTCTGAGAGTGAAAGAGATCTGAGCACATACAGCATCCTATTAATATACTGCAGCTGATCTGCACCCCCAAGCTTACATGAAGACTTCAGGATGGCATGGAGAGGGAGACCTGCGATGGAGCACTGCGGTGTTCTACTGCCTCCTATGGGTGGCACCGGAAAAGTGTAGGCTGCATAGACTAGGTAAATAACTGAGGAAACTTGTCTAACAGGAACACTGATCTCCAGTTCACCTCCTACAGGATCTACCTTCCGCCAAAGTGAAGGCTACTGCCACACCTGCTCCAACAGATAGTGTTTTACTGAGGGCCTTTTGCAGATGGACTTGGGATGAACTCACGTTATATAGCCTATACATATATACATTCATGCATGCATGCACGCATTAATAAAAATGCAACCTTGGAAATTTAAATGACTGCACCAAAACCGTTTTGAATATCCTTCTGTAGCCTAATTGTGACATTTAAATGTCAAAATTGTTTTTTTAATCCATAAAATTTATATACATAT
>JAOUWY010000003.1:21629840-21642114 GCA_025728095.1 Prietella phreatophila
GCGTTGCAGTAGTGCACTGAGCTCGGAAACTTGCACTGAGCTCGCACATGCGTATGCACGATCCAGGTGCTCGAGCGCTTAGCGAAAGCACGCTTTTTGGTTTTTCATAACGGTGACTTTGTTTAAATTGGATACATGCTTTTGTTATGGTTATTTTCTGACTCCGCCCCTTTGTTGTCATTGGTTGTTTTTGTCATTACTTTGTTTCTCGTTTCAGTTCTTGTCATTTGACCTTGTTTCTCGTTTTGATTCTAGCATAAATGGGTAGCTCCCATTTATGCCTGTTTGTACATCACCTGACCTTTTGTATGTTATTCGACCACGTCTGCCCATCTCTCTAATAAAGTCTTTTATTGCAATTGCATCCGTCCTCAACTCCATCACGTTCTGGAACGTGACAGTTATTCCTTGTTCAGAGTCGCGGGGAACCTGGAGCCTATCCCAGGAAGCATCATTATTATTATTATTATTATTATTATTATTATTATTATTATTATTATTTTAAGATCCTGCTAAAGCATTACTCTCCATTAAAATCCCTAATGATTTCTGTCACATAATGGACCTTAATGGAAATGACCTTGCTGATTTCCATCAGATGGAAATTCTCTGGTTACTTTCCCTAATAAGATTTCCCTAATATCTTTAGTAGACAGTTGCCATCAGATTGAGATCAGAATTTGGTCTAGACATTAGACCACCAGAAACATATTAAAAACATTAGGAACCAGCAGGGAAATAAAAAGAGAAAGTAAGAGGAAGTAATTTCTTAGAAAAAAAATAGGGCATTCTATTTTTATTCAGTTAAGCCCTAACATTAGGTCTGAGAGTTTTTTGTCTGTAACTGCAAGAGTCTGCAAAAAATTCTGCTAACATGAAATTTGTTTCATTATGGAGATTATTTTAGAGCAGCTGGAGGGGAAATGGCACGTGACCTTTTTGCGTAGACACTGAGATCCACGAGAGTAGAGATGTGGCGTGGATGCATGCAGGGGGCTTCAATAAAGATTTTAACCTCCATTACGTTTTCTCTGTATCCCTGCATATAATTATTTTACAATCTACAATCCAATGAGGCACACAGACATGTGGGAAGGAGATCAAATATGCTTGCTTATGTGATTCAACATGTTATTTTGACCTCTCTGCAAAACATCTGTTTTTATGAGGTTTTTGCTTAATCTACAATGAGCTGTCAGTCCCACTGATATTAATTCGAAATCTTGAAAACGGTTATAGAAATAACACAGTGTTTTAAAAGCTTTCACGTAACCAAACACATTATAGTTCTAATAGTGAGGATCATCTGCAAGGTTTTCCTACTTGCAGTTATTTTCAAGGTGGTGTAATTCACTTTTTGGATGGCAGAGGGAGACTAACACCTGTATAATCCTTCTGCTGTCTCGTAAATAGCCCTTGATAGTATAGGACAGCTGAAGATATCTTGTTTTCACAAGAGTAATGATGGGGTTATATATTGATTGAAATGTTCATATGTGGATGCAGGGTGGCTTAGAGCCCCTAACCTCCAGAGTCGAGGGATCGATTCCTGCCATGACCCTGTGTGTGTGGAGTTTGCATGTTCTCCCCGTGTTGCAGGGGTTTCCTCCGGGTTCTCCGGTTTCCTCCTCCAGTCCAAAAACACGCATGGTAATTTGATTGGCGTGTCTACATTGTCCATAGTGTATGAATGGGTGTGTGAGTGTGTATGTGATTGTGCCCTGCGATGGACTGCGATGTACCCCGCCTTGTTCCCGATGATCCCTGGGATAGGCCCCAGGCTCCCCATAACCCAGATTTGATACGCGGTATAGAAAATGGATGGATGGATGGATGTTCATATGTTCCAACATTACTTGCATTAGTTATGTTACGTTGTTTCATAATGTAGCGGTCATCACTTCTTTACACGCAGAAGGTCCTGGGTCTGACCCCCAGTGGATCCACATACTTGGTGACTTTCCCTCTGGGAAGAAAAAGTGATCGATCAATCTAGACGAGATTATTTAGAAGACACAATTAGAAAATCTCAAACATCTTTCGGTCAGTTTAATCATCTCCTAAGGATGCTGGAAAATAAAGTGGATAAGATGATCTACCAGCTTAACTTGACCACTCACACTAAGCTGGGTTAGTGTGTAAAAGTAAAGTAAAATTGATAAGACAACCTGACAGCACAACTGATGTACACATTACACTTACAGTGAGAGCTAAACTTGTTGACATGATCAACATGATATGATAAGAATCCTTCTTTCCTTCTTTCTTTACTTTAAGCGACATTTCCTTTTAACTGAACCGGAGGCTACTTTTAAACCCGAGCATTTTAGCTTTTGTGTCTACCCTGCGCACAATATTGAACTAAGGAATTGAAGGAAATTGCTGTGTAGTGTGACGGTGTGACGTAGTGCAGCTGATTGAGGTTAGATCAACCGCAGCGCTTTCTCATCTGAACGCGAGCTCAGAGGGCTGCTCCAGACGAGGTTTATTTCACTATTTTATTTCTCATTTCCGTCCTAGTCTACATTAATATACTGATGTCGGGTTTGTCTTTGTCTCCCCGTCCCCTGTCATTTTCTTGAGGAACCCAGCGGCGCTTGTTTAGTCTTCTCTCTCTCTCTCTCTCTCTCTCTCTCTCTCTCTCTCTCTCTCTCTCCTAGTTGAACTTTAACTCAGGTCGATAGAAGAAATGCCATGGAGTCTGTACGGAAATAAAACTCCTCTCTAACATACATGGTAAGACAAAGACATTTGTTGTGTTACTAAATGTCTGGATACTTGTATTTGTGTTTTTTTTTTTAATTATTATTATTCTTCGACATTTTAAGATGATCATAAAATGAAGAATGTTGAGTTTAGTTGAGCTCAGCTTTCCATTTGGAAATTGTGAAACAATTCATTGATCTGGAGGTTCATATTTATTGTATATGCATCAACGTTGTGCCTCTGACAAACCCTTTAATCCACAGTGATGTAAAAAATTAATAAAACTGATTTAAATGATTTAAACACAAGTATACAATTGCCATGTGTTACAAATGCCAATTCCTCCATTTAATTTGGCATAGAGTAGAAAGTCAAGACAGCTGGATTTGTTATAATTATGCTATATTGTAATACATTCAATGTTATTATTATTATTATTATTATTATTATTATTATTATTATTATTATTATTATTTGCTACTAAATGCAACACACATACTGTATATGCAGCAGTGCTTTGTGTAAAATGAGTATCATAGCAAAATTGGTTTCGGTAAATGTGAAAAGAGAAAAAAACAACAACACCATAACAGTTAATATGTTAATATATTATGTTAATATATCAGCTTTGTAATGAATTAGTAACTTGTGGAGTGTAACTGAGTCGATAAGACTAGCATCGAGTGGAGACGGGAACGAATAGCAAGAGACACTTTTTAGACAAATAAACTCATAAAGGTTTTGTGCAGAACCTTACATCAGAAAAGGTTAGAATGCTAGGAACCCTTACTTATCCACTGAACGCTTAAGGAATCAGTTAAAGAAGCACATGACATAATGTTCGACGTTTAACATGACAACACCATGTAACTGAACTGAGGACGTTCTTTAGCTGAGTCGAATTTATCGTAAGTTTTTGGCTCACTACGGTGATTGAATAGTGTGTGCAAGAGCAAGTGAAAGATTACACTCTACAGTGTATAGACTTTACTATTACACTCTACTTGTTTAATCTCAAGTGACAAAATTGTGGAGCGCCGTGTTTTCCTATGAGGTAACGTGAAGCCAAAATGAAGCAGGCTACGTATTTTTGCTACAAAAGATAGCTCATATTTTAGAGCACACATCATGTGGCTCAACAGACAGTCAAATTGTCATTATATTCTCGTTTTTCATTCATTCATTAATTCACAGCATTCTTGGAAGACAGACCTTATCCAGAGCAACTTACATTAATCTCATTTTTATACTACTGAGCAATTGAGGGTTAAGGGCCTTGGTCAAGGGCACTGCAGGGGCAGATTGGCAGTGCTGGGACTTGAACTCATGACCTTTTGATCAGAAGTCCAACGTCTTAACCATTAAGTTACCACTCCTGAAGCAAGCAAGAAAGTACAATGAAGGTTTGATGGCCACTGGGACAGAGCAAAAGATTCAGGCCCCTTATTTTTGCATATTTAGTAATCTACAATAGGTAAAGTCTGGCACTAAGAATGTTGATGAAAACGCAGGATTTCCTTTGTCTCTTCTCTTACAAAGAGTCCCTGTAGCAAGGCATGTTGCTGATTGGTTTAATCTCTAACTCCCACTTCTATGGCAAGAGTTGCAGAAAGATGCGTGCACTACTGTAGTTGAAAAGGTGTGTGGTTGGAGGCACTTCCTGTCTCTAGCTATTGTTCTGAACCCACTTTCAATTCTTTCAACACCGGACTACAAGAGAATGCAAAGACTTGTAAATGCTTCTGACATTTGCGCAAAAAAAGAACAAAACAAAAAATCTCAAACTTAAAACTCAAGTGTTTAGTTTCATTTATTATAGATGGTTATCGGGAAAAGTCCCTGTGTGTGTTTTTGTAGTGCATTCGGGGAAGGGAAGCAGTCATCACCCACACTTTGTGCTTTAAGTTTCAATTCTCCTGAGATAAGAGAAATTTGTGTGCAACTTCATCAGGGAATGCAGTTTCATTGACAGTTAAGGCTCTGGGTTACGGATCAGAAGTTCGGGGTTCAATCCTTGTAAGTGAAGCACTGTGCCATGGTTTCTAACCATGGTTCTGGAGTGTCCTTAGCAAATCAGCTAATTAGCAGTCCTTTGTTAAACCTGTGTCGTTATTACTGTTTGTACCCGTACTTCAGGATCAGGTTTGGGAACCACTTGCTAAATATTTTCAAGAGGCTCTTGCACATGGAAGGGCATCCAAAACATTTAGGTAGTGGTTCACAATCCTGGTCCTGGAGTTTCCTTAGTGAATCAGATCATTTACAATACCTTCTTACTATAATTTGTTAGGAGGGGGAAGCATTAATGGTGCGGTTATACTTCAGGAACAAGAACCACTGGAAAACCACTACCTAAATGTTTTGAAGAGGCTCTTAGACATGTTATGTATTTCAGTTAGAAGTTAAAATGTTATAGTAAAGCAATACATGATATAAATTAACCAAGTAAACTAATGTTGACAGCGATTCCATTTAAGCCACATTTTAAGCACTTGCTTACATGTTATAACAGGAATAGAAAGTCTCGAAGCATCATGATAAACATGCAGCTTTGCATGTACAGTTTTATAACGCTGCAAGGTGGTGTGTTTTTAGTTTCTCAGCAAGATGCTACAGAGGCACGGTAACAAGCTAGACTGGGGAACAGTGCACACACTTGTAGAGCTGATATACATGTGACCTCTTTTCGAAGGGTTTCTCATCTGTTTCACATCACACCACACCACCAACACTTTCAGACACACACCTGGTATGACCATGCCATATGTCTACCCAAATTCATATGGTTTAATGTTTAAAATGAAGTGAAAGTCCCAGATATTCAACATCTCATTTATATATAGTGCTTATTTCTCTTTTTGCTGTATTCGAACCTCAATTTTAAAAAAAGCAGTTTGAGGGCCTTAGAATTGTTTAAAAATGGAAAAGAAAAGAAACAGTCAGAAAACTGCAATCGCTTTCTTTTAGCCATCTAAATTAGGACTAGAATATAATTTTTAAGAGCTCACATTAAATGTTAAACATTATAATTCCGCTTGTGCTTGCACGATAAATATTGCTGACTCTGGAAGGCTTCACAGCTAAAATGGCAGATCAGATCAGTCCTGCTGTCATGAAGACCGAGGAACTGCCCTTGAAACTGGGAGATTAAGTTGTTAGGAAGGGGGGGATGGAGAAGATTATTCAAAAACAGCACAGTTTTGAACAAAAGGAAAAAAATATAGCACATGCTAGACACTACCAAGATCAGGCCAAAGTCACTGTTTGGGCAGGAAGGGCAATTGTCAGAGAGGTGTCCAAGAGTCCAGCTACAACACAAGGACTGAAATAGATCTATTTGTGAGATCCCTAAATAAATCTGTCTATGTGAGAGTGGCCAGAAAGAAACCACTTCTGAGAAAAGCAGTGCTGGAAAATCTGAGAGCTTTTGCACAAAGATGTGCAAACACCAACAAGCTTGTTGGTGGTCTTTAGAGGAATGGACAGCTGGTTGCCAAATATAAGCAAATTACTGAGGAGAACCTGTTCCAGTCAACCAGTGATCTGTGTTTAGGGGAAAATAAATGTTCCAACAGAACAGTGAGCTCAAGCACAGAGCACAAACTACAAATTAATCACTTGAAAAAGGTGGTTTGTGTTTAGAAATTAGCAAGTCAAAGCCCAGACTGAAATCCAATTGAAAGTCTGTGGCGTCACCTGAAAACTGCTGTCCTCCAACAGCAACTCATTTGAGGAAGGAAAGAAATTGAGGAAGGAAAGAAAATCACTATTTTCCAAATCAAAATGTGAAATAATCATAGAGACAACTCAAATCTGGATTGGCTGCAAAAGGACAATTCACACACTGTGGGGGTGAATACTTTTCAATGAAGCAGTTTTTAGAATTTTTGTTTTCAAGTAATTATTTTAAACATTTTATTTCAGTTTATTTCTGAAGACAAAATCCTATTTTGATATGCTTAAACTGGATTTTTACAATACAGCAAAAAAGGGAAATAATCAGTCGGGGGAGGGACGACGACTATCCGGTGCTGAGATCGCTGTTAGAATTTTTGATTACTTTCATTTATTTGTTGAATCCTTTTTATCCAAAGCAAATTAAAATTGAGACAGGATAGAATCCAAGCATCCTGAGCTGTTAAAGGTTATGGGCCTTGCTCAAGGAACCAACAGTGATTCTTTAGGATTTGAACTCGCAACTCTTAATCAGTAATACATCACTGAGCTACCAGTGACACATAATACAGCAGTAATCTCATAGTGATTTGTCTCACAGCTCTGAATCTGTGTGCATCAGCTTGCAACATGGTTCCAACATCAAAGGCTGCTCAGGGGAAATATTTCATTATTGCAAAAGAGGGAAAAGACTTCTTCTAATAACTTATTAAAAAAAACATGGATGAGAACAAGAAATATATCCTCCCACCACCCACCATCAGCATCCAAAAAATCAATTACACAGGTAAAGAAGTTATTGTGCAAGGGCTAGGACAGACATATCCACATATTTTCAAATACAAGAGCACAACATATATATACATATCAATCAGTGGAGTGAGAGGTATGAGAAAAGACATTTTAGTGCATTATGTCTCAGTGAATGTAAACCACAAGTGGTTCATTTTATATTAGTTTTATATTATATTGTAATTTTTATGTTAATAACTAGTTTGATCTGTTCCTTAAATTTTTGCCTTTTTTAATAGGAGGACACTGTAGACTTCAAGGCCCTGAGGGCCAAGTTTCATTCTCAGGCAGAAAGGGCCACCTCTAGTGGTGGAGCTTACACCAGGCCTCACATGGCTGGTCATTTGCCAGAGACGTCAGACAATGGACTGGTCCGAAGTAAGCTTCCACCTGCAGCTCCAAAGCCAGTGTTTCCAGTGAACCCCAGCACTGAACTCAGGAGACCTCAAGGAGTGTTTCCCATACCTCCTCCCTCTCACCGTGTGGGAGCTAAACCGCCTGAAGCTAAAGAGGATCCTAAACCGCCTGTCAATGACTCTGAGAACATAAGGAGAGTAAAACTGACAGGGGAACTTCTCCAGAACAAGATGCTGCAACATCTTGAAAAGAAACCCCAGTCATTACCCAGATTACAACTGCCAAGCCAGAAGAGCATGTCAGAGGTAGCGCCACTGAGAAAACCAATTCCCAATGTCGGACAACGACCAACAAAGCCAAAACGCCCCCCGTCTGTCAGCCTGGATCGTTTCCGTGTAAAGGGTCTTGCACTTCAACCCACAGTCCATCAAGATACTAAAACACTTGAGGGTAAGTACATTTGATTTGTCTTTATACATCTTTTTTTTTTTTTTTTTTAAAGAACCTTGCATTCAGGGTCATTACATACATGTAACAACTAGTTTTAGTGTTAACTCGTGTATTATCCTGATGATTACAATAGCATGCTAACTAGTAGGGAAGTGTAATATGATGATATAATATTGATATCATAATTTTTTATTTTTTTTGGAAATGTAGGCAACGAAATTTTATCAATGTAAAATGAGTCTCTATTGTTACTAATCGTATACGGTGACGTGTGTTTGAAGTGTCACTGAGGAGAGTGTGTGGGTCAGATTGCATTGATGTTTGTTATAATGATATACTTAGAGTATATCAGGGATATGAACAATAGGATAAATAGGAGGTTGGGTGGAGACACAGCAGGTTGTTTACTGTGTTGTCAATGGAAACACAGACAAGTGACAGGGGGTCTGTTATGCTGTGGGAGGCCATTTTGCTGACATGGTTTTATCCTTTTATCCAATGGGGTATTCTGGAGCAACATGTTATACAGTGCTGTCCAGCACCATCATCAAAACTAATCAAGGGTTGTTGTTTTTTTGTTTGTTTTTTTTGTTGTTGATTTTATAATAAATGCAATGCAAAGTATAATGTTACTATGTTAATCAGAAGAAAAGTAATATTTCATCGAACAGTTCAAGTGAAGGTGAAGATCACCCAGTTTGGCTACTTTTGGGGGAATAAAAATTGGTTTTAGTCTTAGAAAAAATTTTGTTGGCTGATGTGGCGACTGCTTTTACTCATTTAAAAGAGTCCTGTCATGGTAGCGCGCTCATATACTCATTTAACTATTGGGACAATTTCTAGCGATCTACAAACTACAGTGCAATCCAGACGTCTGAGAACACTAGAGAGAACGCTTCTATTCAGCATATCTTTTATAATTTAATAAAACAATTTTCATTACAAATTATATTATTGACAACAATTTGAGTGAAAACTAGAATATTTGTAATATTTACATAAAAGTAAAAAAATTCATTTGTATTTGGTACGTCCCCTTTTTGATTTAACGACAGTGTGCACTCGATCTGGTGTGGACTCCACAAGTTTTTACAAAACATAATGATTCATTTGGGATACATTGGAGTGTCGTCAGAACACATGCTTCAATAGAAAAGATGAGACGTGGAAAATCTGACCTTTTGTGCAAAGCAGATAACATGGTCAATATCACACATTTGCTTACATTTAAAACAAGGACCTAGAAATAGTGCAGAATCGTGAATATTTACCTTCTTTATTTTAAACATTTCAAAATTCTAAAATCTGTTTATTTCCAATTTTTTAAAAACAGAGAGAGAATGAGAGAGAGAGAGAGAGAGAGAGAGAGAGAGAGAAAGGATCCCAGACTTTCAGTGTAGTCTCAGACTTTTGGACACAACTGTATGAATCAAATGCAAGTCATGAGATTAGCATACTTATTTTTATTTATTTATTTATTTATTATTATTTTTTTTACATTTGTTTAAGAAAAAAAACCCTTAAATTTAAAATAATAATAATAACAATAATAATAATAATAACAATAATAATAATAATAAATGGCAACACCATTTTCAATATACTACTATAAATGCAAACTGTAGAATACATAATAGTAAACTTACTGTAAACTTTACTGTAAAATCTGTGAAATCTTAATTGAAGTTAATGTAAAAGAAAAAATACAAATTAAACCTATATTGTCAATTTCATTCATGTTGATGTTCATACTGCAAAATTCTAAACATTAAAATACTATACAATTTTAAATGACAAGAATTATACCCGCTTGCACCAACATTTGTTTTCATTATTAGGCCTATTTGTTATATTTTCAGCAGGAAAAACCACAGATGACACCATGAACATCTCACTACCATAAAAATAAGCCACTAGAACTAGAAACCAAAATAAAGTAGCAGGATGTACCCTTGTGCCATCATACACCTTCTAGCTAACAGTGATTCAAGATACACTAGCAACTCTTTTAACATGTCAGGTGAGCTAGCTAAGCGTGTAAAGTAATAAATCAATTCGTTAATTTGATGGATTGGAGAGCAGGCTAGCTAACTTAGTGAACTTAGCTAAATGTTTTGGAAGTTTGCTGAAGTAAACAGCACTTAAACAGTTAGCTGTATCTTACTAATTAGGTTCTACAGCTATATTACTGATGATCACTTTGAAAGTGAAAGGAGAGTCTTCACACTTGTTTCTGACTAAGCAAAAAAAGATATACAGTGTGTATATGTTTAAAAAAAACTGCTCCCTGTGAAATTACAGCAATTTCTAATTGGATAAGGGAACATGTAATGCTGTTTGTTTAGTCAGTTGCTTTTCAATGTTACCGTGTAATATATTATAATATATTATTCTAGTTTTTAAACCCCAAACTGCTTCTATGAGATATGATACATTTATGAACCTATTCCCAGAATCATTGGAGAAAACAAATCCCCAAGGACAGATTGAATTTCTATTTCCTATAATTATAAGCACCTAGATGTTTAATTATTCGTATTGTAAGTGTCTATGTGCAGTATATATGTTTCTGTATGTTTCCTACATTGTATGTTTTGCATAGATTTTGGGAGAAACAGAGTCAAGGTGTCTATTGCATTGAATTTGTCTCAAAGCCTGTCTCATGCATGTCGGTATTTTTAACAGGGCCACCTCGACCACCAAAAACAACCCTCTTGTCTGCAACACTGCTCATTCCACAGAGGTACGTGCAGTAATGTTAATGATTTTAACTGAACATTATTGATTCACAAAATGGGGAATTTCAACCATGCGGTTTATTATAATAGTACCTATTATTATTATTATTATTATTATTAATATTATTATTATTAATATTAATATTGGTAAAAGTACTAGTACTGGTTTCTTTTAATACAAAGGTTAAAACATAATGCCATATGCAGGTTATTGCATGATGAGAAACGTGGAAGGATCCTGGATCCACCATGAAGCAGATGATTACAAGTGACCATGAGGATTGTTATATCAGTTTGTCACTGTTTATTATGGAATTAATTCATGCTCTGATCAAACATGTGCATTTCCATGTCTCAGTGCCTCTACAATGTGTGGGTGTGCAAATGCTAGCTACACTGCAAATTTCCCGCTGGCGCACTGGAATTTCCTGAGAACTGCCCAAATAAAAACTCCAGACCTAGAGAACTATTAGTGTGTTGTAATTTGTAAAAAAAAAAAAAAAAAGAGAGAGAAAAAAAAGACCAGTGTCAAACATTAAACTGAATACCATAGCTTTATAAACAGTGTAAGATCTCAGTGAGCTTTGTTAATATGTTAGAAACATCGAACCCGAACAGGACACATACGACGACATCGACTTACCCCCGCCTCCACCTCCACCTCCTAAACCATCTTCCACTGGTAAAAGCAGTTTTATCTCACCCAATCATTTCTCTTACTCTGGAACTGATTACACTTGTAGAAATGTGCAGCCATTTTGATTATTTTGCATGTCATTTTTTTTTATTTTTTATAAAAGCATAAGGATTTTTGTTAGTGGTACTTGCAAGGTTTTGCTTCCTTTCTATTTTTTTTGTTAAGTGTGATTAAAACCATCCTGATGACTTTGAAACGAAACAGGGATTCGCAGTGAATCAACTGTTAGCAACTGCTGTGCAATAGCCTGTCCACTTTTAAATATAAAATATCCTGAATGTATATGCATATTGTGCTTTTACAGAATCATGGACGAGCAGTTTCTCATCTCAGGCTGATGAGGTGGGTGTGTGACGGACGTTCCGTTCAGGAATGAATTGAATCATAATTATTAAATAAAACATACTCAGCAAAAATAAGAAGCGGCACTTTTTCAGTAGACTGCATTTTAAAGATAATTTTGTAAAATCCAAATAAGCTTTACAAATCTTTATTGGAAAGGGTTTAAATGATGTTTTTCATGCTTCTTCAATGAATAATAAACAATTGTTGCACATGCACCTGTGGAACAGTCCTTAAGAAACAAACAGTGTACAGGTGGTGGGTAATTAATGTCACAGTTACAGTAACTTAGGACACTAAAGAGACCTTTCTACTGACTCTTTCTACTGAAAAACACCAGAAGAAAGATGTCTAGGGTTCCCGCTCACCTGCGTGAACATGCCGTAGACCTTTTGCAGGGAGACATGGAGACCGCAGATGTGTCCAGAGCAATAAACTATAATGTCTGTAATGTAAGACGCCTAAGACAGTGCTACAGGGAGACAGGAAGGACAGCTGATCATCCTTGCAGTGGAAA
>JAOUWY010000003.1:21669091-21689095 GCA_025728095.1 Prietella phreatophila
CAAAAGAAGCGTGGTGATGCTACTGAGTATGCCCTTTTATAGAAAGTCATTTATTAATGCTTTATGGATACAGAATGTCTGTTTATAAAAGAGGAGCATAATTGCTCAGATCAGTGAGGCGTTCATTCAAACGGAAACAGGAATAACAACCTTCCTCAGTCACTGCGTATGAGGCTGCCGTAAACTGCCGCTAGCTGTTGTAAACATTAACCGGGATGGGCGGGTCTACAGCACAAGCGAGATTATGATTGGCCGAAAGCTCAATGTGGCTGCAATGTTTTTCCTTCGAACCCCTCCCACTTTCCTGTCTCTTCCTTCGGAAGCGTTCATACGAACCGACACCGGCTTCATGTCCCGATGGAGAGCAGGAATGTTTCAATGTAATGCACTGATGAGGCAAAAAACAACAACGCATTAAGACACCAGAGGTAAATATTTAGCTATTTCTTCACAAGCGGCGGGGAAGGTGAAATACAGAAGCGTGAGTAGCGCCGATTAACCCGTTTAGCAGGTTCACTATAAAAGTGCACGATCACTTCTAGACTGAACAGACCATAATAATCCGTCACTTCAACCTGGCTTATTGAGGTCTTTAATTTAAAAGGGAATTAAGCATGAACATACAAACTTTACTTCCTTCCTTCTTACTGTTCATATACCGGTAACTACATCACTGTGCCACTAAAGAGGTAGAATACAATGTTTTAATCGAAATGGCTATAGGACTCCCACAACAATAGTACCTGTGCATCTATGTAGACTTGACCTGTGTACCAAACCCTATGCTTTTGTACGTGCAGATGACAGGAGGATTATTTGTCTTAATTCTTTAAGCCAATTACTGTAATTAGGGTTTGTAGTGCTGGGGAGTCCACTGATTGCTTTTGTCTCCTTTGAATAGCTTTGAGTTTTAATTGTGTGCGATTGGTTATCCTGGTCATCTAGATACCACCATGGCCATAGGAACCCAGCTCTTACTCCTGCTGTGGAAGAACCTTACCTACCGCAGGAGGAACAAGGTAACCACACATCATCATCATCAATCACTCTTCAAGTCCTCATAATCTCATACGGTTAAATGTCATGGTTATGATCAAACGAGCTTCTCCACAGATCCAGCTGATCATAGAGCTGCTTTGGCCACTCTTCCTGTTCTTCATCCTCATCGCTGTACGTCACTCGCACCCTCCCTACATGCACAGCCAGTGTAAGTGCCACAGTTGTGTGTTTGTTTGAGCCCTGCTCGCCTCATGAAATCACGTAAGTCGATTAGCTGCAGCCGGAGTAGTACAGGGTAGCCTTTGCATTCTGACCTATTTGTTCCTTCATGGCGGTTTTTGGGGACCTTTCTAAAACGCTTAACGTGGCTTAACGTACTAAAACAACGACCAGGGAAAAGCATTGTTCTCACACATTTTTCGAACTACTGCTAAGACAACGGCACTGTAATCATAGCAGAAAGACATTTTTTTGTGTTAAATGTGTTCCTTCTGTAGAAACCCGGTTTAATATAATAAAAGCGTAACGTGGCAAGCCCAGATAAAGTGTATAATTTATTGATGATGCGTTCTATGTACAGGCAAGCAGATGAACCCAGAACCCAGAAATTTTAACGTTAAGCATTTTCCCATAGAAAAGCGCTATAGAGAAAAAGCTTAACGTGGTTTAATGGACTACGACAGATATTGGAGAACCGGGTTTCTATGGGAGGAACACACTTAACATAAGTATTGTCTTTCCACTTGGATTACGATGTCGTCGTTTTAGCAGTCTTAGCGAAATGTGTGAGAGAAATGGTTTTCCCTGGTCGTTGTTTAAGTACATGTCCCATTTTTGGTCCGTTCATTAATACGCTGCATTTCTGCTCAGATTCTGAGAGATATATTATGAGCCACAAAATGCACATTATTCACATGTTTATGATCTGTGATGAAATATGAGCGCACTTGGCGCTCATATTCATTATTTACTTACTTATTAACTATATAGTTATTAATTATTAATTAACTCCTATATACTGTGCTAGACAGCTAATATAATATAATAGTTGATTTACAGTCTGTAAAATAAGGAGTAACTCTGTGTCATTAATACTTTCTATGAAAGGAAATGTTTGTGTGTCTGGTTTCAGGTCACTTCCCCAATAAAGCTCTCCCGTCTTCCGGCACTCTAGCGTGGGTTCAGGGCATCATCTGCAATATCAACAATCCATGCTTCCACTACCCGACTCCAGGGGAGACGCCGGGTGAAGTGGGAAATTTTAATAATTCAATGTCAGTATATTCTTCTGTTTATATTCTTCAACAGAATTATTTCTTTGCCACTTTGCGTCATATCAGGGTGATTTTTGTATCCTGTCACTTTCAGAATTTCTCGACTGTTCGTGGATGGCAGAACCATTCTCACCAACTTTGGCAATCAGACAACCCTCTCAGCCTTAGAGAGCTTCTCGCTTGCTGTTCAGAGACTAGGCGAGAGGCAGGAAGCTTGGCCAAGTGGGACCTAGTTTCAATATGCTTTAAAAGACACAAATAAATCAATACACTTTAAAGTAAAAGGGCAGAGTGGAGGAGAAATGCCGTTATCGTAGAATAATTTCTCCGGCACTCCGGTTGACTGCTTTTCAGTTTGAGATCATTTTAAGCAGCTGTAGCAATAGTCGCTGTGCAAATCTCTGTGCAAGTCCAGAGCAGAAATGCTTACTGTATTAGTCATTGTTGGTTATTATTAATGTGTGTTCCATGAGCTGTGATTTAAAACCGAAACAAAAAACAAAGTGAACTGACAGTATTATGCATTGCATGTGACTTTGGCATGAGATGTATTCACTTACATGACTGCTCTCTTAAATTTTATGATAAAGATCTGGCAGTGGGAGAGTACCTAAGAGCCAATGAGACATTCTCTTCCTTTTTATGGACCAACTGCAGCCTTCCTGCTTCATCTGTAGACCAGTTACTGAGAGCACAACTCAGCCTCCAGGTGGTAAGACTGTATTCTCCATTCTCTGCTTCTGTTATACACTTCTGGCAGCCTCTACAAATAGTATCCAGTTCAGTACGAAGGTTTACACCTCCATTTTGGTTTACTGATATTTTCCCATCAAAACCTGTTGCAACATTCTAAGTCTAAGAAATATAGACACAAGTACATGACTATTAGAAAAAAAAGACTTAAACTTAAAAAGCTGCACACATTTAAGGCAAACAGTAGTTTGTCTGAAAATGTAGAAAGGCAAATTGAATAAACATTCACATTTACCTCATTGTAAAAATAATGTATAGGAACGAATAAATGTTTCTTTGTTTCATTATTAACGTACAGTATTAGACAGTTTCTTTTACTTCTGACGATGAAAACAGAAATAATGAAGCTTGCATTAAAAAGTCGTGTTGCTTAGTAAGTAAGGGTGTGCAAATATGGGCACGCATTTCTAGAAATGTCCTAAAAATTCAAAAGTAAGAACCAAAAAGTGTGGAGATGAAATCTCGAAATTGTCAGGCTGCTAAAGTTTTGTCTTCTTGTTCCCTAGGTGTCGCTGGCAGGTGCTGGGATGCATCTATCCGATATCGTCTGTAATGCCACGCTCCTGGAACACTACCTCACAGTGGAAGGAAATTCGTCATTCACCGAGCTGCAGCAGTCCTTGTGTGCTGTTCCCTCGGATTTGCTGCAGCAGGCGGAGCAAATCTTCCTTTCACAACTGAACTTCAGCAGGATTTTCACAGTTAGTGTTCTTTCACAAATTTGGCCTAAGAATAGATAAGGTGAAACGCATTGATACAAAAAAAAAACAAACAAAGATATTGACATTCTCATGAGGCAGAGATTGGATTTTGTGAGTTAAATTACCGTGCTTTGGTGTCTAACCAACTGATTTGCATCTGTCCCTGTCAGAGGGAGCGACTTCGCTCCAATGCTGCTGAAGTGCGTCTGCTCAGCCACGCTGTCTCCTCTGTTGCTCAGGAGTTCACCTCACTTTTGAGTGATGTATGCGGCAATCTTTCAGTCTTGTAGTTCCCTCCTTCCTATCCTTTCTGTTATTATTAAAGGTATGCTCACACACAAGTCACCAGTCACTGCACTATGAAGTTGCAAGGAGGCGTTCCTACTACTGGTTGCCGTAGTAACATTTGTCAGTGGGTGGCACAACTAGCATTCCACTTTTGACACCAGCTCACTTTTCAACTCGCATTCTGGAGGGAGAGCGTTTTTATATAAAAATTCACCAGTGTATATAAGCACCATATCGTACGAGATGAAGGCGAAGCTGTGTGCCATCTCTCTGCGACTGTCTGGGTCCAGAGAAACATTTCACCCGCAGACAGCATGGCGCGTCACGTGTCGTGTGTGCTCCGCTGTCTTCTTCCATAGTCGCTGCACTGAGTCGCCCAAAATTTATGTAAAGTTAAACTTTTCTCAACTTTGTCATGTCGCTGGACACGCCCACATCTAGTCGCCAAGCAGACGTCGCCAATTCTCATTGAAAATAAATGGTCTCTGGGTGCTTTGTCGCCTCGAGTCGCTGTATGTGTGAACGTACCTAAAGTGTCCGATGCCTAGACCAAACGTGCTTAACGACACCCAGTGAGTGTCGATATTTACGGACCAGATGCTCTTCTAACGCAATGCCATTCGAAATGTCACTTTAATCACTGATAATTGTCATAGTATTTTCCATTCATTTGAATATTTCGCTTCAGGTATCTGCTTTATCCAGCTTCACGGAACTGAATGCAGAACTGAGGCTGTTTTTTCCAGCGAATAGCTCAGTGCTACCTCGTGAGGGTTTCCGAGCTTTCTCCAGGATTATGTGCGGGCATCCCGAGGTGGGCAGTGAGAAGATTCCTTCCTTTAACTGGTATGAAGACCATGACATCAAGTCATTCTTGGGTAAAGACAGGACAGAGGAAAATGACTTGGGAAATGACAACACTACCAGTGAGTAGGGTTTTAAATTCCTACATAGCATCACTAAATTCATATTCATGACAAAATTTCAGCCTGATGTTTATTTAATATGAATGGGTCAAAAATAATCAGAGGATTGTAGTCTTATAGTGGAAATAGGATTCTAATAAAACATGATTATCCCAGCTCTAATTGGCTGTGAGAATTTTATCAGTTTGTTTGATTTAATTTTTTATCTTTAGCTCCATTCTGTAAAAACGTGATTCAAACCCTTGAGTCGAATCCCCTCTCTCGCATTGTATGGAGAGGCATTAAACCGCTTTTCATTGGGAAACTTCTCTACACGCCGGATACTCCTGCTACACAGAGCATCATGAAAGAGGTACTTTTATGTTTGAGATATTTCCTGCTTTTTGCTTGTTTTTCCCCCCAGATATTTGTTTTGTTGGCTAGTGATTACTGAGGTTCACAAACCTGAGTGTACTACCACTGTTTCTGTTTCATCATTCCTGGTGCATTTTTCTCAAATGATAAAGTTTCATCTCTCTTTTACCAATCAAAGTTGTCATAATTTACAAAAAAAATGCAAGGATAAAGCATAAGGCATAGATGACTATAATAATGTAAGAAATAGAAAACCTACGGTAGTTGTGTGTTAAGAGCAAAAATGTTACCTATTGGATAAACTACAGTATCTTCTGAAAGTATTGGAACAGCAATGGCAATTATTTTGTTTTGGCTATGCACTGAAGATATTTGGGTTTGAGATTAAAAGATGAACATGGCACTTTGGTGGCAGACCACCCAATTTTTAGGTAAGCAAAAAATATTGCAACAGATCGTCTCTAGCACATGCATGTCTATACCGATTGCTTTTACGTTCAGGCATGCTATAAAGTATACTACAAGCAAGCATTTTAAATTGATGGAACAGTGGATGAGTACAATGTGCAAGAATTGTTCTAGAGATTTCAGTAAGACAAACCATCAAACCTATTTGATAACCTGGTGTGCTTAATGCCGATAATCTTACTACCTTGGTTGACAATGACATTCGATGAGTTTGTATGTTTAACATTTACATAACCATACCAACAGCATATAGAGAAGCAAAGTACAGATTAAAGCTAAGATCTTATAGTACATGGTCATATGAATTCTACTGATATTAAAAGTAGAGAGCTTTTTTGAAATGTATAATTGTTGCTGGCCATTTCTGCATACTGCATATCATACTGAGTATCAAAAAGCAACTTATTAAGGTGCTTGTAACTGCTAGCCCATTCCACCTTTCGCTCTAGTTGGTTGAGGAGCTGAAGGACTAGATCTAAAATCAATTACTATATTTCTGGTCTGGTATATAAATGGATGTTTCTGTTTGGTTTGTGTCTTAGTGTGCTGTATATAATTGATTCCATTGAACAATATTTCAAAATTTTATGTACATAATAATTCAAAGGTTTAAATTCCGAACTTACATACAGTTAATTTTTTTTTTAAATAATGTTCTAGAATGTCTATGTGGCCCCCTTGGCACCATCTGGCAGCCCCCAGTTTGAGAACCACTGATATACGCTGGGTTATCTCTCCAGTAAAGGGGTTGAAACTGAACAAGTAATATCCTCTGATGCTGAGCAGGAAAACAAAGTGTGTAATTGTATATATGAGTTGCAGTTTACGTGAACATTATATGAGCAGGGCATGAGGAAAGGTAAGGAAAGTCCCCTTGGCTAGTGACACCAAAATAGCCTAGTTAGAAAAGTTTTATATTTTATCAGTCTGGTAGTCCTACAAACAGTAACAACACTCGAGGTAAGTTTTATGACAAATCCAACTTTTTCTGATCATGTCATACATTGATGGTTAAGTTACCTCAGTGTCCATAGAACAAAACTTAGGCTACGAGCTGAGCTGGAAAAATTGCATGGGTTCAGCCTTGGATAATTACAGTCCAGCTTACGACCCTGGATGCATATCGATTGCTTGCAATACCTGCATCAAGCCTGCAACTATACCTGACATCACCAAACTGTTGCATTCTTCTTTTGTGATACTTTTCCAGGCTTGCACCACAGCGTCTTTCAGTTGTTGTTTGTTTTGGGGGTTTCTCCCTTTAGTATTCTTCCGATAATGTCCTTTGTTGAGTTAGCAGTGAGATTTGGATCATTGTCTTGCTGCATGATAATAAGTCTGTAGACTTCTGAATTCATTCTGCTGCTACCATCATGAGTTACGTCATCAGTGAAGATTATTGAGCCTGTTCCAGAAGCAGCCATGCAAGCACAAGCCACGACACTACCTCCACCATGTTTCACAGATGAGCGCATATGTTTTGGATCATGAGCAGATCCTTTTCTTTCTCCACACTTTGGCCTTTCCATCATTTTGTTAGAGGTTAATCTTTTGTGGCTCATCTCTGTATTTCCTTGCGAATTCTAATCTGAGTGGTTTGTATCTTGTGGTATGGCCTCTATATTTCTGCTCTTGAAATCTTCTTAGAATGGTGGATTGTGATACCTTCACCGTTGCCCTGTGGAGGTTATAAATGATTACTGACTGTTGTTTTGGAGTTTTTCTTCACGTCTCTCACAATGTTCCTGTCATCAGCTGCTGTACACCAGTGGTTTCTTTCTTTTTCAGAACATTCCATATTGTTATATTGGCTATGCCCAATGCTTGTGCAATGGCTCTGATTTGATTTTCCCTGTGTTTCAGCTTCAAAATGGCTTCTTTTCTCCCACAGACTCTGGTCTTCATGTTGTTTTATCATTTTTAACAATAAATGCAGTCTTCATGGATGAAATCCAGCAATCAATCCAAGAGTAGACATTCAGAGCTATTAACTGATTAAACAATCAATTTAACAGGGCACACCTGAGCAGCAAAAGAGACCCATCAATCACATGTTCCAGTATTTTTGATCACTTCAAAACAAAAGGTGCCATGTTTTGAATTGTTTAACACATCTAGGTGTAAATATTAGCAAATGAAAGCTGAAATTTTGATCTGTTGTCTCATTCATCTTTTGATTTCAAACCCAAATATTTTCAGTGTATGGCGAAAACAATAGTATTGGCCTTGCTGTTCCAAATCTTTCTTTCAGTTAAAAAATTAATCAGACAGCATGATTATATAAAAATATATTGCAGGGTAATTTTATTTTACTCCATAAAGTACCAACACCAGACTTACACTTTTGCTCATAGTTTCCCTGTAGTTACTGAATAATTCATAGAAGTTAATAGCTTACTTTAAAATGAATAACTGTGTTAAGGCACTAGATCATTACGTTCATGAATAATATACAATTTTAGTAGTTTATTTTTTATCATCGGTGAGATAGAAACAGTTTGTGGACTTTTTGGTTGTGTTTTTTTTGATTGAATATTAGCTGTGATTTCTTTTTTTCTTAATGTCATGGCCAAACGATATATGTTCCTTATTTATATAAGATCAATAAAGTATAACTACAATATAACAACGTATCCCTGACTTCCAAATCATGATACTGTTTCAAATACTTTTTATGAATAATTAGTCTCTAAAAGTTGTGGCACATTTCTTAGGTGAACAGGACATTCCAGGACTTTGAGGTTCTGGCCGAGGTGCACGCCGCATGGGAGGAAGTGGGACCCAGACTGAAGCACTTCATGGAAAGCAGTGTGGAGATCCGTATGCTGCAGGTTCACTATCAGTATCTCAGCTTTCTTCAGTCTGTCTCAAGTCTGAGGTGGAAGTTCATCCCTACCTCATACTATATTTTCTAAATCGCTCTATTTGTAGACTAGATGTAGAATATCTGTTCATAGTATCATAGTAACATATGCTGTGTCTGAATTGGTTCCCTTTTTTTAAATACAGTGCACTATTTAGGTAATCCTTTTGTGATCTGTCCAAATTTTCTGTGGAGAAAATTATTTTCTCTGGATAATTCACTGTAGAGCTGTGTGCATTACTGGGTTTTTAATCCGCATTCTCACATAGTTATAGTTTATTGTTTGCACTTGCCTGTGATATTTTCTTACATACTTGGCTGATTATATATTTCAGTGCTATGCAAGCATCCAGTATGCTCCCAGGTTAATGCACGTGGATTTCATTGTCCCATCAGCTTCATATCTGATTCCCCTGCTCCCACCAGCATGAAAATAAAAATCTCATGTGTTGCAGGATTTGTTGAGGCGTCCCGAGGTGACTGTTGTGGTGAATCTACAACTGATGAACACTTCTTGGACAGCTTCTCGCATTGCCCACTTCCTCTCCATGCCTAATCCAGACACTCCTGGAAAAGAAGGAGCGCCCGCCACCTGGCTGGACGTGTATCAAGATTTCAATAGCACCCTAAGCCTCTTGTCCCAACTCACAAAGGTAGTGTGTATGTGCAGTAATTACGTTCAGGATATGTGTCTGGATATAATGCTTTTTAAAGTCTTTCATGTGGCTGATCTGTGTGGTGGCCTTTTGTAGTGTTTTTCACTGAATAAGCTGGAGGGAGTGGCCACAGAAGGGCAGCTTGTGGAGCGGGCGTTGGAGCTACTGGAGGATCGGCAGTTCTGGGCTGGAATAGTCTTCCTCCTCCCAGAACCTTCCTCCTCAGATCTTCCTCCTCATGTCAAGTACAAGATCCGAATGGACATAGATGACGTCACACGCACCAGTAAGATCAAAGACAAGTAAGTATGACGCTTGCAGGCGAAACTATCCTTTGTACACCACTAGTACCACAGTGCGGAGCATACAAAAGTCATCCACTCCAACAGAAGATAACAGAAAAGAATCTTTCTAATGTATTAAGTCATGTGAATGATGTTTCTCTCTCTCTACTGGCATTTGCTTTTTGATTTCACAATTGTGTTGCATTGATAAAGAATACTTACTGAGCATCACAAGATAACCATGTTTTTCTCAAAAACAAAATATCCTCAAGGTGCCCCAGAGTTAGTGAGTCAGTATGATACCTCTTAATGCATGTCTGCTGCTTCAGTAAACAGTGACGATGGTTTGTGGAGTTAAAAATTTTGGCTTTGGGTTCCTATAGCTTTATTAATGTAAAGCAATAAAACACAACTGGCGTGAAATTACGGAAAAAATAATCTACTTCAAGGTGGTGAGATGCAGCCCAACGTGAAGTGGACCACACATTTTTATTCCTTTTATGCTACAGTATAAACACATTTATTCCTTTTATGTTACAGTATAAACACATTTATTCCTTTTATGCTACAGTATAAACACATTTATTCCTTTTATATTACAGTATAAACACATTTATTCCTTTTATGCTACAGTAATTTACGCTCAACGCTAGCAATTTTTGTTTATTAAAGAATCACATCATACTGATTATCTGTGTATGGTAACATTTAATGTCATGGAACATAATGATAATGAGTCTTTATTAACCACATATGCACAGTGAAATTATTTTCTTCACATAAACCAGCATGTTAGGAAGCTGGGGTCAGTGCGCAGGGTCAGCCATAATACAGTGCCCCTGGAGCAGAGAGGGTCAAGGGCCTTGCTCAAGGGTCCAACAGTGGCAGCTTGGCAGTGCTGGGGCTTGAACCCCCGACCTTCTGATCAGTAACCCAGAGCCTGGGTCATATCTATACTGCCCCTACCTACAAAACAAATTAGTTCCTGTTACCACTTATGTTCCCTCACCAGACTTTCTTTTGTCTCTCTTGTCATGCCACTGAGAAACCTCAAAGCCCTCTGTCCTCAAGACATTCCTGTATCAGAAAACCTAACAGCTTTAACAGTCACAAAGCGCTGACACTGCACATTCCTACACAAACCTCTATGGTAACAGAAATGTGTGATGTGTGCCAATCTGAAAGCTGTGTTCTGCAGGTTCTGGGATCCTGGTCCAGCAGCAGAACCCTTCAGCGATCTGCACTACATATGGGGCGGCTTTGTCTATGTACAGGATTTAGTGGAGCGAGCAATAACTCGTGTTCTGAGTGGCAAACAACCAACTACAGGAATATATATACAGCAGATGCCCTACCCATGCTTTGTTGATGATGTGTAAGTATATAAGCAGCTTTATGGTATGTTTCACGATCATATACATTGCCTACATTATTTTATGTTCACACCATGAGAAGACACACCTGATTAGTGTCTGTACGGCTTTGAGCACCACCAATTGCCCAGAGCATTTGAAGCCACTTTAAACAAATAGGCTAGGTTTATTGTATTATTAGTCATTTGTCTATTGGCGTTGCGATTTCCAGGGCAACTTGTTAGCGTAGCTATTAATTATTGCACAGTTTGCAAAAGAAATGTCTAAACCAAGAGAGCCTTAAATAGGATAAAAAACAAGAATGGAATTGCAAGGTTCGACAAGAATTCACAAAGTGCTATTGAACTTGAGCGCTCTGGAATGCCAGGCGTCATGACCTCTACTGGCGGGGAGGGGTAAAATACAGAGCTGGGGTTTCTAAAAAAGATGAGAAACTTTCTTAAAAGTGGATATAAATAATATCTCTACTTCCTGCTAACAAGAGGCCAGTAAGTAGATTGGCTCTTGGTGTGAATGAGTGTGCGGATATGTATGTGCATGGTGTCTATCCCATCCAGAGGGTACTCCTGCCCCTTGTCAGTGTTCCCAGGATAGGCTTCATCCCTGACATGGACAAAGCAGTAACTGAAGATGAATGATTGAATGAACCTGTACTCTTCTGCTCTCTTGTTGCCATGCATTAAGTTTTGTTGTCGTTTTTTTCTAATGATATGCAAACTTTTGCACTCAACTGCATAATAAAAGAGGTAAATAAATAAAGAGTAAAACTTGAAATAAAATAATCAATGACAGAGTGGTGTGGTTTAACACCCCCCCCAACTGCTATTTATTTATTTATTTATTTTATTTCTCTTGAAGTTAAGAAAAAATAAAATAAAAAAACATCAGTATGTCATGTTACCAAGAAACAGCAAAGCCCCTCCCCCTGTGTCGGAAAGCCTAAAGGAACAGCTTTACTTCTGACTGTTACTCATCTCCTCACACAAAACAGAAAGCAAAACATTCTGGACATACGTATGCCTGTGTAATCCTCCTTCCACTCTGTTTCTTTACAGCTTTCTTCGAGTCTTGAATCGTTCCCTCCCTCTCTTCATGACGCTGGCGTGGATATACTCAGTGGCGATGATCATTAAAGGCGTGGTGTATGAGAAGGAGGCACGTCTGAAGGAGACTATGAAGATCATGGGCTTGGGCTCGGGAATGCTCTGGCTCAGCTGGTTCATCAGCAGTTACCTGCCTTTTCTCTTCAGCTCTGGCCTTCTCATTACTGCACTCAAGGTGGGGTTGAGATATCAGCACTAGTCATTTATAGGCAATCTAATCCTAAAACTATGGAAGAAAAAAATAGGGTGGGTTAAAACAGTAAAAAAAAAAATCTAATTATATTACCAAGAATTGTTTTTATTTAATCAGCTATCAGAATTTAGGTCAGAATATTCAACAGTTATTTTTAATCAGATTTTAAAACTGAAACAAATGAAAATTTTAACTCTTCTAGCTCTTCCAAACAGTTATGAAGAAGTATGATATTGAAATATAGTTGAATATTCTGGAGTCTTGGTTAAGAAATATAACTTGGAACAGTTGTATTCGATTTTGTTAATTCATGGGTCTCAAACCTTCTGACTATGAAATAAATTTCAGCACATATTTATTTTAAATCTGTGGACACGAAGCCTACTTGTTTTTGAGTTACCGAGGTTTGGGTTTAGCCCAATCTATTTATGTGACCAGTCAAATGAGCCATATATTATAAGCATAAAATAATCTACACTTCACGAACCCCTAGGGACCCTAGACCCCACTTTGAAAACCACTGGCATAAGTGAGTAAATAAAAACAGATTTTAGTAATGGACTTTTGGACTCTACTGTAATGGACTTTATGCACCTGTAGAACATTTTAGAACACTCTAACATGCTTGTTGAGTCTCTTATGAAAAAGTAGATTGAGTGGATTGATTGTTTTCTTCCTTTCAGTTGGGCGATATCTTGCCCTACAGCGACCCTGCGGTGATCTTCTTCTTTCTGGTCGCCTTTGCTACAGCCACAATCATGTTGTGCTTCCTCATCAGCACGTTCTTCTCTTGTGCCAATCTGGCAGCAGCCTGCGGAGGCCTCATCTACTTCTCTCTCTACCTGCCCTATGTGCTCTGTGTGGCCTGGAGGGAATATCTGACCAGCACACACAGAATTCTAGCAGTGAGTTTAAACCGAGCTATCTCTGTCTTTTAGTTATAGAGGGATGAGAATCCATAAATTCATTCTCAAAATCTGTTTACTTTTACCAGAAAGAACCAGAAAGAGATGTTTATTATTATTTGTTAGATTTCACCCCACAGGAATCCACCGTGTACGTCTTTTCGATCTCTGTCATGCCTTTCAGCCTGTTTTACCACTAATTTCTAGTAACTTTTAGTTACTTTTAGTTCTATGTTGCTATGAGCTAGAAAGTGTGTTTTGCTGCAGAGTCAGGCGCGCCTGGAGAGTCCGAAGTGAACACACACACACTGACAGACATGAGCGTTCGCAGAAGACTTCCCACTTTATTAATCCAAAACAGAAATATTTATACACATTGATAACAGCAGTGCATGGACGGTTTCTTCTGGTCCAGGTGTCAGACAGATTTAGACAAAACACACAGCATACAAACATTAAATGGGGGAAAAACATTATACATTAAATGGGGGGGGGATGTGATCTCAGTGACTTTGAATTTGCCATGGTTGTTGGTGCTCATTTGGCTGGTTTGCCATGGATTTTCCCACACAACAATCTCCAGAGAAAAACAAAAACCACCCACTTGTTGATGAGATGGCAGATGAGAATGACCAGACTGGTTTGAGCTGATTAAAATGGCTGTGGGATCTCAACTAATCACTCTATATAACCATGTTGAGCAGGATGGCATCTCAGAATGCACAACATGCCAAGCTTTGCGGCAGATGGGCTACAACAGTAGAAGACCCCATCGGGTTCGTCTCACTTTAGCCAAGAACAGGAATCCGAGGATTCAGTGTGTACAGATTCACCAAAACTGGGTAATTGAAGATTGGGAAAAGGCGAAGTGATGTTTGTCCAAACTACATACAGCTATCCAGTTTCTGTGGCAATGTGCTGACTGTAGATTTAGATTCTTGTTCTTGGCTGACAGGAATGTAATCTGATATGGTCTCCTGGTGGTACAGCTCATCCACTTGTAAAACTATTCTGACTCATCCAAGATGACTGCTCCTATCCACAGGGCATGACAACACAAATCGCTGAATGATTTGAAGTGGCTCGTGGAAAAAAACACTTTGTGTTTTGTTTTCCTTTCATTTGTCAAGAGTCTGCTTATAAAGCATAGCATTTATATTTGTTTTGTGTTGGGTTTTTTTTTGTGTGTGTGGTGGAAAAGGTCATTCTCTAGAATTGTTTTATTTGTCCTGTAGAGCTTCCTCTCTCCAGTAGCCTTTGGATTTGGCTGTGAG
Organism: Prietella phreatophila; assembly: GCA_025728095.1. Lineage (NCBI taxonomy): Eukaryota > Metazoa > Chordata > Actinopteri > Siluriformes > Ictaluridae > Prietella > Prietella phreatophila. The sequence goes on from JAOUWY010000003.1 coordinate 21,683,506, forward strand.
TACTTCTCTCAGTATGAAGAGCAAGGAGTGGGTATTCAGTGGTTCAATCTTCTGTCCAGTCCTACTGAAGGAGACGAATACAACTTCACTACCTCAATCATAATGCTGTATGTGGATGCCTTCATCTATGGAGTGGCCACTTGGTACATTGAAGCTGTGTTTCCAGGTCAGGAGTAGGGATACTGTTGCGATGATATATGTGTCAAAGACAGGACGTTGTCTCTTTGTTGCATATGGGGAATGTTTATTAATGTTTATGAAAATTATTAGTACTTGGTTATATCATTCATAAATACAAATTTGATCTATGTAGGTTTGTATGCATGTATGACCATTCCATTGATTGGTTACTTTTTTTCAGGGCAGTATGGAATTCCCAGGCCTTGGTATTTCATCTTCCAGTTAAATTACTGGGGAGGAGTACCACTGGAGGCTGACATGCCCATTCCTCTAGTACCATGTGATCAACCAGACAGTACGAACGCATTACAAGCATCATATGCTAAAGTCAACTCCATTTAATTTGGGAAAGCTTATTGATCCAAACTGTTCTTTTACAGATCAAATCGAGCAGGAACCTTCTCAGCTTGTCCTTGGAGTAGACATACATGACTTGGTGAAAATTTATAAAAAAGGGGCCAAGCTTGCTGTCAATCATCTGAGCCTCAAGTTCTATGAGGGCCAGATCACGTCATTCCTGGGTCACAACGGAGCTGGCAAGACAACGACGATGTAAGAGGCGGAATTGTGAAGTTCATTCGATATTTTGTTGGGAATGTTGATCGCATCAGATTTTTTCTCGTGACAGGTCTATTCTGACTGGGCTGTTCCCACCGACTGCTGGCACAGTTTACATAAAGGGCAGAGACATTCGCACGGACATGGACATCATCCGTAGAACTCTGGGAGTGTGTCCACAACACAATGTTCTTTTCCCAATGTAAGAACTAAAATGTGTTATTCGTGGACGTAAAAATTATATATTGTGGTTTTAATGACTTTGAAATACTGTTTATTCTCTAGGCTTACTGTAGAAGAGCACATGTGGTTCTATGGTTGTCTTAAAGGCATGAGCAGTGTTGAGGTTCGAGAGGAGATGGCCTCCCTGCTGGAGGATGTGGGACTGATGCACAAACGGCATGAGCAGACCAGGAACCTTTCAGGTGTGCTTGTTGATTGAATTCACACCCGTGTCAGAGTGCAGCAGAAAGCCATGTTTTTGTTTATACAGTGACACTTGCGTTACTCTACTCACCTCCTTTTCTTTTCCCAGGCGGCATGCAGAGAAAACTCTCAGTAGCTATAGCCTTCATAGGAGGTTCTAAAGTCGTTGTCTTGGATGAACCCACTGCCGGAGTGGACCCTTATGCGCGACGTGGGATCTGGGACCTACTACTCAAATACCGCAAAGGTTGTTCCACTCGAGTTCTGTTCCTTTCATTTTGAGTTACAGTATATATGGGAATAGATTGATAAGGAAATCTCATTACGCTACGTGCTATACTGTATGCCTTGTTACTTTCAGACCGTACCATCATTTTGTCTACACATTACATGGATGAAGCTGATCTCCTGGGCGACCGCATCGCCATCATCTCTCAGGGTAAGCTGTGCTGCTGCGGCTCGCCACTTTTCCTAAAAGCTCGTCTGGGCACGGGATATTACCTCACTGTCGTGAAGAGCGAGCGCCAAAGTCTCACACCAAGCAGTTCGAGTGCCGCCAATCTCTCAGCATCTACACTAATGAAGGTTTGGAGATTTCAGCTCAGAAAATCAGAGCCCTGTGATGTAGGTTTGATCATTGACTGACACGGTGTTGGTTGTCTGTGTTTTAGGAGAGTGATTCTTCCATGAGTGATGACACTGGACTTGGAAATGAGATCTGTGACTCGGGTGGGAAAATTGTTGTCTGTTTAGCATTCTGTTGGGACCCAGGACTCTGTGATAGTGCCCTAGTAATTAGTCAACCGAGTCGCATACCGATCCGAAAGCCGTTTTCGAGATTTTGTTTGGGTTCAGACAAACGCTAGAATGTAAGCAAAAGCAGAGCAAGAGAGTGAGAGAAGAATTGAAAGTCTTATAAACTCTCCAATAAAATTTGATAATGGCTAATCAGCAGATTATCCATTCACAAATTAGTGGCTAGTCAGGGAGCGTTAAGCAAAATTGCTCATTAGAATACAAATTTATAGATATTTATGCCCCTGCCACTGACTGTCATCTCCACTGACACTGTTTGAGTTCTACATTAAGATGCATCTGTTGCATGACAACAAGAAAAGGGGCCATTATAGCTTCTGTTTAAAGATATCAAAGATGTATTTTTGTAACTACGGAAAAACTGCTGTCTTTTGTGAGTTACTAGTCATGATTTTAGTAGATGTACAGTGCATTTTTTTCCCGTTCCTCCAGACGTGAGTGGCCTTGTGGCTCTTGCCCAGCACCACATTTCGAGGGCTCGACTAGTGGAAAATGTGGGCAGAGAGGCAGTAATCAACTTCCCCCAAGCTGCCTCGGAGGATGGCACTCTCGCCCTTTTCTTGGCAGAGCTAGAGAAACGTCAGAGCGAGTTTGGCATTGTCAGTTATGGGCTCTCCGATACCACACTAGAGGAGGTGAGGAGCTTAATGCAAAGCACGGCTTGAATGTCGAATTTATGATGAGATTGTGAAGGAAAGCTTACTCATACATAGAGCATTAGTTCTCATCTTGTAACCCAGTGAACTGTTTCTCATAAATGAATTATGCTCCATTATCAGATTCTTTTTCACCATGTATTTACTTAGATGTTGTTGGTCCAGCGGAATATAGAGGCAAATGATTGTGTTTGTTGTTCTAAAGAGATGAAAGAGGATTAGTAAAACAGAGACGTAGCATTTACTTCCATATGCACATTTCAGATCTTTCTGAAGGTAGCTGACGAAACGGGAGTAGATGCTGACGCAGAAGGAGGTGAGAGAGAAGCACATGAGGACAGAGACACAGGTAAACTAAAGCCCTTTCTATTTGCTGAGATTCGCCATTGTATCAAGTAATGCAGCTCAGGCAAGTATTAGAGAGAAAAAAATCCCTCCTTAAGCAGCAACCAGTGTACAGCTAAGGCAGCTTGTTCTAGCTATGAGCAGAGATTAAACGCTATTTTTCATTTCTCCTCTTTTCTCAATGCTGACATAAAGGAAACAACATTGTAAATCAGGTCCAGGTGCAAGGCAGAAAACCTCATAGCTACAGCTGTGCCTGTTGCCATAATTGTGCCCTAATTTGTCTGACGTGGTAATGAGTAGCGATTAACCCCAAGGCTCCTCTCTCGCACACAGATGCTAATGAAACGGACCCGCTCAGTAGTAATGTTCAGGGTGGCATGACCGTCACAGGCTGGAGGCTGACCTGGCAGCAGCTCCGCGCACTCTTTACCAAAAGGCTAAAGTACGCCCTCCGCAGCCGCCGAGGTTTCACAGCACAGGTACAGAGCTGTGTTCAAAAAGTTACAGGAAGTAAGTCTGGAATTACTGACGACTCGTTTCAGCAGTTCAGAATCGGTTCCGTCTTTTGGGAGTCAATAACTCCGTTTGACGTGCACTTTGATTTTTGAAACTTTGTAGACATTTTTACATTCGCGAACAACTATATGAAAGGAAATATTTGAAAAGGCATAATAGGTGCACTTTAATGCCCAGTGATGACCAATAAGCTGAGAAAGGCATTACTTTCCAGATGTGTAAATTACTTTACTTTATAACTCACTCCAGTTCTCCACTTTCTCTTTGTCCGAAGAGCTCAGGGACACTATGTCTGTGGTCACATCTGGGAGGCATTTCCTGTCTGACAGTGAACAAACAGATGTTGAACTCTGGTTTCAGCAGTGTCTGGAAGTGAATCTGAATGGTCCTGTACCAGCTCAGACAGACACCGCTACCGGGCTCCAAACACCCTCAAAATGGGGATCGGTTGGTTATTGGTTTCCAAAAAGCCCTCACAAGCAGATAACATGGAATGTCTCCGTATGGTCCACCCAACTCCATCGCCTACCACCCAAAGACGTGGGGAACAGATGGGGTTTAAACATGGGGGCATGACAAAAAGAAAGAACAGCTGCTAGAGCTGCTCTTTAAAATGTGTTCAATTAATTTGATTTAAGGAACATTGGACTCTCTTCTTTTTTCTGTCTTCTTTTTTTTTCATTACATGCTATGCAGCTGACAACCCTACTGTTTAATTGAATAGTTTTAAAATTCGGTACAACATTCTAAAATCGCTTGCGAAATGTAATATTATGATTTCAGTTAGACATGTCTGTTTATTTTATTTAAAGCTCTGAAGACTTTGCTTGGTTATTAAACCTTTCTCAGATTGTGCTACCTGCAGTGTTCGTCCTGGTGGCTCTGCTGTTCAGCCTCATTGTCCCACCCTTTGGAAAGTATCCCCCTCTTGAGCTGCAGCCATGGATGTACGGCGAACAGTACACTTTCTTTAGGTACCCACAATTCCATAGTTAGACTTGCCTTTACTGATGTCCAGGTCTTTCTCACACTTTTTACTCCTCACAGCAATGATGCCCCAGAGAACCCTGAAATCCAGAATCTCCTTGATTCTCTTCTGGATCCGCCTGGATTTGGGACCAAATGCATGGAGTCTGACAGGTGGGACAGATCCTTGTCTGCACGGATGGACATGCAGTATATTATCTGATGATACGAAAAGGTTTGTGTAACACTCTGTGATCCTCAATGTACAGGGGGCCACAGTGTGAGGCCAGTGAGGCGGCTACAGTGTTGCTGCGACCCCAGATTTCCTACACCAAATGGCAGCTTTTTAACAACGGAAACTGGACAGTTGAGCACCCTTCTCCTGGGTGCGAATGCAGCACTGAGGATGTTCGCAGAATGCTACCTGAATGTCCAGAGGGAGCAGGAGGCTTGCCTCCTCCCCAGGTTATTACACTACTACTGGTCTTGCATCTTCATCTGTCCCAGCTCAGACTAAAATTTATTTAAATTGCAGAAATCTTTTTTGTTTGTTTTTATTAAAAAACCCTTGTTCCTGCACTTGTTGGCCACAGATGAAAAGATTGACAGGTGACCTGCTACAGAATCTGACTGGCCGTAATATTTCTGACTACCTCATCAAGACTTATCCACAGATTCTGAAAAAAAGGTCTTATCTAAATTCAGATTCAATTTTTTTTTCTTACTGGAACTTTTTTTCACAGCCCTATATGTGCCTGTTTTTATTTTCTTTTTTTGAATCATCTAGCATGAAGACTAAAAAGTGGGTGAATGAGTTCAGGTGCGTCATTTCAGTGTTCGATTACACACGTAATACAGAATTCATGCATCAAGTAAATATCATCATATTGAATGAACTGTGTGCAGGTATGGAGGATTCTCTCTGGGCAGTAAAAGGTCACAGGGTCAGACAGACCTCCATCAGCTAGAGCAGTCTGTAAAGGCTATCAGAACAAGCTATAAAATAGCAAAGGTATGCACACTAAAGCACAATAAAACCATATTATTTATTATTTCTTCAGTCTTTCACCTAGACATATAATTGAAATGTACTTTGCACAGTATTAACCAAGGCTATTATTACA
>JAOUWY010000003.1:21855688-21870231 GCA_025728095.1 Prietella phreatophila
ATTTACATTTGAAATGTCCAACACAAACACACACACACACACACACACACACATATATATCAAGCGCTTCACTACCTGAAGTTCTGTTTATTACATAAGCAATCAAACATGACATGCTGCTATTAGACAGTAATCACTGACAGGGTAGAGCAATGCCGATAGTTGATTCATTTCCTATAACAGCAAGTACATGTTGGTTTATTCCTCTTACACCACAGCAATTTGTCAATGATTACATATTTTTTCATTCATTAAAGAATAACAGTATTTTTTTTTTTGTTTAATCACAGTTTAATTTCATGTTGTGGAGCATCCATGAAACAAGCTTTTATCTGATCACTTATGTTATAAAGGCTATAAACAGTTGTTTCCTCACCAGCCTTGTAGACTAGAAACATTCCCATGTTAGAAACCTTAAGTTACAGCTTTACCTCTGACTGTTACAAAGCATGGATACTGTAGACTGTTAAATAAACGTCTTCTCACAGAACACTTATTAACCACATCAACACCATATAAAGGATTACACAAGTTTTTTTTTTTTTATCTCTTCATGTGCAGCACTCACTAAACATGTCCCTATCAATGTTTTTTTTTCTATAGAAATGATTAGATCAACGGCACTCTGGTATAATCTGTTATAACTGCTATTTTCATGTAAGCAAGCAACATAAATAACAACATATAATAATAATAATAATAATAATAATAATAATAATAAAAATAATAATAATAATAATCACTGCAGAGAATAAATAATTTTTCTCATTTTAAAAGTACTGAAGACTCACCCATGTCATTAAGCCAATAGGCTATCTTTCTGTACACCTCGTCACATGCAGTCACAGTGATGGCCAGTATGATTTCAGGGATAAACCTCACCACCCGTGGCAGCTCTTTAATCCCCATCACAAATTCCTACCAACCGGAAACGCAAGTCTATTCAGAAGTCTTCATATTTGTAACGCTTTATTCAATGTCTTTTCTCTATACACAGTTTAACCAGACAGCATACCATTACAATATGCCATTTATGAAATAATACACTGCATATCTGCACAACACCCTATCTATCGATGATTGAATTTGGGTAACTTTTATGAGCACGAGAATGATATAAGAAGCAAAAATTGTGATAGCACTAACCTGAAGCTCAAAGCAGATGAGCATGGCCAGGAAGACAAAGCAAAGGCAGAAAATACAGACAGGAAGGCTAACCAACCATTGGAACAACCTCCTCCTCCAAGGTGGGTAATAAAACTCCTCACAACCCGTCACCGGACTGCACCGCTTCATACCCTGTGTGAGAAAAAGATAGATACAGGAAGGGGAACGTATTAAGGAGTGGCTTAAACTGCAACTATACCTACATAATTTTACACTGTCCTAGAAAAAGGGTCATAATTAGGGGTGTAGGGGGTCAGACAGCACACTGTGATAAGGAATTTTCAAATAAGGATATCCTTATGCTATGCTGATAAAGATAATGAGACAATTGATGCCATTAAACTCAGTTATAACAGAAGAAGCAGAGGAAACAGACAAGCTATTTAACAATGAGCATACCTTCCACATGTAAAACTAAGGCTAAGAGGAATCCTCATGAAGTCACCCTATATTTTATAAACAAATTGGTAAACAAAATGGTTTCCTATCAAATATTTCAATACTGCCACTTCAGCTGGCACTGAAGAGCTATTTCAAGACAAATAGAATTTTTCTGATATACCAAAATCATAGTTACGCCATGATGTTTTAAAATGGAATCCCCCTAAAGCCATATTAAACTGCCGAATTACCCTAAACTGTGGCCGCGGCTCTTCGAGTGATTCAGCTGGTGTGTCCAATGTGCCCCATTTGTAAGCCAGTTCTGCTCCTCTTCGTTTCCACCTCTCCAGGAACAGCGTGGCCCACACCACGTTAAAGAGGGCAAATACTACACAGCATATATCTCTGCTTGTCTGTGTGAGAAATAGTACCGGCATCATTGAACAGGAACGGAAGAAATAGAAGGAGACAAGATGTACACTCATCATCCACTTTATTAGGAACACATGCGCACCACTTTCATGCAATTAACCAGTCAGCCCATCCTGCAGAAGCAGGATTCAAATCCTGCCAGAGCTTAAATTGCACAGTTTTCAACAATAAGGCATTTCTGCCTGCAGAACTGCTGCTCACTAGATGTTGTGTTGTTGTTTTTTTTTTTTTTGCACTACTCTGCGTAAACTCTAGAGCATGAAAAACCCAGGAGATCTGCAGTTTCAAAAATAGTCAAACCAGCCCGTCTGGAACCAACAACCATGCCGCAGTCGAAGTCACCAAGATCACATCTTTTCTCCATTCTGATGTCTGATGTGAACACTATCTGAAGCTCTTGACCTCAATCTGCACGATTGTGCTACTGCCACATGACTGAATAATTGCATGAATGTGCAGGTGTTCCTAATAAAGTGGATGGTAAGTGTATATAAGTACATACCAGTAGCACTTGCACTAAAAATCAGATGTGGTTTCAATAGAGAGTCCATGTTGAAAAACAGTAACGGTTTGGTCAGGCCATTATTTATGACTGCATCATATTTATTACTGAAACAGTGGATTCGGTTTGGAATCCTTCTGAATTGTTACCTGATCAGTTTCAGTCAGCATCCACAGTACAAATCCTATCACAGCAGGATACAGCATAGAGGTTGTGTAAAAACCCAGCCAGGCAAAGTACATGGCAATCTTCACTCCAAAATAATCACATATATCATCTAACAGAGGTAGAGATAGAAAAAAAACCCCAGAGAATATGTATGAGAATAATAGTTAAAATGGGCACTACACAATCATCACCAGCTTAGATATGTGTGTGTGTGTGTGTGTGTGTGTGTGTGTGTGTGTGTGTGTGTGTGTGTGTGTGCGCGAATATTACTAGACATGTAGTAAAAAATGACAAACCTAGGGGCTGCTTCTCACACACAGCTTGCACCCACGATTTCATTAGCTGGCCCAGAATTCTCTGCTCATGGAGGGGGAAGACTTGTTGTATCACACCTCGTGCTTTTAGCTCTGGGACTGTAATAAACACACAGTTTGGAGTTACACATATCACACACACACACCTCAGGAAGAGTGTGCAGCTATTTAGACTACAGTACAATTGCATTAGTTCCTTCTTTCATTGATGAAGGACTTTATTGCAGGAGAAATAACATGCATTGATAAGACTATGTATTTCAGTCACTGTGGATCTATTTGAGGCAACACAAACACATCAAAGCACAGAGTAGACACGCACTTATGGGCTGCCCTTCAAGAAAGTGGATGTTATGAAGGACCTCCCCTGGTTTGGCTCTGAGATTATCCAGCCAGTATTTGATTATGTTCTGGCGTTCCTGTGAAGGTCCAGAGACAGAAATCGTTTATAGATTATCCTGTAGTGGTACATCCTTTTGAGCTGATGGTTAGGATTATAATTATGATAACACTAGCGAACTAGAATAATAATTTGATATTCAACAATGCCTCCTATTACTTATGTTAAGGGTATTTTAAAAGCATACAACAGAAGAGTATCGCTTTGCTTATTGTAAGTCGCTTTGGATAAAAGCGTCTGCCAAATGAATAAATGTAAATGTAAATGTAAGAGTACACAGAGAACGTTAGAAGTATTTGGTTGGTAAAAACCACCTGTGATGTGAAGAAGCACAATTCACTCTCAATGTTCTCATAAATGTAGTCCTCCTCACAAGAGAAGCTGCGAGATCCACCTCCAAACTCTGGCTTCACTGCTTTCTTCAGACCCATCTCCTCTGCGCCTCGCAACAGACTAAACAAAACACATGTATTTAGCAGTGCACAGATAACACTTAGACCTGATCATCAAGAAATACTGTTCTTTTTGAGCAACCTGGATTCAACTGATATAATAAAGAATACGATGACATACACACTTCTTGTGAATGGCACAGAATAAGTGTAGAGGGCACCAAATTTAAAATACTGTGAGTTTCCCCAATGGAGACACAATCCATCCCTATATAATCTTAGCTAAACACTAGATAAAGATCGTGCTTTGAGATGAACATAAAGTGCTTCTGTTTCAATGTGCAGCTTTCTTTGGAAGGCACTGCAGCACGCCTGATGTTCTGTGAAGAATTTATTCTGTACCAAAGCATCATCAATCTGCTCAGCCATCCTCTTGCCATCGGCACTGAACGGAAATAATATATGACGGCCACAACTTCTATTATCACACAGACTGGCCTTGCAGACTTCATATCCTTCAATTCCAGTATGGGTTACAGAAAAATGGTATAAATGGCTTCCAGATGGTTTGGCTGCTTAACTGACTTATATATACAGTGGATATGAAAGGTTTACACACCCAAAGCATGTACTGGATCTCACTGTGAAAAGGTATCCATTGGGACAGGGGTACAAAAGAACTTCCAAAAACATTAGCTGGAACACTCTGACGGCCATCATCAACAAGTGGAGAAAATGGTGACATTACCAACAATGGGACATATCCCCCAAATTGATGAAAGGACAAGAAGAAAGGTTATTAGGAAGGCTACCAAGAGATCAATGGTTCTGGCCACTCTACATGTGACAATAATCTCTTGTATTCTTCACATGTCTGGGCTATGGGGTAGTGTAACTAGATGGAAACCCTTTCTCCTAAATGACCCCAGAATTTTTTCTGAATTCTAAACAACATTTTTGGTGCAAAAACAAGACAGCTTAACACCTATAGATCACCGTACTACATACATGGTGAAGCATAGTGGTGGCAGCACCATCTCATGGGGCTGCTTTTCTTCAGCTGGGACTGGGGCTCTAGTGAAGATAGAGCGAGTCATCGATATCTTCAAATGCCAATCTACTTTGGCAAAAAACCTGCTGGCCTCTGTTAGATAGATGAAGATGAATAACAAGTTCACCTTTCCAGCACAATAATGACCCAAAGCATAAATCTAAGTCAACAAAAGAATGGCTGTAGAAGAAGATGATCAACAATTTGGAACAGCCCACCCAGTCAGAGAACAGATCTAAATCCTATTGAAAACCTAAGGAATTTGATAGATCTGGATTGTGGCATAAAATGACCAAATCAAGATGTGCTAAGATGGTAGACTCTTGCCCAAAAAGAGTGCTTTGGTATTCACTTAAATTTTATTGGCTGCTAGGTCACATTAAAGTTAGAAATAGATTTATTTGCTTTAATTTTTTTATTTTTACAATTACGTTCAAATTTACCAATGGTGTTTAGACTTTTTATATCCAAATTAAAGGGGGGGGGGGCTACAGTCTATCTCTGTTGTCCTATGGGGGTATGTTCTCTGGCATGGTTTGGATCCACTTAAGCCCTTAGAGGGAAGAGTTACTTATTCTCCTGATCACCTTTATCTGACACTTCTTATTCTGACTGATCACCTTTATCCTATGATGAAACATTTCTAACCTAATTGAAAGGACTCCTCCAGGATGCCCCCCCTCCAAATTCTGGTTCTGCTCTTATTTCCTGAGTCATAAGGACACAATTCCAGGTTTAGAATATGTACAACGTGATCTTGAGATTCGAAATCATATAGTATATTAGATGAAATAAGTTATCTCATGTGACTACCCACTACTGAGGTCATTATATTTGCTTCCTGTTGCAGGAATCAACTTCAAGATCCTTGTCTTGAGTTCTGCACCACATTATCTATACCCCTGCAGGCCAACTCTGGCCACCTTCAGGGTCTTTGGTATGTTCTTATCTTAATGTCTAAACATGCTCATAATGCAAAATCTCACTGTTTTAGCATCCTGGCTCCTGAGTGGTGGAATGAACCTCTCTTTTCACCCAAAACAGCCTACAACAATTCCTAACACAAAGGTTTAAAAACCTTTCTCTTCTGGCAGTTTCTTACTTACAACACCTTACTTTCTTTGCACTTGCACTGCACTGTATTATTTATTCATTTGTAAGGTGTTGCATTATTATTTATGTATTTACCATTCCAGCGTTATAACTCTAGCAATTTTGCAAACCAGCATTTGTCTCTTGTCCAGGTGGGTTCAACAATAAAGATCTACAGTGCCTTCCACTATTATTTGCACCCTTTTTAAACATTACAAAAGGAGGATGTGAAAAATTTATTTATTGTTTAACATTTTGATCTTTTGTTAAAAAGATTAACAGAAATACTCTCATGGATATCAAACAATTGCAAACTTTAACGTAGGTTTATAAAAAAAAAATCATTGTTAAATATAGATGTGTAACAATTATTGGCACCCTTTTAGTCAATACTTTGTGTTATCTCCCTTTGCCATTATAACAGATCTGAATCTTCACCTATAATGCCTGATGAGGTTGGAGAATACATGGCAAGGGATCTGAGAACATTCCTCCATACAGAATCTCTACAGATTCTTCAAAATTTGAGGTCCATATTGGTGGACTCTCCTCTTCAGTTCACCCCATAAGTTTTCTATGGGTTTCAAGTCAAGGGACTGGGATAACCATGGCAAGACCTTGATTTTGTGGTCAGTAAACCATTTCTGAGTTGATTTTGATGTATGTTTTACTATTTTAGATCATTGTCCTGGAGGAAGATCCAACCATGTCCAATATTAAGATTTCTGGCAGAGGCTGTCAGGTTTTCATTTAATATCTGTTTATATTTGATAGAGTCCATGATGCCATGTATCCTAATAAAATGTCCAGGTCCTCTGGCAGAAAAACAGCCCCAAAACATTAAAGAGCCACCACCATATTTAACCGTGGGCATGAGGTACTTTTCCATATGTCTACCTCTCTGTGTGCGCCAAAATCACCTCTGGTGTTTATTGTCAAAACGCTCTATTTTGGTTTCATCTGACCATAGAACCCGATCCCATTTGAAGTTCCAGTAGTGTCTGGCAAACAGAAGGCGCTTGAGTTTGTTTTTCGATGAGAGTAGAGGTTTTTTTTTCTTGAAACCCTTCCAAACAAATTGTGGTGATGTAGGTGACTTCGGATTGTAATTTTGGAGACTTTCTGACCTCAAGACACAACTAACTTCTGCAATTCTCCAGGTGTGATCCTTGGAGATTTTTTGGCCACTCAAACTATTCTCTTCACAGTGCAGTGAGACAATATAGACACACGTCCAATTCCAGGTTGATTCAGAACATTTCCAGTTGACTGGAACTTCTTAATTATTACCCTGATGATGGAAATAGGCATTTTCAATGCTTGTGCTATTTTCCTTATAGACACTTCATGTTTTGTGAAGCTCAACAACATTTTGCAGCACATCAAAGATACATTGTTATGAATGAATAACAGTCAAATTGATGCATCCTCGTTTCCTGTCAACCATCTTGAAGGACATATCAATTCTCTAATTGCACTGCAAAGAACGAGGACTGAGGAAGCTTCCAGAGGAGCTAGGAGCAAGGATACACAGGTGTATCCTATGTGGAAGTGTTTCTTGTCAAAAACTTGACACATGTATAAATTCCGCTCCTTCTTTATATCAAACAAAAGTCCTTTAATGATGTAATGGAATTTTGTGTGAAATATAATTAAATAATATGCTTAGAATGAGTATTGTATTTAACTGATCCTTGCATGTTTGGATAGGCAAAGCTGCACACAAGGTGCACTAATTTACATATTGTTCATTAATTCATTGTTGAATAACCCACACATTTCACATACTATCAGTGCATTTTGCTTTATTAAGAATGTTGCTATTAAACAAGCTTCAACAACATAACGGCACATCAAAAACATAAGCATAACGGCAGATCCAGCCAGCGCAGTGAGGTCATCCAGCTGAGCACGGTCATCATTAATTGACATGACGCTTGAAAGAGCGAGGATATTTCCATTTGACTTGTTTCAATTCTTCTCTCCTCACGTCTCATCCTTGCATCTTTCTCTCACATCCCAAATGGGGGTGGAGCTAAGATGCAAGGAAAGGAAATGAGGATGCACAAATAAGAAATGAGAATCACCCTGGGAATTTGGCCTGTGTTTCCTGATATTTATACCCCTGTGAAACAGGAAGTCATGGTTGAACAATTTCTTGTTCCTAGTCACCCAGGTGTACAATTGTTTTTAAATATCAGTGGGAATATACTTCAAATACATTTTTCTAATATGAATTCATAGGGGTGCCAATAATTTTTGCACGCCTATACGTTACAGATTTAGTTTTTTACAAATTGTGTTTGCAATTGTTTTATATCCACGAGAACAGAGTATTTTTGTGAATTTTTTTAAACAAAAGAACAAATTTTAAACAATAAAAACAATTTTATTGCTCATATTTATCAAGGGTGCCAATATTAGTGGAGGGCACTATACATGACTTGACTTGTTTTGTCTTTCAGATTATGAATCCTTGCAACTTCACAAGATGCTTTGTATCAGTGCACCTTAAACTGTTTGCACTTTTTGTAAGTTACTTTGAATAAGAGTGTCAGTTGTCTCTTTAATGGCCCTAGCAGTCATAATCACCGCTTTCGTCAGTTTTGCTGTTGACCTGCAATAACACCCAAGTCAAGTGACAGATTTTTGTTGACATAAGGATGGGCTGACTTACGTGAGAACATCATGACAACTGACTTTGTAGCTCAGTGTGATTCTGATATGTGAGAGTAACATTCTGTAGTGGCAATGATAGAACCTGCTAAGCGTCAAAGCTACACTTAAGGACTGATGAAGAAAGATATAATAGTGTAAAGGAATTGTTATAGATTAAAAAAAAAAAAAGTTAATTCATTAATTTATTCCACATGACCACCAGTCTGAAACGGCCAACACACATCTTCCCTGATAAAGATGTAGCCTTGCTCCACATTGTTTAAAACTAGACACCACGCCGTTATTAAGCACACTGTTCAGAGAATGTATATAACTGGATAGTACAGTGTGTAGACATAGTGATGTACAACCCTAATTGGGACATTATGGAAAATGTGAAAAAATAAATAAAAGAGTCAGCTGAAAATTCAGTTCACCCTGTGCTATACTGAAAACAGATTATTAACACATTATTTGATGTTTGACTTTGTGAATGCGATTTATTTTTGAAAATATACACTCACTTCAAATCGGATGACTGCAACACACTCCAAACAAGTTGGGACTGTCGACTATTTACCGCTGTGTAACATCACCTTTTCTTTTAATAACACTTATTAAGTGTTTGGGCGCTGAGTGAAGACACCATTTGGTTAAATTTAGCAAGCGGAATTTTCCTCCATTTATCCATTATACATTGCAATGGACATTCTTAATCGGAGACAGGTCAGGACTGCAGGCAGGCCAAGCCAGCACCCGCACTCTCTGCTTACGCGACCATGCGCTTGTAATCTGGGCAGAATGTGGTTTGGTGTTGTCCTGCTCTGGCTGGCAGCACATGCTGGTCCAAAATGTGTACATATCTTTCTGCATTAATGGTGCCCTCATGCCATGGGCACTGACACACCCCCATACCTTGACACATGCTGGATTTTGGACCTAACGCTGATAACAGCTTAGATGGTCCTTTTCTTCTTTGGCCCGGAGAACACGATGGCTGTTTTGTCCAAAAACTATTTGAAATGTTGTCTTGTCGGATTGCAAAACACGATTCCATGCTACTGTCCATCTCAGATGAGACCGAGCCCAGAGAAGTCGGCGGCGCTTCTGGACAGTTTTGATGTACGGCTTCTGCTTTGTGCAGTAAAGCCTTAACTTGCATCTGTGGATGCAGCCACGAATTATGTTGACTGACAAAGGTTTACAAAAGTATTCCCGAGCCTATGTCAGGATATCCATTACAGACTCATGACGGTTTTTAAGACAGTGACGTCTGAGGGATCGGATATCACACACATTCAGAAGCGGTTTTCAGTCTTCCCCTTTACACACTGAGATTTGACCGGATTCCTTGAATCTTTTAATTATATTGTGCACAAGGTGAAATGTCCCAAATCCTAACAATTTGTCTTTGGGGAATGTTGCTCTCAAAGTGTTGGATTATTCACTAACGCATATGTTGGCAGATTGGCGAGCCTCGACGCATCCTTACTCATGAAGGACTAGGCCTTTTTTGGAGGCTCCTAATATCCAATGATTAGACGATCTCCTCACCTGTTTCACATCACCTTCTTATTTCAACTTATTAGTCCTAAATTGCCCACGTCCCAACTTTTTTGGAACGTGCTGCATGCATCATTTCAAAATAAACATTTATCTTCAAAAATATATGCAGCTGATTAGGTAAAACATCAAATACCTTGTCTTTATACGTTTTTTTGTTTAAATACCAAATACATTTACAAATCACTCCTCTTTGTTTTATAACCGTTTCCCATACTGTCCCAACTTTTTCGGAATTGGAGCTGTAGTTCAAATAAGAAAATAATTAGTTTCTCTGAGACACATAATGTAAATCATTAGTCACCGCTGTCACGAAAACCCGAGTTGCCAGAATACACCCGAGTCGCCAGAGTGCATACCTCTGCACTGCTTGTAGGGTTCTTGTAGGGAAGACTGCCATTAAACATTTGTTTAACAACACACACACACATAAGTGAAACCAGCCTTACTTTTCATATGTTGCTGTGACGAAGAACGCATAGACTCTTGTGTGTTTGTGGTGACGTATCTGGATGATAAGTTCTGGGATGCCAAGGCGTATATGATTCAGCAGCCACAGTAATGTGTGGTCATCTGTGGTGTCTGCAGAATGATATAAAAAAAATAAAAAATAATATACATAAAACCCAGGATTGCTATTTATTATGATACACCTGATAATGGAGATTCAATGAATCAGTGAGAAGAGAGAGAGAGAGAGAGAGAGAGAGAGAGAGAGAGAGAGAGTGAGCAAGAGACAAGAAGATGAGGAGGACCTGCAAAAGTCATGAGTACGTCACAGTTCTCTGTGGGCACGGTCTTCATCCAGGATTTATGGGACATGATGTATCTCCCAGCCTGCAGCAGCCTCTTTCCAAACAGTTTATCTATGAGCCAGAGAGAGAGAGAGAGAATATGTCAGTGACCTTGCCATGTTGCCATGGACAGAAACACACACTGTGAGGCACACACCGTCTCTCCCATTTCTCTTTGTCAAGTTGAAATGTCACCCGTGTTTCCCCTGCAACATGAGAAGACTAGACATGGCTTGACTTCTCTGTTCACAGAATCATGGCTACACTTAATTCTGTATGTGTATAAGACCTGCCTTGTGAGAGACAGAAAATCTATTTGCACTTGGTATTTGGGACATTAGCATTATATCATATATAGGACATTTTAGCACGTATGCCTCACTGTTAATGTGGTAGGTGGATGAGTAAACTGTTACAGATTAGCACGTAGCAGAGAAGTGTGAAAAGCACCTTTTGCATTGAGCAACTCCATGCTGAAAAAAATAAATAAATAGTTGAGCAGTGTGAGAAAATTCTGAATTGGAATAGTTTTATGTCAGAAATACACTCACTGCTCACTTTATTAGGTACAGCTATACACCTACTCATTCATGCAACTAGCCAATCAAGGTCAAGAGCTTCTTTGAGAGGTGCAACAGAAAAAAAGTGTTGTTGGGAAATTGCAAGTTCAAATTCTGACGATGCCACAGCCATCTGGCTGGGAGTCAAGAGAGCAAAACTAGCCACGGTGACTGGATAGGAGGGATGGCATACGCTCATTCTCTCTCTCTCTCTCAATCAGTGCAACAAGAGCCAATCATGGACATCTGTGAGCTCGTGTATGCAGAACAGGACAGATACACCACCCTGTGATGCTGCATGAGTAGCAGAGCAGCAAAGATGTCTTGGAGGAGCCACATGCTTGCCCCACCCTCCCTAGATGGAAGTTGTTGTGTGATAGGGGTGAGTTAGCTAGTGGGTGACGAAACTATTTTGGGCAAAAAAAATAGAGCTTCTGTTAATGTTCACATTAAAGTGCACCTATTATGCTTTTTCTGATAATACATTTCATGTAGTGTGTTATAGAGCTGTTTGTGAATGTAAAAAGTCCTCAAAGTTTCAAAAATCAAAGCATACGACAAACATGTTTATTCACTCCTAGAAGAAGGAACTGATTCTGAACAGCTGAAACAACTCGTTAATGATTCCAGACTTACTTCCTGTACAAAACAAAAAGCTCCCGCCTCTGGTCTTTGGGTGCTCGCGAACAGACTGAGCTGAAACTCGTTATGGTAGTGGGCATTTTTTCTTTGAAACATTGACAGCGGTAAACCAATCACAACAGACTGGGACAACTGACCAATCAGAGCAGAGTATGCTCTCTGAAAGGAGGAGTTTAGAGTGAATACCTTAGAACGGACTGTTTAACGAGTCATTTGTGACACAGGGTGGAGGTAAAGCTGCAGTTTAAATTATGAGCACATGAAAGTGTTTTTTTGACCTTGGATGCATGTAAATCTATTGTATGAGACCTTTAAATCAAAATTAGGCACGTTTCAAAACTATAGTATGTGCGCTTTAAACACTAGAATGAAGGGAAAATGTGATTCTGACTATAGCATAGTTGTTGGTGCCAGACGAGCTGGTTTGAGTGTTTCAGAAAATGCTGATCTCCTGAGATTTCCACGCACAACAATCTCAAGAAAAAAAAGAATAAATTCAGCTCTGTGGGTGGAAAAAAACTTGTTGATGAGAGAGGTCAGAGCAGAATGGTCAGACTGGTTCCAGCTGATGGTAAAGTTTTAGTAAGTCGAATAACCACTCTTATGTGAAACCTTGAGGATGCTCTACAACTGCATCACACTGGGTTCCACTGTGGTCAGCCAAGAACAGGAATCTGAGGCTACAGTGGGCACAGACTCATCCAAACCTGGCAATCAAAGATTGTAAATGTTGCTGTTCGGTCTTTTCCGGTCATCAACTACACAATTTCACATCATATTCCCAGGAGGCATAAAAGAAACAATGTCCTTAACAGGAAGTGAGTCCATATCTCGTTCATCTCATGTGTGTTTTGATACTTGGTATATCAGTCCTGCTCTCTACCCAACATATCATGCCATTTTATCTGTAAATTCCATGTAACCAGAAGCTGGATGGAAGTTGGCTGGATCTTGCAATGTATTGAGTTGATGTCCACTAAAGAATTTGTGCATTATTTTGCTGACTGCATTACATCGAAGCATTCGTGATACTGTGTCAGTTTCTTAAAATAGTAATAGCTTTTACTTAGTTTAAAACAATGAAGCAATAATGATGTCAACAGCACAGATACTTAGGCAGACTAGAGGTAATATTATACCTCTATATATAACAGGTATTTTATGCACATCAGCAGGAACTCTGGAACGTTTTGATCATGACAAAATATAACTCACATACACAATGCAGTTGGCAGATACTGGTAAACATCTAAACGTGAATTGTTGCAACAAAAAAAAAAGGGGGGGTGGGGGGGTCCGCTTCATCACTTGGACCCCATCATTGCTGCATATAGCTTTATCTCATTATCACACAGTAGCACAAACAGCAGGAAATAAAGGGGTTTTGTCAAAGCTTAGTGCACTTTGACTCTAATAAAACTACCTGCAGGACTGCAGTGGCTTTATGCTCACTCGCTCAGATGCAGGCTCCTACAGATGCTCATTCTCACGCTACAGAGACCACCGGATTTCATAAACAGCCATCTGGTGCAAAAATTCTGTTATTATTTAATTCCCAAAAGAAGTAAGCACAAGAAGCATGATTCATAATCTTCACACAGGTTTCATGACCAACACAGCATTGGAGATAAATATCATCTTATAGCTAATGCATTGGATATTGACATTTCCTACTAACTTGCAGAAAGATTGACTATTTTGCTGGGCAACAACTTTGACATTTTCTTTGAGCCATTTGGAGATTGAGCTTATAAACGAATCAGCTCAGGAGAGTTCCGTGGATCTGTAACGTTTCTAATATTGAACGTTTTTTGTGAAAGGGAAACCCTTTATTTTTGGGTTCTTGATAGAAGTAGTAAGGGTTTTAAAAGAGGTACAAATCAAACGACCATTTAGGATGCTCAATGTATTGTTTGTGTTTTTTCTTTGAGATGTTTTCTGAATCTTTGGCATGACACAAACTGCCCATCTGTCTTAGGTAAGGACAAAATAACTCTGCAGGCCATATAATATCATCATCTCTCCCATAACTCACTGCTGTAGGTATCTTCTGTCAAATTAAACTGTCATCACTTAGTTCTCCCTTGGTTTGTTTCCTGGGAGGTACTAGTATTAGATGTTCATTGCATTCTATTTATAAATCGAGGGTAACATTTGGTGCTGCAGGGGTGATATTTTATTATGCCACTGACTATCTAATACAACTTACAGCCCTCTGAAAAGTTTGCCCACCAGATGCTTTCTCCAAAAAATTTTTAATTGCACATTGTTTTGGTTCTTCCCTAGAGCTGTAACCCTGCTTTCACAGCAAGATATGTCTGCCATTTCTGCCAATGCTGACTCATCAACACATCAGTTTATCAGTTCTCTCAGCAAATTTGGCTATTTTGTTTTTCCCCCTATACTGTATTGTTCACTTGGTTGTGT
>JAOUWY010000003.1:21906960-21933136 GCA_025728095.1 Prietella phreatophila
CAGTCCATCGCTGGTCACAATCACATACACACTCACACACCCGTTCATACACAACGGACAATTTAGACATGCCAATCCACCCATACATGTCTTTGGACTGGGGGAGGAAACCGGAGTACCTGGCAGGAATCGAACTCCGGACCCTGGAGGTGTGAGGCGAACGTGCTAACCACTAAGTCACCGTGCACCCCTGAATTCACAACATTAAAGTCCATAAATAAAGTTGTGTAATAAAGCGGAATGACACAGGAAATTTTATGCACAGTAATGTTAAAAAGACCGACAAGCTCTGTTTCTTTTTAAAGCTTTCTGCCGTCATAGTGATTCATGTCACGAGCTGCATCTCAAATCGAAAACTCTGACCTTAACATTCAAAAGTATTTCATAATCTAGACAATCCAGAAGACTGGTAGATGAAACCGACCTTTCGGTAGGTTTGAAGGCCATGTGAGAGGTTTTTATAATTCAAACACATAAAAGTAGTGTTAGCACTCAGTAACAGTGTAGAATAATACACAAGTATGCCATTTGAGAGACAATACAAGAAGGACCAAGATCAAGATAAGTAACATGTACAACAGTCATTTAAATGTGAATGTGACTCCCAAAAAAATAAATGCATGAAACAAAAGAGTAGGTTGCGTTTCTCGTACAGTATGACCCCATTTATAAATCAAGCGACCCCGCGTGGGATTGTGACCCCTAGTTTGAGAACACCTGCCACAATTCTGACTCATTAAAACTGTCATAGTTGGATGTTTAATGTTCTCATGCAGCGCTTTTATTTCTATCCATGCAGTGGACACGGCAGTATCCAAGCTGCAAGTGGAAATACAGACACATCTTTCTGATGAGCGGAGAGGCGAGCGTCTGCGCAGTGGTGTACATGTGGTGATAGCAGGATCCACCAATGCGGGCAAGAGCAGCCTTTTCAATCTACTGTGTAAGAAGCAGTTTGTGGTATTGATGTATATAAATGCCTGGTTTGCTTAGTTGCAATGTAATGCTTTTATACTTTGCTAGAGTTTTATTGAAATTGAATGCTTGTACTCTTTCTTAATTACATTTCCAACATTTTTTAGACATTTATTATTGTTATTTATTTTTTTGGACAATCAGGGTAATCTTTACAAGTATAAAGCCAATGACTGTATGCTATATATCAATCCAGTGGATTAAGTTTAGCATCCAATCATTTCAGTTTAACATCCAAACAAGTTCATGAGTGTAGAAAAAACTATCATGCCAAATCATGACGTTTTGGCATGATGGCCTGCTGTAAATGTAGTTAGTGCTGTAGTTAGCGTGTAGTTAGCGCTGTAGCTAACAATGTGTTTGAGTTAGCATGCTGTCTTTCCTAATACCCGGTTAGACTATCATCAATTCCAATAGCTAACGTAACCAGCTAGAGAGGAAGTCAAATTCTAGCTAATGGTAAAATTAGGTTATTTACAGGATGTTTTACTTTTGATGAATTCATGAGAAAGACTAAATAGCATTGGTCTTTGCATATGTGTCTATGCATGACAAATATGATAAAGCGTGGTTGTTTTAAAATACGTTAGTAAAAGTTAGTGTTTATATGAAAACATCACCTTACTTAAACATTAGTTTAAAAAAGTTGCTTTTAAATTAAGTCAATTTAAAAGCAACTTTTTTTTTTTCCACTTGAGTATATTTTTGGGCAAGATACTTCCACTTTTAATTGAGACAAATTTTGGCACATTGTCTACGCTTTCACTTTTTTAACTCCATGTACATTTGCTTAATTTGGTTAAATGGCCACAATGCAGTCCAGTTGAATGGTAACGTGCTTGCGCTCCGAACACAGTCCATCCATCTTTCGATTTTATGTAACACTTATCCTACACAAGGTCGTGGGGAGCCTGGAGCCTATCCCAGGGAACTTGGGGCACAAGGCAGGGAAACACCCTAGACGGATGGGCACAATCACTCACAAACACACACACACACACACATTCACACACCACAGACAATTTAGCGATGCCAATCAGATTACATCGCATGTCATGGACTGAGGGAGGAAACCAGAGTTCCCAGAGGAAACCCCTTGTAGAATGGTAGTTATGCAGAGATTCCCTCCAAACTATTTAGAAGACCACCATCTCATGTTTCCATTTTGGAGATATTTGCTGTAGAACAATGAGTTATTCCATGTATGAAGAACAAGTTCTACTGTTCTCACACTACTCTGTCTAAAGGCTAACCTTAGAGATGTCTTTAACCCATTAGTCATATGGCAGAAATGTCACAAAGTGCGCTGTGGAATATATAAATGAGTCACTATCTGTACTTGAGACGAACGTCCTGTTGTGACGTGTTGGAGAAACGTTAAGCATCATCGGTTTGTAAACGTGTTTCCTTACGTATCAGACGAGCGATTCTCAGTCTAGAGGTGAAATCCTGCAATTGTTTTATGAAGCAGGTCGAAGTTTCCTTTTTGGGATTATTTGGATAAATCGGTGTCTGAAATATCGCTAGACATAACAACTCTAGGCAGTAGTTACACAGGCCACGTCTCCTTCCTCTGCCTCTGTAACATTGTAAACGAGCAGGAGAGTTTCGAAAAATGCGTAATCAGCTTAAAAACAGCTTATCCATGCAGAATAAAATGGACACTGCAATGTGAGGTTCTATCTGCTGTTCCAGTTGCCTCCTCTGATAGTTTATTATATTTATATATGGATGGTTATAAAAAAAAAATATATATATAAATACTTTTGAGCATTTTAAGGTTTTTACCTTTCTAAAATGTGCTGCCTTTATGATATACTATGTAAATAGTATGGTGTAAATTTACCAAGTTACTGGAAGTAAATTGATCAATAAAAAGAAAAACAAATGATGCTGTTAAAGTTTTTTATTTTATTTTTAGCATCAATTGAAAACATTGAAGGAAGTGAATAAATGATGATGATAACAGTATAGGGTCTTGAAGCTTATCTAATCAGTGTAGATAAAGCTAATCAGTGTAGATAGTGTTTTCCATCTCTGGCACATAGAGCAGTAATGACAGGAGCAAGGGTGCAGGACAGGGTGTGTGGATATTGCTGGGTTTCCTGCCCTGAGTGACCTGCATTCATTAGTTCTCAGTTTTATTCCTGTTATTGTTTCCAGTCCGGCTCAGACTTGTCGAGGTTGTTCTTTTTTGTTTTTGTCATTAATACTGGGATATAGTGTTTAAGAAAACAAACAAAAACATTAAGATATATACATGTAAATATCACACACTCACATATACACTGTATATGGAAACTGTATATATGAGAACTATATGAGTAGTCTCCTTACATGTTTCTCTCTCTCGCTCTCTCTCTCTCTCTCTCTCTCTCTCTCTCTCTCTGTGTGTTTTAACACAGGCCAACGTCCTGCAGCTATTGTGTCTCCTATAGCAGGGACCACCAGAGACGTTGTGGAGACGCCACTGGACATCGGAGGTTTTCCGGTCCTTTTGAGTGACACGGCAGGTTTGAGGGTGACAGATGACAGCGTGGAGCAAGAGGGCGTCCAGCGTGCTTTGAAAAGGTAAGAACTGCTCGTGGGAAAATGGTGAGTAATATAAACAACATTGCGTCTACTTTAAACACAGACATTATATAAATATGATGCATTTTTTTTTAATGGCCGGTGGAAGGAAGCAAACTCTTTTGGATTTTCCTTAGTGTGAGTGGAAACAATGATTTTGAAATTTCACCTCAGGTATATGTCTGGCACAATTGTTATGTAATGGATGTATAGGTTGTGTGGTGTTTATGTAATAGATATTCGGCTTTAATAATAATTAAAAAAAAAAAAGAAAGCAAAGATGAGAGTACAGGTATACTAAGGTACAGGTATATATTGTAGCATTGACAGAGGGTAAACCATAAAAGCATATTTATCTAAAAACATTGCATAAAATTTGATACAGTGAGTGCTTAGGGTGCAACACAGGGTTAGAGGTTGTAGCTTTATTTGACTGTAATCTAATGAAATCACATTTATGCAGTGCATTTCCCTATACATATTCCCTATTACATATTTTTTTTTTTTGACTAGCTGATCAAATCAGTTGACTTTGAGATTCCACATCCTTGGTGGTATTAGTGGAATTCACACCATGAAAGCACTGACGAGGTCTCTTTCAATATTCTGTAGAAGAATAGTCTTCACTGCTGTTGTGAACAACCAACAAACTTTTTATTGGGACATATTGAAGCACACACACTGAGGGGTTCATGTAGGGGTTAACAGAATTACACACATTGATACTCAGTCATCAAGATGAAAGGAAAAATCTACTTATAATGACTTATAATGAATATATCTTCAATGGTGTCCAAGATTTATTTTACATTTACATTTATTCATTTAGCAGACACTTTTATCCAAAGCGACTTACAAATGAGGAAATACAAGCAAAGTGATCTATCAAGCAGAGAACAATACAAGTACTGCTACAATACAAGCTCTTTTAATCGAGTTCTAGAAAAGCAAAGTGGTTAGAAATAAATGGTGGAAATTCATTCCACCACTGAGGGACAGTTAGTGTGAAGGTTCTGGAAAGGGACCTTGAGCCACACTGAGTAGGCACTACTAAGCATCGGTCATTAATCGATTGCAGATTGTGTGAGGGAACGTAAGCCTTCAAGAGAGGGTTGAGGTAGGAGGGTGCTGTTCCAGACAAGTTCTTGTACGTGAGCATCAAGGCCTTGAATTTTATACGGGCAGCTACAGGAAGCCAGTGGAGGGAGATAAAGAGGGGATTTTATAACAAAATTGAAAATTAATAGACTTTTTTGCCTTAAACTTTCATCTGCATGTTGGTCTGTTTTCACTTTGATAAATGCTTTTCTACAATATCTAAAATGACATTCAACTACACTCTGATGATCGGAATTAGCTCTCATCTCTACACTCTGTTTAAACAGATCAGCTTCCAAAGTTTCAACTTCCGAGATACTGCTGTCCTCCAACAAAGCCATTATGATTATCATCTGATAAATAGTGGAATTAAATTTGTGCCAAAAGTATCAAATGTAACTTTTCAAGAAATGGACAAACCTATACAATGAGAGAAATAAAAAAACACTGAAACTGAAAAAACAGAGAACTCTACATGGAATTTTACATTCTTTCTTTTCACTCTTCATGGTTTGAGCGCACTTCCAGAGCTTTTGTTTACGCTTTCAAAGGTTTCGTGTACACTCCGCAGGTTTACGTTCATTCTGGCACAAACCTCTTGTGTGGGTGGGGTTTAACTACGATTTACTCTCATTGGCTAGTGATTTTTGTTTGACAGCTCCCTGACCAGGAAGTAGAGACTTCAGTGATGTGAATTTTGGAGATCGTTCTTTATGCAGTTCTCTGTATAGTTATAGTGTTTGTACTTTGTGGTGGAAATGACTTAAAATACAGTTTTTAAATGATAATGTTATGTATTGAAGCAAAAAAGTTATCCAATATCAACTGGCCCTGTGTGAAAATGTATTTGCCCCTGTAGTTACTAATTCCCCAAATCTGTGAAACTGCATTCATAATGGGGTTCAGTTGGACTCCACACAACCAGGCCTGATTACTGTAAACCCTGTTGAATCAAATCAACACTTAAATAGAAAATTTTCAACATCATAAAGTTGGTTAAAAGGTCTTACCCAGTAACACACTCTGCTGAAGTTGAAAGAAATTCTAGAAATGATGAGGAAGTAGGTGACTGAAATACACCAGTCTGGGAAGGGTAACAAAGCTATTTCAAAGACTCTGGGACTCCAAAGAACCACAGTGAGAGCCGTTATCTCCAAATGGAAAAACTCTGCACAGTAGTGAACCTTCCCAGAAGTGTCCTCCAAGTGCACAGGAACGACTCATCCAGGAGGTCACAAAAGCGCCAAGGACAACATCAAAGGACCTACAGGCCTCCCTTGCATCAATAAAGGTCACTGCTTATTACTCCACTATCAGAAAGACACTGGGCAAAAATGGCATCCATGGAAGAGTGGTGAGATGAAAACCACTGCTAACCCAGAAGAACATTAAGACTTGTCTGAATTTTGCCAAAACACACCTTGATGATTCTCAAAACTTTTGGGAGAATGTTCTGTGGATTGATGAGTCGAATTTTAGTTGTTTCTCCTACTTCTACATTGGACATCTCATTAATATGACTTTGAACATTGCTGGAAAAATCTTTGTTTATGGGAGCTAACAGCAAAACCTGACCGTTATCTCTTTATCTTTGATATAATTGCTTTTTTTTCCCCCCTCTCTACAAACACCAATGTAACTTTGCTAGCACTGTTCCCCTGTGACGTCAGTCTGGCACACAGCCATTAAGTGATCACAGGAATAATACGTACACCATCAACCAACAAGTTAGTATCATACTCACTAAGTACATCCCAAATATTTTATTATAAACACATTTAATGTGTTCCAGGGTGGAGTTTTCCTTTAAGATCTGCACAGACACTGCGCACAACAAATTTGCTTACGGACCGGAAGAATAACGTTCTCTCTTAGTCATTTGCACATCCAACCTTGAACATAAGTGTTTTGTTGTGTCCACTTCAGCGAGGAGCAGTGTGTCATCCAAGGTTAAAATGCTACAATCATTGTTGTAGTATTTCAACCTTGAATTAATGTTAAGGCAATGTAAGTACACCCAAGAAATATGGAAGTCCATTAGAAAGTAATATGAAAAATATCAATAAAATAAATTTTCCTAGCATCTGTTGCAATTCTTAATAGCAGATATAAAACTTCCTAAGTGTCAAGCATTTTGTGGGATATTTAAATGGTACCTTTTATAGAGAGAATGAACCAGTACAAACAGCATAAATAGTTTCCTGAAATACAGCATGCTCCCTGAAGATCTCAGTCCTGAGCAGTACAATGTTCACAATACTGCGCTTTGTTTGCCCTGTGTCCATTATTTAATGGATTAATAGTTCTGCAGCAGTGAAATATGAACAACTTACATTTTATTTCAATAATCTTACATGGTGAACATATTATAGAATTCAGGCAGTTTTACTGGGGTTATCTCATGCAGTGTGGCAAGTAATAATCTGGAAAGACCTTTGTAACATCACAGTCTAAAACTGGATTTAAAGAAAAGCAAATCAGTAAATGAATCACATAAAATGAATCACATGTAAATTAATCATACGTAAATGAATCACATGAAAATGTATCATACATAAATGAATCATGTGAAAATGAATCACGCAAATTAATTATATGAAAATGAATAAATAAATTAAAAGACTAATAATCTTTATTAAAAGACAAGAATAATCTTAGTTTTTTTTGACAGATCTTTTAAAATTCTGATTATAGCCTTTTATTTACACTTTAAGTTTATGGTCTTGGATGGTTGTGGCGTTTTTCATGATTCGAACTTGACACTACAGCTGCTGCAGTTGTAGCATTCAGTATGGATTCCCAAGTGAAGAGGAGGGGGAAAATGAAAAATAAAAGGTGCAGTGTTTTTATAATCAAAATTTCAGTATTACACAATGAATACAATGACATTCAAGGGTACACAGTAAACTTGCAGGCTAAGCCAAGACCTTTCAGGGGATCTGCCCACAATTTACAAAATAAATCAAATTGACCTTTTAATACATATACCTAGTTTTTCCAGAGGTATGACTTCCTTAAACAAAATCAGCCGATCCTTAATTAAAGGTGGTTCAGGGCCAACCCATTTAATCATGATCTCTTTGCTGATCTGCCCAGCATCATGAAGGTTTTATTAACATCTGAACATTTCAGCAGCAAAGGGGAAAATATTCCCAATAGACATGTTAATGGGGAAGCTGTGACCTTCTGCTTGCATATAATAGATCATGTCTCACAGATATGGTCATGTGAAGAAATATGTACACCCCATGGAAATTGTTGGCTTTTTTGACACATTTGAACCTTCAAACATTTGATCATTTTTAATAAAGTTGATATACTTGAACAAAACCACAAGGAAAATGAACATTTTCAATTAGTTATTCAATTATATATTGCATTTATTGATACTTCTGTGGAAAAAGTAAGTACACCCTTTAATAGAAGCTAGTATTGCCCCCTTTAGCAGAAATTACATCTTGTAGGTGTTTTGCATAATTGTCCAACAGTCTCTGTGACCTCAGCTTGCTGGAATTTTTGACCACTCTTCCATGCAATATTCTTTCAGTTTCAATTCGTTTTAGGGTTTTCTTTCATGTACTGCCTGTTTCAAATCTCCCCACAACATTCAACTCCAGGCTTTGACCAGGCCCTTCCATAACCCTCCATTTCTTCTTTTAGAGCCATTCCTTGGTGGATTTGCTAGTGTGCTTAGTATCATTATCCAGTTGGAGGGTCCACTTTCAATTCAACTTCAACTTACAGTCAGATGGCCTCACATTATCTTCAAGCACTCTTTGATAGTTGAATCAATGAATGCAAGCTGTCCAGTCCCTGAAGCAGCGACGCAACCCCAAACATAACATTTCTCCTGAAAAGCTGTCTTGTGTCTGTGCCAAAAATGTCTGCTGTTCCTGTGTCCAAACAACTTATTTAATTCGTCTGTCTAAAGCACATTATTCCAAAAGACCTACTCTTAGCCCATATGCTCATTGGCAAACTGTAGTCTTGCTCTAATGTTCATTTTAGACAGCAAAGGCTTTTTCCAGGCACGCCTCCCATGTAGGTCAAATTTGCACAATCTGTTTCTGATTGTAGAAGCATGCACTTTGACACCAACAGTTGCGAGACTTACTGCAGATCCTGTGATGAAATTTTCGGGTTCTTGGTTTCTTACTTCTTTTTGCATCAGACTGTCTGTTCTTGGGCTGAATTTGCTGGGATGGCTAGTTCTTGGATGCATTGGCAGTCATTTGAAAACTGTGACATTTGTAGATAATTTTCTTTACACTGGAAGGATGTATTTCAAATAATTTGGAGAACTTTTTAAATCCCTTGCCAGACCCATAGGCATCCACAACCTTTTTTCTAAAGGCCTTACAGAACTCTATAGGTCTTGGTATGATGAAACCACACAGCTCAATAACAAAGGGAACACCAGACACTAGATATGAGAGCAGTATAAATAAGAGAAGTTCCACATGCACTCCCTAAGCAGGTTCTCATCACTGGCACCTAATCATCTAATTTTATGCATTTGATGGTGTGATAAATGTAGGGGTGTACTGACTTTTTCCATGTGACTGATCTGATCTGTTCTTTTGTTCATTTAAATTGTGAAAATGACTACAAAATGTCAGTTTTGTGTGACATTTGATAAAGTGTATCCTTCATTAATACGCACTGTCTGAAAGATGATCAAATGTTTGTTCAAATATGAAATAAAGAAAGCCAACATTAAAAAAAAAATTATTATTCATGTTTCATTTGAGCGTTCTTAAGAAAAAAGTTGTCCAAAACATCAGACGTCTTCAACCTGAGACTACCATGTCTAATCTGAGCAAAGTGTCTTATCTGCAAGTATTTTGAAAAGTCTGTTTTAGGAATGTGATACTTTGCCTTTTTTAACACCTCAAACAACATCTGTGTGAAATAGATCATTTTGGATCTAGGATCTTTTAAGTTCTTAAAAGTGGCATCTTATTGGTGATAAAGTTGTCATATTGGTCAGGTCGTATGTAGAAGCCATAATCGACAAGGCAGAAGTGTTTTAGAAAGAATAAGCTTTTTTTAAAAATTTAATTTGATTTTTTTCTCTCCTGTCTATAGGGTAGAAGTGGCAGATCTGACACTGGTGGTCGTCGACTCGACACAACTTCCTCAGGAGCCTCTGATGGTGCCAGGTTTCCTGAACGACTACCTCAACAATGTGCTGCCAAAAAAGATGGAGCAGGGTCACGTGCACAAGTGTCTCCTGATCATTAACAAAAGTGACCTCTTGCGTAATGAACACATGAGCATCATCCAGAGAGCCCTCAGTGACTCGTTCACTGTGGCTGCAGTCAGTATTCTGTCGTGCAGTACTGGAGCAGGACTGACTGATTTCTTGAAAATGTTGCAGGAGAGAGTTAAGACAATGTAAGTGAAGCATTGCGAGGTTCCTGTTCCTGTGTTTTATGCAGATTTGGATCTGCACATGAAAAAACCTGAATGGAAATATTTTAAAAAGCATTTTGTATCAGGGTAACGTTGCTGATGGTGGAAACGTCTGTATATTCATAATGACGTCATGCAGCAAAGGGCTAATGAATAATTCCAATTTTTCAAATTCAGTTTTTTATATTTTCAAAACACTAGGTCTGAACAAGGATTTGATCTTCATCATTTCAGTTACTGATGTAATGTTTTGAAAGTGTGAATCTGAATTTGTACATCTGGATTTTGCTGCCAAAAAAAAAATGAATTTGTGTTTTCTATACCGGATTAATATCGTTGAATTTAAAACCTTGTGCACATGCCATGTTTGTAAAATTTTAGCTAAATGTAATCCAACTACAAGCCTTCACTAACACATAATACTGTCCCTTTTCTCCCTTTCTTCCAAGGTGTGCGGATCCACTGGTCGGTAGCCCGAGTTTAACTCAGACCCGCCATCGGACTAACCTGCAAAAGAGCATCGAGGCCTTGAGTCAATATCATAAGTACAGAGATATGGACCTGGCGCTGGCAGCAGAGGGGCTGCGATTAGGCCTTAGCTGCTTGGGTAGAATCACTGGCAAGGTTGGCACTGAAGAGATCTTGGATGTGATCTTTAGAGATTTTTGCATTGGGAAATAAATACAACACTGTTCACAGTCCTTATGCCTGATGAATGTTAATGGACCATTTTAAACCACTTTAAATACACCAAATGATGTTATGTGGTTGAGATTCTTTAAAGCAGTACCTGTGGTACTATTTGCTGTTTAAAAGAAGCCTTTTTGGTAAGATTTCCATGGTAAGAGCAAATTCAGCTATTTAAAACTAATCCCAAAATAAGCAGTACTATTACGCTGTATTCAAGCAGAACTTGTGAATTTGTATTTGTTAGAGGGGACTGTGAACATATTATATGCATTCAAGTGGTTGAGAAAATTGAAAGAGTACTTTTGCTACACCGTTACTAAGCAACTGAGAAATATGGATGCCACGCTTGTGATTTAGGTAGTTCGCATGTGTTTCCTACAAACAATTAGAGCAAATATTTGTGAAACATTTGCCTCAGATGTGCTGGTAAAGTACTAATAAAAGACTCCACATGGCCAAAACGTCACTGTAATTGCACTTAGCATAGAGTACAAATCCAACTTTGAGGGGTACTGCCATAGTGAGCAATATCAACACTGGCTATTTTTACATGCCCATCACATTCTGTGTAAGGTCTATATTCGGGCTACAGCCATATTCCAAATACAATGTTTATATTCATACAATCTTGAGAGTATTCCTGTATACGTGGTTGTTGTAAGTATGCCCGGGTTGCCATTCCTAAATACCTACCCTACAGCTAAGCATCTGTTAGCACCCACAATTCTTAGTGGGCTGAGCATGCGCATAGATCTCCTTTCAGTGGATTTTCTTAATAAGGTGTTTACATGTAACAAATTTCCAATTAAAACAGGCATATTCAAGGGGTGGGAATCAGAATTTTGGGAAAATTGAATATTGCCAAATTCTGATTATCAGAATATTGATGTGCATGTAAACATAGATATAGCTACAACTCATGAACTGGGAGTTATTAAACACATTTAGACATTTGAAGTGGTGAATACCACAAAAGTAGGTCATTCATGTGTAATCATGTTGTAAACAGGATGAATTTATTGATAAAGACTTCCAAGCACTTGTGTAAATCGCTCTGGATTATGCCAAACGTGAAAATGTAAGCATGATAAACGTGTAGAGTCAGATGCACTATGCAAAATAGGCTAAATATGAAGCATATTTGTACACAAGACTCAAATGTTTATGAGAATGACGGCAAAGGGGATTTAAAAAGTGCATCATAATAATATCTGATTTAATAATGAAAACGATCCAGAAGTTACAGCATTCCAATTTCTGGGTATTTTTCATAGTAGTTTATTTTTTCACCTTAAGATAGTAAGTATTTTTTGGTATTTTAGGGGTTAAATGAAAATGCTACGTATGCCTTTTTGATTTAAGTGAATGTTTTGGATGATCTTTCAACTGTAGAGGAAGCAAACAGCTTAATGGGGGCTCCCACAGGCCTTTGTTCTCCTGTCAATCTGACCTTCATTTAAATATTTATGCTCCTTTGTTGAACTCTTCACCCCTCTGATGGCATTGCCTTGTGCATGATTGAAATGCGAAGACAGCACGCTGTACCCTCACCTTTTCCTACTATTCATCGCAATGACGTCATGCTGTGTTCAGCCCTCTGCAGGACTTTTCAGAGGTTAGAAGGTCTCACAAATCACACCACACAGTTTCTGCAAGCAAAGTATGTACTGTACTTCAATTCATTAAACAGATGGTCCTTGGTCCTAGGATGAAGAATGAACTGACATCCGCCTTCCTTGAGAATGATGTTTAAGGTTATACAAATATAGTTTCTAACAACAAATGTTAAGAGAGTAACTGTGGTGCACTGTACTGTGAATAAAGGTAAAACACAGTTTCTTGAGGTATGGGGTATTTTGGGTGGCGTCCATCTTTAGCGAAGCAAAAAGGCAAACAAGAAATACTTTAGCAAAATGTATGTTAAACCTTAAAACTTTCACTTAAAATGATTCAGATATTGTCTATTAATCATCCTGAGCAATTTACTGTTAAAGTGACTAATGGGAGTATTATGCAGAATTGTGATTTCATGACTCGGGTTTAGATACAGTGCCTCCAGAAAGTTTTCACCCCCTAGTGATTATTTATTTGTTTGCTTGTGTATTTTTAAACTGTATTACAACAGCAATGTAAGTTTATTAGAGCTGAATTTTTATCTATTCCTTTTGAAGTCCCCAAAGTGACCATCAAAGCCCAGACTTAAATCTAATTGAAAATCTGTGGCATGACCTGAAAGTTGCTGTCCACCAATATTCTCCATCTAATTTAGGAGAGTTGTAATAAATTGGCATTGAGGAATGAAAGAAAATGCCAAAATCAAATTGTGCAAGTCTCAGAGAGACACATGCAAGACAAGGAAAAGCTGTAATTGCTGCAAAAGGACAATGAACTTGACTCGGGGTGTGAATACTTTCAACAATTCTGAGGACATCTAAATAATGGTTTTAATTTGATTTATGTAGAGAGTCGCTTTAAAAATTTTTTTTCTTGTATACTTAATTTGCAACACAGCAAAAAGAGAAATAATCACTTGAGAGTGAATATGTTCTGTATGCACATATAACTGCTGCATTGAATACTGGTCTTGAATGCTTGTATTATCTGGTGAGATATGAGACGCAGTTATGAGCACTTCATGTTTTAGATAAAGTAAAAATCTTGGAAAATTATACCATGTATTAGTTATGAATTATGAAGTGATTATATGGCAAGTATAAGAAGAATAGCTAACATTCCATCATATTTTATTTATGTGCAAGTCACTGACAAATCAATTGTAGACAAATTTTTTATGATTCTGTAATGAAATAATTGTGATTTATTATTTTATCAACTGTATTCAATAGTATTTACAAAGTCGCATGGTTTAGAAAATAAACAAGAAGGATTGAAGATGAATATGCTTTAAACAAATACAGTAAAATACATATTTAAATATTTTAATATCAAGAAAATATGTACAATACATGTGTAATTGGCTCTTGTTCGGATTGCTTTTACCCCAGCCTTTGCAGCATATTTAAGGCTAAATGGTAAGCTTGCATTGTTAGCAACAGTATAACTATCATTTATAATTTAACGTTCTATTGTAAAGTTCACAGTGAAGTTTGGCCAGATCTGAAAAGTAGTCTTGGCCATTTTCACACTTCCCTGAGACACTTTATACTTTTTTTTTAAAAATTATTATTTATTTTATTATTTTTCACAAAATAGTTACCGTCATGTTTGACGTACAACTGTTGAAGAACTGAAAATACATTCCTGTACAGCGGAATATTCATACACTCAACTGATTCATACTGTCACAGTAGTATTAATGTCTACACATCAAATATTTTTACAATTCACCTTAAGCTCATGAAAGCTTAGAAGCTCAAAATCCCACATTTTTGAGCTGTTCTTCTGAGACTGGACTGGAGTAGAAATATACTGTGTGTCACTCGCTCCTCACTCTTCACTCCTTACTCCTCACCTGGTCTGTGCAAGAGATAAAAAGATTGAGGACGAATCACATGTACATTTTGATTATTCTGTAGACTTCGAACCCTAAAATCTCAATAATCTCGATGAATTGCCATGCTATTACAGTACGTTTCATTTTGTAAAACAGAACAGCTCTGTAACTCACTCAAATGATCCATTTCTATAGTAACAACTCATTCACAGACACTTGTACAGCAGATATTAGACATTTGATTGTTAAGTAATAAGATTTTTATTTTGTAAACAAAAATACAATTAATTGATGATCGATGTTTGTTTATTTAGCATTAATGGCATCTCGGGTGTCAACTTTCTAAAGATCGGGCATTTTTCTGCCATGGGTTAGTCTTCAAGACCGAGGGGGCCATTTAGTGCTTTGTGGCAGTTGAAAAACTCTAGAAAATAACAATAAGAATAAAACCCGTAGCTATGTACCTTTGGTGGTTGACTGCTGCCTGGTTTGCTTAGGACTGCAGTGTGTGATCCAGGGACACCCGACTGTCCCAGCCGACTCCCGGCCGACTGTCCGAATATCATGTAAGAATCCAGTCCATTCTGTTTTGGCATAGGGGGCTGCAAAACAAATGATGATAATTTGCTAAGCTTTGGCTGAACATGACGTGCTATCTTGGTGAGATGACTGAAAAACGAAATAGGCCTGAGAAGGCTTTTAGTCATCCAGCTCATTTGAAAAGTCTAATAAGGTTGTGACAGCTGAACTTATGGTGTAGTCTTAGACATTTTACTTTGTGTCTAAAGTCTACTACACCTAAACGACAGAGGAAAAACCTAGCAGACGAACTGATACTACTGTTGCATCATTTCTTTAGTGCTCAAGGCTTTCTTACCTTGTAACATGTAACTTCCAGTCTCTGCCTTTCCTGGAGCAGTTGTTTATGTCTGTTCAGTTGTGACTCCATCAGATTGTCGTGGCTTTCCTGGGCCTCCTGAAGCCGTTTTGAGCACTTCTCGGCATCCTGAGCACGACTCTGACTGCAGTTCTGATTGTCAGACGTTAGGCGTTTGTTTTCAACTTCCAGTCGGCTGCTCCGTGCCTGAAGGGCTGAGACTTTATCACCAACTGAGTTCAGGTAGTTCTGTAACTTGTCTTCTACTTGCCGGGAAAGGTTTGTGCAGTTTACATGGATCTTCTGCATTTGTTCTTGCTGCTTTGTACAAGTAAGGTGGAAGGTAAAGGTGTCAGGGAAGAGGTTGTCAATCTTGGTGAGGAAGGCAGTTGTGACATCCTGGATGCCTTGCAGCGACATCACAAAATCCTCTTTGCACTTCTTTTTGTAAAGTTGGAGCTCAGAAGTCAGGTCATCCTTCTCTTGTTTCAATTTGATTATGGCCATCTCGTGCTTATTTTTATCTTTTATCGCACCGTCCAAGCTCAACCTGAGGTTCTGCACCGTGTGACTGAAATTGCCCTGGAGAATTGCATACAGAGATTTCTGCTGGTCCAAGAGAGTCTGTAAGGTTCTCATGTGTTCTGAAAAGTGAAGGGTTAGGATTTCAGATACTTTAAGTTGAGCCCACAATATATTCTTAATGCAGTGGAATTGTAATGAGAAGTCAAAACTTACCACTTGTAGGACTGATTGCTGGACCCCGAATTATAGGTTGTCTATTACAACTGTTTGTCTGTTAAAAAAAACAACAAACCCCCCCCCCCTATTTTTAATGACCACACAACTACACTTAATTTTATCTCATGCGTCTGCTTCTGCACTGGAAATAGAACATTCTCAAAATGTCAGAAACTTGCAGTATGTCAAGACATTTTTTGCTGTAAGTCAAAATGAATGAAGACTTACTAGTGATTGCAAACATTTTGTGTTATTAACTTTGGCAGCATCCAACTCTGCTGTAATTTTCACCACTTTTTTATCAGCTGCGTCCTTCTCTGCTGTCTTTGTCTTAAGCATGGCGGTGAGGTCAGCTTTCTCTTTCCTCAGGTTAGTGTTGTCCGACGAAAGCTTGTTGAAACTCAGCTCCAGCTCCTCCACCCTCTTCTCATCAGCGCTCTTTGCTGGCTGTCCATACACTAAGAAGAGCACCAGGCTCACGATGATCAGAGACTGTATCAGTGAAGAGAAGAAGAAGATGATGCGTAGGTAATACCCACAGCTTTTTCCCTTCGATCTGCGAATGTCCTGAGCCTTCAGTGTTACCTTGGGCCGGGTGTAATTGTTGTTGTACATCTCTGCCAAAAAATGTTCGTTAGCCAAGATGAATCGTTGAAGTCTCCAAAACTATGAAGTTGAAGCCTTAGCAAATGCTTCCCAATTACATTTATGCCATGTACACACTACCAGGTTTTGCATCGCTGCAGTGCTTATATATATATGCTGCTGTCCACATCCTGCAAGGCACCTCTTTCCTGACCCTCCTCTAAGCGGTTATCTCTACTTCACACTGTGCTGTGGAGATATGCAGAGCAGTGCACCTCATCAATTCACCACGTCTGTCACAGAACATGACTGTTAACTAGTTAGGCGACTCATTGTGGACATATTCACAGCATTCAGTCAGGTCCATACAGTCAATATAAAAAGTCTACATAAACCTGCCATTTTAACAGGGTTATGTAAAAAAAAATTAAAATAAGATAAACCATGTCAGAACTTTTTCCACCCTCAATGTGAAATTACAGCATATAAAAACAATCTGAGATATTTAGGGAAAAATAGGAAAAAATAACAAAAAAGTTGACAAATAAAAGTTACAATAACCTGGTTGCATAAGTGTGCAGACTCCATTAACATTGGGGATGTGGCTGTGTTCGGAATGAACCAATTACATTCAAAAGTGTTCAGAAGTAATTATCATACAGCTGTCACCAATAAAATTATTCTGATTAACCCCACATAAACACCAGCTGTTTCTGTAGGATTTTCTTCACATCTTCTTGGTTTTGTGCGACTGCTGAAGCCCTGGTCCGCAAAGAGCTTATAAAGCATGCATGGTATTTCGTAGGGGTATAAAAGTATGTCCAAAACATTACATTTAACAGGGAACACCATGAAGGCCATCAGCAATGAATAAAGAAAATGGAACACCAAGGTGACATCACTACAGGATGCCCCTCCAAAATATATAACAGACAAGAAAAAAACTTACCAGGGAGGCTGCCAAGTGACCTACGGCAATGGTAAAGGAGCTGCAGGAATATCTGACAAGTACTGATTTCTCTTTGCATGTGACAACAATCTCATATTCTTCATATGTCTGGGCTTTGGGGTAGGGTGGCTAGAGGGAAGCCCTTTCCCACAAAAAACATCCAAGCCCAAATAACCACCCCAAACTATGCGGCAAAATGTGCCATGACCCGATGAGACCAATTCCAAAAAGTATAATAATTCCATAATTCCAAAAGGTATGTTTGGTGCAAAAAAAAAGCACATCACCAAAAGCACACCATACCCACGATGAAGCATAGTGGTGGCAGCATCATACTTTAGGGCTGGGGTTTTTATCAAGGTAGAGGGAATCATGTATAGCTACAAATACCAGTTGATTTTAGTGCAAAACCTTCGGGTGTCTGCCAGTAAGCTGAAGATGAAAAAGAATTTCACCGTTCAGCGTGAGGGTGCATACATCCAAATCAACAAAGGAATAGGTTAACCAAAAGTAGATCAATGTTTTAGAATGATCTATCCAGACCCAGACCTGAATCCAACTAAATATCTGTGAGGTGACCTGAAACGGGCTGTATACAGGAGATTCTCTTACAATTTGATGGCTCTGGAATGTTTTTGTAAGAAACAGTGGGAAAATATTGCCAAGTCAAGCTGTGCCACACTGATAGGCTCTTACCCAAAAAGACTGAATGGTGTCCATCCATCCATCCATCTTCAACCGCTTATTCCTTCTTCAGGGTCGTGGGGAACCTGGAGCCTGTCCCAGGAAACAGGGTGCCAGTCCATCACAGGGCACAATCACATACACACAAACCCATTCATACACTACGGACACTTTAGACACGCCAATCAGCATACCATGCATGTCTTTGGACTGGGGGAGGAAACCGGTGTACACGTAGGAAACCCCCGCAGCACCGGGAGAACATGCAAACTCCACACACACAGGGCCCTGGTGGGAATCGAACCCCGGACCCTGGAGGTGTGAGGCGAACGTGCTAACCACTAAGACACCATGCGCCCACTGAATGGTGTAATAAAATCAATTGGTCCGTCAATAGGGTATTAGTTTAGGGGTGTGCACACATATGCAACCAGGTTACTGTACGTTTTTTTTTAACTTAATTTTTTTATTAAGTTTGTGGTGTAAGCATTCTGTCTTCCGATGACCACACACCCTATCGTGTGTTATTCCTTAAAAAAGTTATATCACAAAGGTGTTGGTATAATCTCCTTGTAATTTAGAATTTTCTATATTTCTGCATAAATATGAAATAAACCATCGTCCGATTTTCACAAGTCCTAAAAGTAGACAAAGAGAACCCAATTAAACAAATGAGACACATACCTGGTCATTTATTTATTGAGGAAAAGTATCCAATACTGCATATCTGTGAGTGGCAAAAGTATATGAACCTCTAGGATTAGCAGTTTAATTTGACAGTGAAATTAGTGTCAGGTGTTTTCAATCAATGCAATGAAAATCAGGTGTGAGTGAGCGCCCAGTTTTATTTTAAGAACAGGTGTGTAGTTTTGATTTTGTGCGTGTGGCCACTGTGTTTACTCATTCTTCCAGTTTATTTCCATCTCCTGACCTTTTCGTCCCAAAGCGTGAACTTTGACCAGTCGTCATTATGTCGCACAGGAAAAGTAAACGACAGCATCCAAGCCTCCCTCTATCTCTTCCTTGATCAAAAGCCACACATAAACACGAGCGTTCAAAATAAAGCCATCGAAAATTCAGCTTCCCGTGCTGCTGCTGTAATTGTCAGCGGGACAAGAAGGACAACAATAGTGACCTGTCAGCTTTTTTTTATTTTTATGGAACGAATAACAAATATTCCCAGCCATGCAGGAGGTGGTAGCAAACACGTTTGATCCTCTGCATTCTTTTTTGCAGTGATGACGTTCAGAGCCCAATATCCTGTCCAGGACGGGTGTGAAAAGGGAAAATAGCGAAAGCCCGGGGTTTTCCTGAAGTCTATTGTCTCTACTCCAATGCGTCCTCGGAGGAAAGCATAATGTATGGGGAACCTTTTTAAAAAGGGCAGAATGTAATAAAGGTTCCGAACAGATAACAGATCAATTTTAAGACTTAAACAGGATGATTGACCTAAGAACATGTTCAGTGAAGTTGTTCATTAGTTTGGCTTTGAAGGTCTTGCATGAACTCTTTTCAAATTGGAGCAAAAAAAATGTATGGTTTTAGGATTGCTTATTTTTATTTAATTTAAACATCAGTTTGGCTTACGCACCATTAACTTTTTTTTTTAATGGTTAATTAATCTTATGTATATTGAGCGGTGGTAACATTAATGCAACTGAAGGTACAGTCTCTCTTGTTTAAAATTCAAGAGACATTTTACTTTTGCATTGAGAAGGTAATGCGTAATAAACACGCGTGTTAAATTTCACAAAACGAACATCGCTTTTGTTAAAACAATAACAAGGTACAGTAATAGGTACAACAGCTGGGTTAGATGGCGTTGTTGGCTTGTTGACATTGTTTCAGTATTACAACACAAACACACCATTGTGTACTAAGCGTTGGTGGGGAGAGGTCACGTTAGATCACAGTAGGGCAAATGCGCAGCTCCCTTTCTGGGAACGTGTGCAAAAGCCTGGACTTGAATTTGGGCTGACGTACCGCGTTTCTGAGAAACGAGGAGGTTCCAGATGTTTGAGGTTCCTAATTATCGGTTTAAAGAAAGGAAATTATAGCCGAGATTAACGCAAGCATTAAAACTCTTCCGACTATTATTTAGTGAACTGTGCACATGTCAAGCTTAAATGGCAGGATGCAGCTTCAAAGCCGAGTTGGCGTTTACATACAAGCAAGCTCAGAAAGTTCAAAACAGTTTGTTCAGAACAAATGCAGCAAACAACAACGTGAAAGACAATTCGATTACTGACAGACATGGACTCCTTGTGTGTTGGATGATGAATGGGAAGAAATAAATACAGCAGAAATGAACTAGCAGTATTGTTATGACGTCTTTGATTCAAGAGCAATGAGGCTGAAGGATAATCGCTGAAGTAAAGTTCGATATTTAGTGCGATGCTGGTACAGCTACTCTACGCATATGTTACATTTGTAAGTTACACACCCACATTTTGAAAAGTTTAATGATAATCCTTACACATTTTTGTTAATAATATTCCTACTGTACTTTCGCAATTTTTATAAAAAATAAATAAAATAAATAAATAAATACATACATACATACGGGTCAATGTCAGTCGTCAGACAATAAATGAAAATCCCTGCAATGTTGCTAATGAATAGTAACATTGTGAGCTAAGATTTATACCAGATTGACGCCTCTTCATGTTGGGCGGCTGTGGATCAGGTGGTAGAGCGGGTTGTCCACTGATCGTAGGGCTGGAGGTTTGATTCCCGGCCCTGGTGACTCCACATACCGAAGTGTCCTTGGTCAAGAAACTGAACCCGATGGCAAGGTAGCACCTTGCATTGCAGCTCTGCTACCATTGGTGTGTGAAACACAGTGTAAAGCTCTATTTAAGTGCAGACCATTTACCAAAACTAAAATGTATAGAACTATTCAGTATGAGCAGGCAGATCTTGACTTAGAGCTTTGGTGGTGTGTTAGTCATATTTCACAGAAATACATTAAACAAACTAATTTCAATGCACCATGTTCTTGACTTTTATCATTTATTTAACCACATCCTTACTCGACAATCATCTTTCCACATTCACCAATCTAGCCTGAAGGGTTTATGCTGTACGGAACCAGTGAATAAAAGGCAATCTCCCTCCCCCTGAATGTCTCAAATCTAAAGAAAATCCACAAACAGTCCACATGTGAAGACATTTTGCTCTCTTGTTCTTTCCCCCAGCAGAGAAAGTGTCCATCATTAATATACAATCTTAAGGGGAAGACGCTTCATCAGTGATGCTAGTCCTTCATTAATCCTGTTCATGGAGATCTACTGCATCTTCTTACAGAACTCAAGACGCTCCAAGCCAAATCCAACACAGCTGATCTGGCATATTATGGACACTGATTATCCATTCGAAGCAGTGTTACAGCAGTATTGGAACTAAGTTCTACAGTGTGATTTCCAGGAGCAGGGTTAATGAGCAGTGATCTACACTGTGGCCTCGATCTCTGGTGGCTCGTCGCCCTCTAGCAGGCTGTAGGAGGCATGGCTCTGGAAGGGCCTCTGCAGCGGGTGACACAGCAGCTTAGCCATGCAGTTATGCAGCTCGATGGCTGGAGCGCACAGCGACACTTCGAAAAGGTAGCACATCCCCTTAGAGTCCAACTTCGAGAAGGATTCATACGTGTCCTTCAGAGAGGAGAGATGGATTTATGAAAACTCTTACAGGATGCAATGACATAGTTCAACACAATGAATGCTTCAAGAGGTTTCCCCAAATTCAACTGAAAATGCAACTTTCTCCAATTGGAGAAATCTTGATTTCTCATAGTTGCTGACATTCGAGACTCCTTCCAGAAATACTACAAAAACGATTGTGAAAAACATCATATTTTCATCCTTTCCAATTAAAAAAAACAAAAAAAAAAGAAAAGAAAATGGATGCAAACTTTTATGCTTAACTGTAACAAGATTGGGAATTGTATTATAACGGTCACTATTTTAAGCTAAGCCTTTAGAATATAAAATTACCCTCCAGCTGTTATCATCCATTTGCTCGTCGGCGCCATTATGAAGGTAAATGACATCAAAGAAGAAGTACGGAGAGCGTAGCATTTTCTGTAACACAACATTTCAAGATTAGTTGAGCAAAAAGCATACCATGTCAGTACTGAAGGCTATAATAATGACAAGTCTGGCATAAGACATGTTGACCTACACTGACAGCATCTGATGGGTTAAACTGCAGCTGGCCTGCGTGCCGACTGTAAATGAGGAGAGTACGAACCACAAAGGGCGGTGGGATCGTCTGAACATTGTCCATCATTGGAAGATCAATCTTCTGGAGACTATAAAAAAAAAGTAGAGGTTTTATACCATGTAATTATACTGTTAATGTAATATTATTGTACATATATGTACTTTCCCAGACACAGGAATTAATGTATGCAGATCTGTCAGTAATTAACAATACACCACATAATATAAGGAGTAGTCTTGTAAAGTTCTAAATGATTACACTTTTTGAGCCAGGCTTCAATTTACTGGTAAATTGTCTGCACATATATAGTGCTTTTTTAACCTTGGCGTTTCCAAAGCGCTTTACACTGGTTCTCATTCACCCCCCCCACACACACTCGCACATCAACGGTAGCAGAGCTGCCATGCAAACTTGCCATCAGGTTCAGTGTCTTGCCCAAGGACTCTTTGGCATGTGGAGTCATGTGGGCCGGGAATCGAACCGCCAACCCTACGATTAGTTGACAACCCACTCAACCCCCTGAGCCACAGCCACCCATACTGGTTACACTATGGTGAATTTGTTGCACTATTTGTTCAACTGTGCATTCTCTATTCTTTCCATACTTTTCCACACTTCTCAAATGTAGAATTCCTGGAGTACACACCAACAAATGTCCGGCTCAAAAATAAATAATGGTCCTTCAATTCTATTAGACCCTTATTGTGTGTGCATGTAGTTTCTATAGTATAAAACATGTACAGGAAACTACAGTTGAGGCCAAAGGTTTACATACACCTAGGCTAAACTTCACACAGTCCATGTTCCCATACCAATCAGTTCCTGTGTTAAGTCAGTCGTTTTACTTTGTTGTCTTTAAGCTATTTTGTTATAACTTTGCAGGCATGCTTAGGATCACTGTCCTGCTTTAAGGCCCAGCTGCAAACCAAGTTCTAACGTTCTGGTGTATGTCTTGAGGTTTTTCTTCAGTATTTCTAGATAATCCCCTAGCCTCATGATGCAATTCAGTCCCCTTTTCAGCAAAACTCCCACACGACTCAATGCTGCCACCCCCCATGCTTCACAGTTGGAATGATGTTCTTTGGATTAAAATCCTCAGCCTTTTTCCACCATACACACCACAGATCATTATGACCAAACAAACAGTTACATTTTTATATCACCTGACCGGATACTTTGGCCAACTCCTTCACCAGTTCCTTTGTTGTGGACCAAAGACTGTTCATCCATTGGGAGTTCATTTGTGCTTCTTTCCTAAACTGTCTGTGTGGTCATTTGCATACAATTGTTTGTGCAGATGTT
The DNA here is from genome assembly GCA_025728095.1 of Prietella phreatophila. Classification (NCBI taxonomy): domain Eukaryota; kingdom Metazoa; phylum Chordata; class Actinopteri; order Siluriformes; family Ictaluridae; genus Prietella; species Prietella phreatophila. The sequence goes on from JAOUWY010000003.1 coordinate 21,930,523, forward strand.
TGTGGAACCTTCAGTTGCTGGGAAATTGGTCCTAAGGAGGAACCAGACTTGTGGAGGTCTTTTCTTGTAAGACCTTGACTGAGTTGCTTGGATTTTGCAATGTATCAAGGGCAAAAAGCTAATGTTCCTAAAGCTAGGCCCTTAAATACAGCCACAAGTGCACTCCCATTCACTCCTAAATAGGACAATTGGCCAATCAGAAGCTTTTACATGTCGGTCTTTAAACAGTCTGGAAGATTCCAGAAATGGATGTAGACAGTCAACTTGTGTGTATGTAACCTTTCAACCCACTGGAATTCTGATACAGTGAATTAAAGCTGCAATAAATCTCTAATCGATTGTTTTGAAGTGACCTCTGACCAAGTAGGTCTAATCAACTTACCAATAGAAATGAAGGTTAATATGAAATGTGTGGAGTTATAAAAAAGTGAGATTAAATATCTTTGGCCTAGGCGTTTGTAGACGTTTGGCTTCAACTGTATCACAAGATTGCAACAACACACTTACATTACATTGAGAAGATCCTCCAGGTCTAGATTAAAATGTTAAGAATCTTTTTTGTACAGCAATCATGCAATACCATCTTGTAACAGGGCAGTTAATGCAATAATTGATTACTATGGATGTGAAAAGGATACTGAAAGATTCGCAGACGTTTGTTTCAAGATCATACAAACAGCTACACAGCTCCCGTGGGTCAGAGGTGAAGCCTGATAACTAGGAACAAGAAAGAAGTCCAGAACAACCAGTTTTAATTCCCTGATTAGGATTTACAACAATTGCCACTTTTTTTGTTGGACTGGATCAACACAAACTTCTAAACACAGTAAGCACACACTCTAATTTGCACATGTGTACGTTTATACCACAGCACTGTTGAATTCTCGATGCTGATTGGTCAGAAGGTGGTGATCAAATGGTTTTTTTTTTTTAACAGCTAGCTCATAGTTACAGAAAATAGTTCTGAAACGACTATTTATGGTCCAACTGCTTGTGGACATAATTATAATTGGATATGTGGATGTGGTGTTCTTAAATAAATACATTTTTAAATAAGCAACTTTTTGCGTTGGCAAATTGCTTTTGTATAAGAAATAAAATGCTTTGGGATGTGCTGTTATTGGAAATTAATAGACAAAATGTTCATGTGTGTGTCAAGAACCTGCCAATAACCAGTCCTCTCTATTCCAGTTTAATCCATACATTAGAGGTTGACCGTTACAGGATTCTACCGATAACCAAGTTCCTGCTGATAACAACCGAATATAACATTCAAAGTAAATTTATTTCTGAACTTTATTACAAAAAAAATGAAATATATAAACATATATTCATGATTAATAAATGTTAAAGTAAATAAAAATATATACATCAAAATATATACGTATGTGAAATTCTGGAGGGAACGTCGGATGGCGTGGCGTGGGGACATAATGACGTGTGCTGTTAATCGACCTATGCTCTATAACGTAAAACTGGAAAATGAAATGAATATTCTAAACCCCTTAATCACAATATTGTCTTATTCAGAATAAGGTCAATAATTAGATTACTGCTGTCCATGTAAACATAGTGAGAGTGAGTTTTAATTTCACCTCTCGAGGCTGCTCTCATACTGTATAATGACAGCGGACTCTTTCTCCACAACCTGGATAAACTATGGGTCTGGATTTTTGCTGGAAACTATCGGTCAACCTCTACTATAGATTGGTCTACTATACTTGATGACCACTATGACCACTATGTATTTCACACACAAGTCTTTAATAACTTTTAAAGATGTGATGCTGTGAACAGATTTTAAATCTCACTCCAGTGTCACACTGTTTGAACATAAACATCTGGACAGTCGATCAGATTCTGAGGTGTTTTGTTTACTATCATAGGTTACGATCAGTTACTCGTTTACGACTCACCCACAAGGCATCGTCATTGACCACCACCAAGGCAAACTCGTGCCTCTTGTCTATTTTGTGCTTTGTTCTCACAAACATTTCAATCATCTTCTGGGAGATATTGAGAGCGTTCGTCTTGGATCTGAAACGGAGAACTCATTTCAAACATAAAGATTCCTATGAGATCGTAAATCTGGTCGAATGTAAAGCGGATTGATGAATATTACCCGTTGAAGGACTCCAGCTTCTGTAGGGACATCTCCTCTGACAAATCCAAACAGATGATCTATTTTGGAGACATAATATACACCATCACCGCAATGACTTAACAAGTAAGCAAAATTTAGGTCTTCGTTTATCTAAATGTCTCGACTCACCACTTTTTCAGGGCAGTTGACTCTTGGTGCTCGCAGCTGGAGTTCTGAAGCTGGAGGAATCTGTGATGCCAATGAGGGCTGACTTGGTTTGGGCCTTTCTTTGGCAGCAGCCATTGAAGCAGGCCCTGAATTGGACATGACACTTGCTGCGCTAGTGGCTGCAGCAGCGATGGGGGAAGAAATAGTAGTCGTAATGGTGGACGTGGAACCTGGAGGATTGTCAGTGCTGGCCGCTTCTCCTTCTCCCTCCACTCGACTTCCCACGGTAGGTTGTGAGGGTGGAGGACTGTTCAGACCACCATTACTGCTCGGTCTGTCCTCCGCTCCCTCCGGATTGGACCG
>JAOUWY010000003.1:21989327-22000102 GCA_025728095.1 Prietella phreatophila
GGTCTGGGGCTGCATGAGTGCTGCCGGCACTGGGGAGCTACAGTTCATTGAGGGAACCATGAATGCCAACATGTACTATGACATACTGAAGCAGAGCATGATCCCCTCCCTTCGGAGACTGGGCCACAGGGCAGCAATATTTCAGTTCATATCCATTCATTTAAGTATTCATATGTTTTTGTTTGTTGCCCCCAAAATAAATTGGTGTCGCCCTTTCTTTTGCAATACCTGTTATGTCAGACACTTCCACACTAAAACTGTGTACTGATCGGCTCTACACTGTAACTTACTGTGCCTATTGTCCTGTTTTAGTAGTACTGTACTGTCCTGTGTTGTTAGCACACATCTGCATGTGCAGTTTATGTAAAAATGTCTAGATCTTATTTAGTTCTGTGTCGTCTCATGTGGTTAGTGTGTTGCTTTAGGTAGCACCATGGTCTAAGAGGAATGTTGTTTCGTTTCGCTGTGTACTGTACCAAATTTATTGAACATACACCTGTGAAAGTGTGAGAATTTCACTTGTATCTGCAATTAGCTGCAGGTTTCTTAACGCATTCCACAAGCCGCACTTCATTCGCTCTGCATGCTGCAGCAGACCCGCCTCCTCCTCCTATATTAACTAACGGTGTTGCAGCAACCGGTTGCTTTTTTCGCCTGGAGGATGCTTAAGCGTCTGTTCCCATGCAAACCACACATTTCTCCTTCCCCAGTCAGAATCAGAATCAGATGTCAGTCAGAATTATTAATCATTGTAGGAAGAGCAAGCTGATATAGCAAGACTTGCTGAAGTATCTTTTCCTCTTGTTACTCCTGCCTACTTCTCAGGACTTTCCATCACTCAACAGCACTTCGATCAGTTTAAACAGGGTAAGTGTTACTTTTTATAGTCTACTTTTTTTTTTAAGGTGAATAATAAATAACATCACAAATATGTTTCCAGCTATCTGCATTAGCATTTAAAATATTCAAATTAGACTAGGGAAACCCTTGATGTATTCATTAAATATAATTATTCTTATTAGTTGCTTCAATTTAGGCATATATCAGTTTAGTAAAGCTCCAGTAGGAGCTTCAGCAACTGGGTTTTCTTTTTGCACACAGCATGAAATCACCTAGCTGGATGAAATGTGCTGAGGAAATGTGTGTGTGTAAGTGACAGATGGAGCAGATAGGGCAAGCAAGGCAATCCTTTGTACTAGTAGTGCAGTATTGTGGTATTTATCTTTCAAACAGATCTCAGAGCAGTTTTTCTTTTCACTGTTCATTACAGGTAAAGTCCTCCAAGTGTTCCACTCATGTGGCGATTGGAAGGTCACGGTGCCACCACTGGCATCTAAAGTCATTGCTACATGAAGAAAATGTAAAATTTTCTCAGTGTGTGGGGAATTATCATATGAGTAGAACTATCAAAATGATTCTTGGTATGCAAAATAGTTACAGCAGACATAATCAAATATAAGCTTCACTTGTTTCACCATGCAGAGTCATTCAAAAAATGTCTGGAGCCAAGGTCAGGATGTGCAAGTCGTTTCTGCGCTGCAACACCTTTGTGCTCTTCACTGTGGCAGCAGTTGTAGTTGGTAAGCGTGGACGATAAAATGTGTGATTAACCTCGAACATGACAAGTTCTCAGATATTAAACAGCTGCTTAGTGAGGTTTATTTGTATTGATAAGCCCTGGACCTTGTAATGTTGTTCAGGAATCGTGTTGGGATTTGCTCTGCGACCTCACAACTTATCCATGAGGGAAATCAAATATTTCTCTTTCCCTGGGGAGCTACTGATGAGGATGTTACAGATGCTAGTCCTTCCACTCATCGTGTCCAGTCTTGTTACAGGTAAGTGGATACAACAGATGCAGATTTGCTAAGTGTGGCAACACAACTGGAAGCTGGTTCTAAACAGGTGTAAACTGACTTGAGTCAGTTTGTATTTCGAAAAGAGTTCTTCCCATGTGTTAAAGTTTATGCAATTTTGCCCTTTTACCAGGTATTTCTTCCTTGGATAGTAGAGCTTCTGGAAAGATGGGAGCATGGGCTATCATTTACTATACGATGACCACTTTCATTGCTGTGTTCATTGGTATTGTCTTGGTGATCCTCATAGAACCTGGAAAAGGAAAGAGAAATAGTCCAATGTCGTCTAATACCAGTATTGAATCAGTGCAAGCCACTGATGCCTTTCTGGATCTTATCAGGTGAAGAGAAACATCCATGTGAATGTGCTTGTGTTTGATAATTTGATGGCAAATTGTTATAACAGTTCACATTTTCACTTCTCTCACAGAAATATGTTTCCGCCTAATTTAGTGGAAGCCTGTTTCAAACAGGTATGGCATATATGATGCTTTGATTCGCTATCGCTGAGGAAAAGAGAAACAAATGCAATAAAAATAAGTAAAATAAGTAGAACTGAATAAGTAGAACTGAACTTACCTGTAAATTTCTTTCTTTTTGTTTTTTTTCTTGTACAGTACAAAACGTTTTACAAGAAAACTGTTTTCACCAAGGACATCACTGTTTTAGTCAATGCAAGTCAAGAAACCAATTCCACCAAGTTCAGCCAGGTGGGAAATTACAGTGCAGTCTTGCAGACCATCGAAGAGACAGTGCAGGAGATGATTCCAGTCTCAGGTTCCTCTAATGGAGTGAATGCTCTGGGTCTGGTAGTGTTTTCTATATTATTTGGCTTAGTGATTGGGAATATGAAGCAGAAGGGCCAGCCACTGAAGGAATTCTTTGATTGCCTCAATGATACCATAATGCACTTGGTAACTATCATAATCTGGTAAGTGTCCTGGTACAGCGACCTATACATTCATTTCAAGTGAAACTTTATGTAATGTAGGAATAAGTAATATATGACATTTTTTGTCCCTACTACTTTGCACTGAACTGGAATTAGGTACGCACCAATTGGGATCCTCTTTCTAATTGCTGGAAAGATCATTGAGATGAAAGACCTGGCACAGATGGGAGGGCAGTTGGGCATGTACACAGTTTGTGTGATTGTTGGTTTACTCGTCCATAGTCTCTTCATTCTGCCCTTGCTCTTCTTCCTGATCACTCGGAGGAACCCCTACACATTTATTGGTGGTCTAATCCAAGCTTTGGTTACTGCCTTAGGAACATCTTCCAGGTGATTAGAACATTCTTTACATTATTTGCAACACAGAAGTTTAATGATTGAGCCCCTTCCTTAATGCACTTATGATATGAAAAACAGCATACAGGGGGGCATCAGGACTACAGGTGAGAAGGCAGTGAATGATACTGCACTCTCTGGAGCACCAGGTGGCACTGTTAGAACAAGGATCAGAAGGACTTAGCCCATAGAGGCAGGACTAATTCCAGTGACTGAGATGGAGACTAGGACTGAGAAAGAGGTTGGCACAGGGGTTGATCCCAGGCTCACATGAACGAAGTATGAAGCTAGAAATAGCACAGAGACAGGGTCAAGGCTGGATGCAAGGAAGGGACCATAGCCAGGGGCAGCAGTTGAAACTGGAATATGGGCAAAGGCAGAGGCCAGAGTTGCAAGCCTGATTAATGAGGAGGGAAGATGTGAGGTGTTCTGAAAATGGGGGTTCAGGACCAGTTTGACTCTGGACAAAGAATTGAAGCCACCCAGGAAACAAAAACCATCACAGACATTGGGGACACTGGAATTTGGAATTTGAACAGGATAGGAGAGACCATGGAGTACACTGGTGGTTATATGGGATGGCTTGGTGGAGTTTCTGACAGGAGATGCTGTGAACTATAGTAAGGCAGTAAAGTCTGTTGAGCAGGAATGGCTGGGCTGGAGATTTCTTTAAACCATTTCTTGACAGTAGGCTTATTCCTCATTCTTGGTGATGGATCATATGGATCATATAGTCTACAGAGCAGGGCTGACTTAAGTGACCTGACCATTGCAAGCTCTTCACATAAGATGATGGCAATTTTAATTGATTAAAGATTGGTTAAAGATGGAGTGTTCTTACTGCCACCACTATCACTATCTCACTGGAGAAGTCTCATTATAACTGGCAAAGAATCGTGTTAGGTTCTATACAATTTGGGTTCAAAAGGCATCCTCAATTACTGGGGCAGCTGAGGCTGTACAAGAAAGTGGGTTTACTGACAGCTTGAATAGTAATTTTAGTGACTGCAAGAGAGGACAAGATCTTCCTTTCATTAAGCTTTCTACCTAGAACCCAAACCTCTGTCTCTTAGCAAACAACTGAGCAATGCATGACTGGTGAACCTTGTATTGCATGTGAGCCAGATATTGTGGGACATTAACACAATCTTTTTTTAAATAAGTTTTTCTAGAAATTGTCATCAGAATCCATTAAATTGGTTTAAGGGATGAGTAGAAATGGCATGACTTCACAAGGCATGAAGGCACAAGAGTGACTTCACAAGGCATACAACAAACAAAAGAGCTTATAGATTGACTAGAGCAATATTACAACAAAACAAAGGCACATACAAAAGCAGAGAGCTATAAAATAATGATAATACAGTACAGAGCTCTAAGTGAATTTAGTAGTTTGATTTGTAAATGTTCTTGTTTAGCACAGTGTGCAGGGAACGTTGTGAAAAAGAAATGCTTTAAAGCAATGCAATAAAAAAATCAGTTTCTTTTCTGCAGTTCAGCCACCATTCCCATCACCTTCCGTTGCTTAGAGGAAAACAACCATGTGGACAAACGTGTAACACGGTTTGTTTTGCCTGTGGGAACCACCATAAACATGGATGGAACAGCTCTTTATGAAGCAGTGTCTGCTATTTTCATAGCCCAAGTTAATAGCATGGACCTGAACTTTGGGCAAATCCTTACCATCAGGTAATAATGAATGCTACACTCTTACCCTAAATAAGAATGGTTAAAGTCCTGTTTTTTCCAATGGTCATTGTGTTATAGTGCTACATCTCAGTATATATTTTGAATTCTTCAAGAACTATGAGATACTTTGTGGTGTGCCACCGAAAACATGTCTTGGGAGTTCCTATCATATTCTATCTTATTAAAATGTCATTTTCCAGCATCACAGCAACTGCTGCCAGCATTGGAGCAGCAGGCATTCCTCAGGCTGGTCTGGTAACCATGGTGATTGTATTGACATCCGTGGGACTGCCCACCGAGGACATAACACTCATCATTGCCGTGGATTGGTTATTGTAAGTCTTGACTAAATGTCACATTGAAGCATGCAGCTCCAGCAGAGAGCACTCTTGCAAAAGGTTATTTATACATAATGCAGGCACATAATCTGAAAGAATATGAAATGTTTTCAAGCCAGTACTGTTGCCATGGCACAGAATATAGGATGCAACTCATTATAGATCCAAATTAAATTCCAAAATACCTAGGAAGCAAGTCTTGTGTTGTGTTTCACTGAGAAGATTTGTTTGTGTGTTTGTATTCAGGGATCGCCTCAGAACCACTACCAATGTGCTGGGAGACTCCTTGGGATCTGGCATTGTGGAACATCTGTCACGACAGGAGCTACAGAACCTAGACTGCAGAACAGATATTGACAACTCTGAGATTGAGGAGAACGAAAAGCCTTATCAGCTCATCTGCCAGGAAGATGACTGCCTCGGGCAAAAAAGACAGTGAAAGTACAATGTAAAAAATCATAATCATAATGTTGCTAGAGAGAACACCTGAAAACATATTATTGGATGTTATACCATATTAGCATGTTCGAAAATAAGTAAGCATACCACACTGTTCAGCCTTATAATGAGAGGTCAATTCGGAGTATCCAAGCAGTTTTTTTTTGCAAATTACAGTATGTACTATTACATACCACAATTCACCACTAGTAGAAAAGGATTCATTGCATAGTGGAGTGTTCTTAGTTGCCTAAAAGGTCAAATGCTAAGACTAAACTATGAACAATATTTACTTCCCCAAAAAGAACCACATTTCAGTCTATAATTTCTTGCCATCATTTTCCACCACAAAGATCCTTCAGCATAATGTTAACATTTATGGTCTTATTTTTATCTGTTTATTTTTTACTCTGGGACCAACAAAAATGGTCCATCCATCCATCAATCAAAAGGTGCTTTAAAAAAAAAAATTGATGACATCACTCTCCTTTACTCTACTGGCACGTTAATTTTTTAAGAGTATAGAACATTTAAAGGCTTCCCCAGAGGAACAAACATTAGATTCAGCTTTTTTTCTAATTGAGTAGTTTATAGAGTAGTTTATTTTGAGTCAAACATTTTCAACAGATTTCACAATGGTGGATGAATGATAAAAACTCTCATGTACAGTTGAATATGCAGTGGTAAGGATAGAGGTGACTGCCTCTGTGCTCAGCTCTTATTCATTTTACAGTATTGTTTCCACTTTAATGTCGGCCTAATTATATGTAGTATATAGCACATTAAATATGATGATTTTAAAATTCAGGGTTAATCGTTTAAATGATTATTCATCATTTCAAAGATAAAGGTGTATGATATATACGCAATGCCTCCTGAAAATATCAATCTCCAGTATCTTGACAATAATAAGAAGTTGAATAGAAAAAAAAATCCTGAAAGTACGTACTGTATGTATGTATGTATGTATGTATGTATGTATGTGTCTCAATAAACAAAATGGAAGGTGACACAAAAGGCATTTTTATAAGAAATTATACATGGTTTATAGTCATTGTTCATGGTTTCTTGCCAGGGTTTACAAAACTCATTGTAAACAATCTATGATGTTTTTTCTTCAAACCATAAATGTAATTGGAGCTTACTAACTGTCACTGAAACTTTGAGTAGAACCCGGACACTCATTTATAAATGATATGTGTGTAAATTGTGTGTATAAACCTTTCAGGGCATGTGGGATTTATCAAAACAAAGATTTGCTTAAATGCTACCCAATGCGTCACTACACTACCCTCAAAGCAGATATTTCCTAACAATTGTGTCAGAATATTCACAGTGTTAAATATCATATATTCTCTTGGCCCAACCTAATCACTTCCCCTACACCGAAGTGCAATAGGCAGATTTGACACAAGACTTGTATGGAATCACTCTTTTTCCTGACAAAAATAGCTTGACTACATTCTTGTTACAGGTAAAGCACCATCAAAAAAATCTACTTGCTTATATAAAGTATATCCCAAGGGTTTTCACTCTGTAATGATTATTAGTAACTTCGATTTTGCTAATAACCTTGGTAAAACACCAGTTACTGTTCTACTTGTATAGGAAAATCAAAAGCACTTTGTTGTAGAAACCTGCAGGAGTGTCTCTTGTTAGTGTGGCTGTTATAGAAGATGAGACTACTGTATGCCAAAAAAACATGCATTTATTAATTGGCTCCTGCTTCTGACGTGAACCATGCCGCCAAGCAACCATGCAAGAAACCAAGTCTGCCCTTTATCATGCCAATTCCTTAAACAATGCCTTACACCATGATAAGCCAGATAGGCCTTGCATTTATTGAAGGTTTAATTTCACCTGGATTCCAAAAATCTTAATGGTGATGCTTTATCACATATTTACCCATCAAGACTCACATCTACAGACACAATATAACCCAAATTGTGTTTTATCACTACCATTATGTGGGACATCGACAGTCAAAGGCCCATTGCCCACTGCTTTTGAAATTGTGCAATTGTTATTACATTTCACATTTTTGTTTTTTCTGCATAACCTGAGGACATTGTGTTAGACTGAGTTCCCCAGTTCAGATGCCAATGTTCTTTGTTTTTTGGTGAACTTATGAGTTTCTGTAAGTTTAATATCCGGCTATCCTCAAGTGGAGAGGGGAAAACAAAACAAAAAAAGAAGTTATCCCAGGACCTTCTTCACTGACCAACCTGATGAATGTTCATGTTCCCTCCCTTCCTCAGAGCATTCCAATGTGTACACAGATAATAAGCCCCTTTCTTTCCTTGAAACGTCACACCCAGCGCAGTGGAAGACTGGTTTCAAAAGAGTGAAGGTGACATGAGAACAGGTGCACAAACCTCTGAAATAAGTGGTCCAGGGACTGCCGGGAACACCCATTTACAAAACCAGAGATCTGGTTTGGCTGTCTACTAAAGACTTCTGAGGAGGTTCAGAGGGGGTTGAAAGCTAATGCGTTGGTATATTGGTCCATTCAGATTCATCCAATGTATTAATGAGGTAACATACAAGCTTCAGTTACATCTTGAGTATTAGTTATCACACAGTTTCCATGTTTCTCTCTTTAAACCTGTAGTACTCAGCCCATTGAATAAACCATCACACAGTTAAATGTCACCATAGCTTCTAGACATTGGAGGGGTCTCTTTCACACAAAGAGAGGGTCATCCTTGCCTCATCTTTGCAGGAGACACCTTAAGTACCTTAATGACTGCGATGACTATAGCCCTAAAGAAAATTACTGGTTCCCGGCTCAAGATGTCTTGGACCCAGCACTCCTTAGTTATCACTATGTGACTGGACAGCCCCGTTGTGCTTGTGACCAAAACCGATTGCCTTGTCTGGCTTGAGGAATACCGAATACCTCATATTGACTATCAAATACCTAATACTGACAAGCACCTGGATTGGTTGAGTGTGGCCCATGCATAGACTATAAATAAGAACTTTGTGTATCCAATTTATGGTCGTAACAGCACACTGTAATTAGCCAACACCCATGCTGTCCACCAGACGGCTCAGTTTTCTGCATTCTAGTTAGTTTCCATAATTACTCAACATGCACACCTGTTTACTCTGTCTAGGCAAGTGCCTTGGCATTCTCTTCAGTACTCATTGCAAAGTCTTGCCATTTATCCTAGTCTGCGTCAGTGTTACTTTCATTTTGTTCATGACCTTTGATACAGTCTCTGGCCAGTTCTCACTTGGACTACTGTAATGCATTCACTGAGCTTTCAAAAAGATTCATTTATGGTCTACAACTGGTACATGGTAGTAACTTGTGTTTGCAAAATTCAACAATGTATTAGAGCTGTTACATGAAAGCTTTTCACGTGCCTCCTGTATTATAACAAACTGTTCTAGACTGTTCTAGACAAACAGACTATTGTCTTAAGCATGTTTGAACATCTCCGACTGCTTGACAGAATATAGCATTGTTTGTGTTTAAGTACTTAACCGTCAAATGTACCAAAGTGTATTTTTTTTTAACTTCCATTAAGTCCACTGCAAGACTTTTGTAACAAGAGCCTTTTATTCTTTCCCTCTTAATCTAAGGTGCCATATAAATAAACACTGTTCTTAGTGTCAGTTGTAACTTAACAGCACTTTTAAGTTAGTGTTTTGGGATCGTTCGAACAAAATTGAATATTTTTAGATGTTAAAATAGAATACTTTTTAGATGTTTTATACAAGACAGTGATCCAAAGCATTCCTTACACATGTTTTTGTTGGAATCTTTTAGAGAAGTGTTTTAAAGCAAGATCCAAGAAATGTGTGTGTGTGTGTGTAATTCAATCTCTTCAATCTTAATATTGTCACAGAAGATTGTGATGCAACGTCACTCATGAGATATGCGCAGACATGGTATACTATGTCTTAAATTATGATCGTTGAACTGGGAAACAGGAAAGGAGAACGATAAGTTTATAGACATTTTTAGATATATTTTCTTTGTGCAGGGTACCTATAGATGGAGCTGTAGTCAAACCTCGATATTAAATAATAAATAAATTATATACATCTTAATTACAGTATATTTTAATAGTATTATAAGACAATTAAATATCAGCTTGGTGCAAAGCACTGAAGTAAATTACTCGCTGATATAGTGGTTGGGTATATTATACAAACCCAATATTATGTAAATACTGTTGCTTCATATCCATGTTTTTGTATGTACTGTATTAATATGTACTAAAATGCAACAGTGACTACGTTTACATGGAGAGAAATAATCTAATTATTGACCTTAATCTAAGTAAGGTAATATTGTGATTAAGGTGTTTACATGAGTCGTGTTTAGAATACTCCTGTCATGTTCCCGGTTTACATTGTTTTCCATGTAAACGTACTGACTATGTGTGTTTAATGTGGTAGTGAGTAAGTGTGAGTGTGTCGGTAGCTGCGTTTATATGGACAACAATAATACACTCTTAATCTAATTAAGACCATACTTTGATTAAGAAACTACCATGTAAACACCAACATTAATCTAATTAAGGTCATAATCTAAGTAAGCTCTAATCGAATTAAGACATGTAGTACTCCTGTTTTAATCGTATTATGGACGTGGATTACAGACATTTAAACACCTTAATCACATTATGAACATCGCATGAGTGTTTTCACCACATTTTGCGACAGGACACGATCACACACAGAGCAGTTTTACGTTTTTTTTACAAGAGAGTTCGGCTGTGTCCCAGATTGCATACTTTCCTACTATAGGCCTGTAGTGTGGAAAAATACATGTATCTCAGCTACTATACAGTAGTTAAGTATGCGATTTGAGACGCAGCCCACGGCTTCAAGAAGTCATCTATTTGCACGTACAGCATGACTAATAATTAACTGCACTTAAAGCATTCGTAAAAAATTTATAAAAACACCCAAAACTGTATACAGTACCGTAAGGAAGACCAACTGTATGTTGATACGTGAAATTTTGGAGTGACGTCGAACGTCGTGGCTCGGTGATGTAATGACGCGGCTCTTAATCTAATTATGATCTATAACATGTAAAACGGGAACATGACAGGAGTATTCTAAAAGCGACTCATGTAAACACCTTAATCACATTATTACCTTACTTGGATTAAGGTCAATAATTAGATTATTGCTGTCCATGTA